>APFE030996440.1:55722-120115 GCA_000404065.3 Pinus taeda | reverse complement strand
GAGAGAGACCGGAGAGAGCCTTCTCCTGCCCCGTAGGGCTAGCTACGAGGCTAAAAGGTTTGATGTTGCCTTGAGGTTTGCCTTTTTCAGCCTGAGGTGAAATTTCAAGCGCTAACACACGCCATCTCTCATGGGACTCCAATCCTTTGACAGATCCACCTGTAAATAAATACTAGCCAATATACATCTTAAGTACATGTACATGAATATAACATGTATCCACATAATGTCAAACAAAGTCAAGGTTAAGATGACTTCATGTATGCGAGGCACTCATTTGTTTGGAATTAGGGTTTCCAAACATAGCCAAAGGAATTCTTGTCCAATTCCTTTCTTTTACATTTTTTACAATGCTAAAATTGAGGCTTAATATGTATTGTCACATCACCCAAATGCTAGCTATATAAACACATCAACTATTACCTTGTCAGCCTTATACCAACATGCTTCATGCAACTGCTCACACATGTCAACCACATGTTCCAAATATCAAGACAATCATATCTATCAATTTGCAATCGACCTATACAAACAATCATGTCATAATCCGTAGTCAACTCATAGTCATTAGACGTGATGCTACAACTATCACCTACTTACACTAAAGTACATCTCCATTGTCTCAACACATATGTGTTAGTACAATCATCTTAAATCAAGATCATTGGAACACATACTCATATTATGAAATTCATCAAACATTCAAAAAACTTGCAAACATACCATGTTATAAATAAACTAGATGACATAATCAAACAGTCAGGCACCATATATATGCCATATTCAACTCATACCTTAATGTATCTTAGGGGAGGTGACCTTGTCTGCACAATCAATCTAGTTGCCATGATATAATTGTGCAACACATCGTCTCAAGCATGAGTATGATCATGATATTCGTAACAGTAACCAATTAACATGTTGACATAATAAACTTATAATCATTTATGGTTCATGCATAACAACCATATATGCAAAGTCATCACAAATATGGGGTTCATACCTGAATATCGTAACCATAACCATCTACATCGTCCAATCTAATTTAGCATGATACATATAACACTGAGATATTAATGTTATAACCCTAATCGTCAAGTTAACTAACATATAACAACAACAAGTTAACATATAGCATACTCATCATCAACATATAACATGATCCTCAAGTTATCTAACATAAAATAAAAATATCAATGCATACAACCACAGGTTACTATCATTCATGACACGTGCCTGTGACTATACTAATCAACTATCAATTATCATGTATGTAACCATAACATCAAAAAGATGTACATAAACCTAATGTATATAACCTAATTCATATGACAATCCTTAACTTACACACCTGCATGCTAAACATACAATACCTATATGACAATTTTCTTTTGCCTCAAGGTCCAATGTTGCAACTTCACTTTAATGATATGCATCTCACGTCCTATCTCAGCCAACACATTAGCATCATAACAACCAATAGCATCTTGATGACCTAAATTTCATATAATGAATTCACAAGGCATTTTGACCTACTATTCATACATAACTATAACTAAGACCATACATGCATAAAAACTATATATAGACATATAACACATGAGTGCAAAACCATATACACATGATTCTAGCTAGAGTCCAATCATCAATGCATGGCCATATCAACTACACAAACCATGACCTCGTGCATGAAAACAACAATCACATCACATACACTTGATAACATGTGAACATTGACATGCCTAAAGTCGCTCCCATGACAAGGCATGCATGCGACTGTAACCCTATAGCCACTCTCACAGGCTTGCCTACCAGCGACCAGAGACCTAATTTGTAAGTGCTATGCCAACGACTCTAGGATTTGAGCCACTTTTTTAGGCCCAGAGCCTAGGTCACTGCCTAGGATTGAACCATATCTTCAAATTACTAAAATAACATGGAAATGATAGTACTAAAGAAAATACTTGTTCAATACCTTGACTAGACCCCTACTAGCCATGACAAGAATTTTTTCAAACACTTAGTAAATATCCAACCTACAAGTGTAAATAGCAGATCTAAGCATAGAGGTTTGTTGTACTATTCAACAAACCCCCATTTATTAATTTAATAGTTAATATTCTATTGATAAATGGGAACCCTTTATAACAAATTCTCTAAAAAAATTAGCACTTAAGCACTTCCTTTTTGAATTATTAGAAATAAATTTCTAAATAAATATAATGTGTCAAGCCAAAGTCCCTTTGTAACTAGCTATTCTCGCTTTATCACATATCACCAGATCATGTGTGTCAATGGTTAATTAACAAATCGGGATTTGCGAATTGCGATAAGAGGGATCATCATAAAACACTTATGGTATCATTAAAATTTTCATTTAAAATGAAGATTTAAAGTATTTCTTGCAAAACAAAGTACCTATTACAATCACATATCTACATTCACAGAATCAATACAAATAAAACCTTTGGAATATGTCATTTGTGATATTGCAAATAACACGCCAAACACTCATCGCATCGTGGTGCTTACGCAAAAGCCAATCTTGTCAAATAAGAAAGTTTGCGAAATGCGATATGACCCAGACCCGATGGAAGTACACAATAATTGTTATAACTTTCTTTAAGTTTGGCACATAGTAAAAGGTCACTATATGCAATAAGTATTCATTCAAGCAAAACGCGCTTAAAATGATAAAAGGAACACTGCTCACATCACATATTGCAAAATTCTAAATAACTTCAATATAACGCGTAGCCTAAAGTGTGATGTTGTGAATTGTGATATTGTGATAATCTTTATCGCAATCTCATAATCGACATTTCGCACTTTAAAAGTCATCAACTTAAAAAACAAATTCTTACATGTTTGTGATGTGATGACTTAAATGAGTAAAAAAATCCATAATAAAATATCTTAGTGCGTATTTAATAATTTTTAATGGCATTTATGTTTAAAATGACTCAACGTGATTTGATATATTTCATCCGCATTTTTGAATAAAAGCTTCTTCCTTGTCACCTTTCGAAATTAACTGTAACATTGAATTTGCGCTGTCATTTTCACTCTGTGTTTATTTGATAATCTCCATTTCTCAATTTCAGGGAACCTCCGAAGGAACCAACATTTGAGAAGATGGAAAAGAAGGGAAAATATATTGCATCTAAGAAATTAGACATGAAGCCACTCTTCTTCGATACCACCTGCAACAAGGACAGAGGAACCACATCATGGGATTCTTTGTATAACCTACTAGAAGAAGAGAAACCGAGGCCAATGGAAACGAAGGCAACAACTGATGCAGAAGAATCAACTGACGCTTCCTACTTTGAGGAAACATGTTCATTTTTACACAAGATAGTTGCAAGACCTAAGATACTACCATACACAAATATGGTAAAATGGGTGACCGATAATGTGAATATCTCAGACATAAATTTTAGCAATGGGAGACATGAGGTCATGGGGTCTTTCACATCAAACAACTTGTACCAGATGTACCATCTACCAGAGACTCAAAAGATCTAAGACAAAGCTTTCCTAGAGAATTTTGTGAAAGAGAACGAGGACACTTTGGACATTACATGGACCTAGAGGTCAGGCTCGGGAAAATTCAAACAAGAAAAATCCAATATGTATCCAATTGCATCCCTCTCGGCCCCACATAATTTCGCAGTTGCGATGATGTGTAGTTTATTTGGTAAAGCTGATAGTACCAAATTTTTCGTAGACTAGATTTCACTAATTGATGTAGCAATTAACACAATGTTTATGAATTGGAGTTAGATTTTATCAGATAATTTAGCTATGGAAATTAGGGAATATAGGCAAAAGAGATATATTTCCTCGAGAGATATTCCCCCTTTTTATATGACCGCTTATATAATGGGCACCATTTGTCTTTGTTCTCAATTTCCAAACATGGGTTGGAAGTGGACTATATAGAACCCTCTTCCCATCCATGTATACCATAAAATGTTGTGGGAATCCCAATTCAATGCCCATTTTTACAAAATCTTCCAGAGTATTATGCTGCCTATTTATAAAACCATTTTTGATAGAACAACCCCCAGGCTTTCTGAACAAGCCAAGATAGACATATTCCTAGTCGCAAGATGGTTCGACAAAGAAACATTCACTTATATTAGAGCTTTTGCGAGCATTTCTACTCCACATGTCCTCCCATATTATGTTCCAAACAAGTTATTGGCCAGACAGATAGCTTACTAGACAACAGAGGAGGGTGGTTTAACCAAATCCCTGAGGGAACGAAAGAAAGCCATTTGTCCAGTCTTCCCATTACGATGTGGTGCTTTCACACTACATGACTATAGGCTCGCAATAAAATAATTAGAGATTAGTATGTCTCTAAAATTGGCCACAGTTCCAGGGCGACATTATTACCCAAACCAAGTTGTTAAAGAATTTACCACTATGGTTAAAGTCAAACAGTTTACTCATGAATAGGATACCTTTGATGACCTCTTTCGAGGAGCTGAAACATTTTCATAGGTCATACATTTAGCTTCATTATAGTTAAGCCTAGATGATATTAATGTTTTTCATGTATATAGGAATAAAAGATTGTTAAAAGTCCCATTGGACCTATTACAAATTGAACCAATAAGAGGACCAACTCCTAGTGTGAGCTTGGAGGGACCTCTTCAAAGGAAAATTATAATGAAGAAACACAAGAGAAATCAACTCATGAGTCAGAACAGTCAAAACAACAATCTTAGAATGGAGAAGGGAGTCCTAATAAAGATTCTGAGAAAGATACATAAGGAAATACTAAGGAAACGACCAAACATGCCTTGGCCAAGTAACAGGCAGAGGTCGGTTCCACTTCAGCTCAAACAAGGAAGATTCCAGTCATTGACTTAGACAAGGAATGGGAGAAATTCAATAAGAAGCTCCAAACATGCACAAATCTTGAGGAAACATCTGATTTTCAGACCCCTAAACAGACTCAGCAAAAATAAAATCTAGAGACAACAGAGCAAGGGGCTACAAGCACTCAAGATATTGAGATTATTCCGAAATTTCCCACTTCTGAAATTGTGTTAAGTATTTAAGAGATACCTACATTAGATATGTTCTATAGCCCTACTCATAAGGTTGTAGTCAAAATACAATCAGAGAAGAGGAAATTAGACACCACGACTATTGCAACCCTAGAAAACAAATCCATGGATGTTGTGTGGAAAGACACTCTTGTTGACCCATCAAAAAATCTTACAAAGTTGTCCCATTTTTTAGGATCTTATGCCACAACGACCATTGATAAAGCAATGGAAGTCTGACTATTGCTAAAAGAAAAAGAATAGAGAAATCTTCTGCTTGAACAACAACTAAAATAAGAAAGAACTAGTCAACAAGCAAAACAATAGGTAGCTAAGCTTCAGATGGAATTAAGGCAAATGAGGTTAGAACACCAGGAAAGCTTATCAGAAAAGGACTTGCAGATTCGCCAAATGAAAGCCATGGTGGATAGATTTAAAGATAATCCTCAAACAAACAAGAAATCAAACAAGAAATCAAGCTGAATTCCCTATTAATACAACAAGAAGAGATGTTCTGACAGAAAATCTCACAAATCAATCCTTACTGTGAGACAAGTGATAAATTGACAAACCAAGTGATTAATATGAGGTTTGAATATGAAGAAATCCATAAAAATATTTCTGAATTTATTACTTGGAAGGAGCCTGATGAGGGAAGAAAGGATGACCTACCAGAAATAGAAGAATTACACAAAGACATTCTATTTATAGATTGGGATACATGGTTAAAATAGGCAGAAAGGGCGACAATAATAGCAGCGAGTACATCAAGCATTATAATTGAATCCATTAATGAAAACCTCCATAGTGCCAACCTTGTCAAAGAATGTATACTAGGTTCTCTCCCAGATATCAAACAACTGGAACAAAAGTGGAAACAGACAACACATATCAAAGAAGAAGAAATCAAACAGCTGACAAAACTGGATTGGGAAACATATTGGAATTATCTAGTAAAACCACATAGCCAGTGGATGACTCTGCAGTGTTTAACTACCTCTGCACAAGATATGGTGCCAACTTTGTTAGATGCCATATTTGCTGGACAATTAAAATCCACAATCGACCAGCCACCTCAGCTCAAACCAATGATCAACATTTTCAATCTCAAAGATCAAGTTAGCCGACTAAGTTAGTTCAAGTTGAAAGGAGCTTGTAATTTGTTTAATTCTATTTTTAGTTTTATTTTTTCTTACAATGAGGAAGGTTGTTTGAAACCTCCTAGGATTTGTTTGTAATAATATATTTTTGAGGCATGTATAGTATTTAAATCCCTCTCATGCATTTAGAGAGGGGTCCAAAATTTTATCAAAAACACTTTTCAAGACATTACACTTCTGTGTTTTTGGGAAGGTTTTTATGAAATTATTGGAACGAGATCTATTTTTCTTTGAATATTGAGCATGCTCTACTGAAATTACACTTTTGTACTCTTAGAGTAAATTTGATTAGATGAAATTGGATCAATATTGCTGAGCCCATGAGAAATACCTTTCATATATGGTACTTTTATTGTATGATCCTATTTTTTTTATGCATTAGCAATACTCTTTCTTTTATTGTCTTATGTATGAAAATCTGAGTTATAGTTCTACATTATTGCACTTTTGTATGATGTTTTAGCTCTGATTTTGTATTGAATAGTAAACAATTATTATATGCAATACAATTTTCTCTATTCATTTGTCTAACTATTTATCCAAAATAATTATCTTAAGTGATTTCATTTCTTTTGGCATTTGAATGATCTTTATTACCAATTTATTTGATAAATCTTTTTAGATCGCATATTTTAGTTTATTCCTAGATATATTTATAGTCAGATAATCTTAGATTAAAATATATGCATGTGTTTATTATTTATATTATATTATACTTAGTTGAGTCATTCTCCATTATATCTTATATCATCCCAACAACATTATCAAATCAATCATCTTTGGGAAATCGGTCCCATTATCCCCAGTCAGAGCCACTATACCAAACGGAAAAGGAGTTTCTTTTAAGGTTCGGACCAGGTAGTTATCCCCCACGTTGTCACAGTGAATTTCTAGGCTTCAATAGGGTCTCATACTTATCCGAGATTCATTATGAAGCATTGTCTCCTTATCACATTAGCTTCCATTTCATCCATTAGGTCATAGATACATTGATCATTCAATAACAAGTAAGAACATGATGAGAGCCACTCATGGATGTTGTCATAAAACATATAAATAATCAACATAATAGGGACAAAAATACTAATGAAATCACAACCATATAAACCACATATAATCCATCATAATGCTCATACTAATACATGGAAAAATAACCTATAATTAATGATGCAAAATCCAAAACCGGGATGGGAATTCCACGTTCCACTCGACCTTAGAATGGCTGAGCCAAATCTCTCTTCAGCCATTCACCCCCATGCCATATTTCAAGAATGAATGTGGGATCTCATAGAACACATCAATCCAAAACCATCTAGGGCTTCCAGAGGCCATCCATCAAAAAATTATTCCACCTCACAGTTGGACATCACAAAACCATCATTAGATCAGTCTCTATCCTAGCCCTATAAGGCTCTAAAGTATTTGTTCCAACCTAGATTCCATGACTAGTAACTCAACCCATGATTCGTTTTTGGCTCCAGAGCATTTGTCCAACCAAGGCTCCAAAACAGGTAACTAAACCACAATTATTGCCAAGCTCCAGAGCATCTTTCCAACCGAGGCTCCAGGATTAGTAAATTAACCCACCAAGGGAACTAGAGCATTTGTCCAACCAAGGCTCCTAGACTAGTAACTCAACCCACCGATGGCACTAGAGAATTTTTCCAACCAAGGGTACAAGACCAGTAGCTCAACCCAAGTTGTTCCAAGGCCCCATAGTGCTTTTCTAACCAAGGCTACAGGACTAGTAACTCAACCCAAGCCATTACAGGGCTTCTAGAGTGTTTTTCCAACCAAGGCTCTAGGAACTAATAACTCAACCCAAGCTAAGGAACATGAGAATCAATAAAAAAAATAATGAAAATAAACCCACAATCTCCATGGCTATCTAGGAAATGGTAAGGCTAGGAAATCCACTTTCAATCTAGGCAATCCTCCATGCCAATGACAGATTACAACCAAGAAACCACATGCATTTTCCATGCATGCCAAAACTAGTGAGGAAAACATACATGCAACTTAGTACCTGCAAGAAAAACTATTGTAGTTGTTGATCATGATGCCCTCATACGCTTTCCTGCTCTTTCTTTTCCTTCTTGATCCAAAAATAAAAGTGTGCCACACCCTCCAATAGTGCTCCAAGAAAACTCTAAGTATCCAAGAATATGAGAGAGAGAGAGAGAGAATAGAAGAGAGCTCCAAAACTAAATTGATCAAGTCTTGCCCACTGATCCTCAAAATCCTTTTTATTAATGAGGCCTCTATTTTCTTCATTTTCCATTATTTTCCTCCTCGCATGCAACCTGTCACCTTTCACCTTCCTTTTCTCCTAATTTCCATTACTTTCATAAATAAAATGATAATAAATTCCTCATGCCTTTCCAAAGCCTTTGTCATTGCCTTTGTCAATTTCCTTACCCATAATAAACCGAATCAACACCCATTAGGATGTTTATCCCACCATTCAGCTTGGAATATGCTTCCCATCACCTGGCCATATCATACTTATATATATATATATATATATATATATATATATATATATATATATATATATATATATATATATATATATATATTGATATAATTTTTACATGGAATTTTCACCCAGGTTGTTACAAACATTGGGTATGCCAAACAGAGCACAAGCTATAGGAGCGTCATGTAAACAATGGAAGCACTTTCAGTTCAAAACAAGAGGTTTAATTCAAAACAAAGACATTTGTTTCTTCATAAATTTATTTCAAATTGAAACTTTCAATTTTCTAACCATTCATGAATGTAAAAGTGTGATGACAAAGTTAATCATGCACATGATATGTCTATAACAATGCTCCACAACCTGCAAAGGCTTTAACAATGATACATTGGTTACTAGACTTATGAAAGTTGAGAGGAATCTTAAGTACGACATGAAGTACTGGAATTCTAAAAACCATTAACAAAGAGATTTAAAAATGAAATTCAATTTTATTTACTGAATCAAAACACACTTTCCTATATGCTACAATTGTTACAGGACTCAATTCCAGGTTCATGGTGGGCCCTTGCCACTACCCAAAGCAAGCCTAAACTAACTCAATACTTTGTGAATCAAGAAAACATGAACGATTAAATGAGATTAAATTATAAGACAATAATTATATTAAAACTTCAACAATACATCAATTTAGAAGTTAGATCTTAACATAACAACATTAAAAAGGTTGTGCCACAATCAACATCTTAGTCTTTGTGTATACCTCCTTATGAAAATCTATGTCTGTGTGTGTAAATTTACATACAAAATATCGAGCCTTTTAAGAGTTCAAGCCGATGAAAAATAGCTACAACTGATTAACTATGGAAAGTAAAAATATATAATACTGAGCTAATTTAGGCCAAGTGAGATCTCTAGGATAATTGAAACCGAACTTGTCTCGATCATGGCACTATCCTTGAAACGACAAAACTAATTCCATGTCCGACAATGAGAAGGCCTATTCTGGGATGCTGAAGGTTGCCTGGTTGCTCAATGCTGAGTAGAGTATTGAATGAGGTGCAAAACTAAGTACAAAATGGTGGTTCCAAAAATGATTGCTTGTTGCAGTGTTGAACTGTGTGCTGGACTATATACTAGACTATGTGTTAGACTGTGTACTAACCAATCCACGTACTTCAAATGTCTGTGAGTCCTTTTAAATATTAGTAACATTAATTCAAGAGTTATAAGTCCATGTAACATCTACCTAAACCAATTAAAGACATACGAAAAATAACACTTAGCAACAAATCTTACCTCCACTATAAAGTAGTGCGGTTTGGCTAGTGTGGAGTGGTTTTAGGGTGCAAAAAGGGTAAAGTAGGGTATTGGATAGTAAAAAAAGTGGAATAAGATGTGAAAAATGGGTACAAAAGTAGGTCCCAAAAAGGGACTACTTATGATTAGTCATGGACAGGACTAATGGAACATATTGTAGCAAGTCTCATGGTGGGAATAGGTTAGATATAGATGACACGGTTAAATATGCTAGGTTCTTCAATACACCAGATAGACGAGGCAGTGGACATGGGATTTAACCTACTTCTCATTCAGATAGGTACCCTAGTCATCATCGCTATCATCCTTACAGGAGGAGTGATAGGGGATTTGTTCCAGATGAGTTCAAGAAAGAAAAGCCACCTACATTTGATGGATAATTGAAGAAGTCACAAGATGCAGAAGCATAGTTGCTGAGGATGAATAAGTTCTTTAGGTTGCATGATAACTCAAATAACATGAAGGCCATAATAGCTACAATCAGTCTGAAAGGTAATGCAAAATTTTGTGGGAAGATGTAAATAATTTCAAAGGTATTCGTGAAAAGGAGTTGACTTCGAGTGAGTTCGAGAGAATTTTCAGGAATAAGTATCTATCAGAGAGATACTATGATGGCAAGGCAAAAACATTCTATGAGTTGAAGGTGGGATCCATGATCGATGAGGAGTACACTAGCAGATTCTTGGAGTTGTTGAGGTATGTTCCTTATCTGAAGGAGGAGAAGGTGAATATTCATAGATTCATTAGTGGGTTGTGAGTAACATTCAAAGACAGGATCGAGTTTGATTAGACCAGATCATTGGAGGAAGCCATAAGAAATATAAATAATTTTTATGAGTAATCAAACTTCAAATCTCAAACTAAGAAAGATTGGAAAGGTAATGAGAGGAATAAAGGAAAATGGGATAAGAAGTGAACAATGACTTAGGACATAGGTAACAAAGAGAATGAAACACCACCTAAAAATTTTAATGCATTTGATAGGTGGTAGGTATTTCAGTTTTGAGGAGCAGTACAAGGTTGATAGTTGGAAGCCTTTATGGTGCTCAAATTTTGGCAAAGATCATCACAAGAGAGAATGTCCAGAGCATCAGGGTGGTAGATCACATATCTATAGTGCTCATGAGGCATATACAGTGGGGGATGTTGAATAAAGTATTCCTTGGATTTATGCAGCATTGGATAACAAGAAGGCAGATCTTCAGGCATCTATTATCGAGATGGACTGTAAGATTTGTGATCAAGTTCTTTCTATTTTGATTGAACCTGGATGTAATTATAGTTATGTTAATCCTAACTTGGTAGATAAGTTTTGTTTGAATAAAGAAGTACATGCAAAATATTGGTTAGTGCAGTTGGCACAAGTAAAAAGAAGAGAGTTCATCACTGGGTAAAATCTTGTGCATTTGAGTTGAATGATATGCCTACATCAATGCATTTGAATGTGCTTCCATTGGGATCATACAATATATTGTTCGGTATGGATTGGTTGTATCTTCATAGGACCAAAGTGGATTTTTATGACAAGGCTATTGAGTGCTTGGATGACAATGGAGAACAAAGGATCCTGCAGGGTAAGAAGAAGGAAACATCGGTTATAATGATGACAACTATGCATGAAAAGTGTAGTCGCAAGAAAGGGCTGGTGTTATTTGTTATAGATATTTCTATTGATAAAGGTAAATATGTTGAGGGTGTAGAATTTTTGAATAGGTACGCTGTTCTACAATAGTTTTAGGATGTAATTCCCACAGAGATTCCAAAATTATCACCTCATAAGAAAGTGGAATTTTCTATTGAGTTACTAGTAGGGGAAGCACTAGCGTCAAAGGCACTATAAAAAATGAGCACACCAAATTTAGTGGAATTGTAGTTGTAATTAAAGGAAATACTTGACAAAGGATACATTATGCCAAGTGTGTCACCTTGGGGTGAACTAATGTTGTCCATGAAGAAGAAGGATGGTACTCTCAGGTTATGCATTGACTACAGGAAGTTGAACAAGGTAACAATCAAGAATAGGTATTCGTTGTTGAGGATTGATGATTTGCTTGACCAGTTTAAGGGAGCAGCAATGTTCTCGAAGATTTTTTTGAGATCAAGATACCATCAGGTACGCGTTAAAGAAGAGGACATCTACAAGGCTGCTTTCTAGACCAGGTATGGGAATTATGAATTTGTTGTAGTTTCATTTTCTTTGGCTAATTCTCTGGCTACTTTTATGTGTTTGATGAATAATGTGTTGCATCCTTATCTAGACAGGTTTTTTATTGTGTTCATTGATGATATATTGATATATTTTAAGAATGAGGAAGAATATGTCAAAAATTTAGCAACATTTTCGAGATTGCTAAGGTAGCATCATTTGTATGCCAAGCTTAGCAAATGTAGTTTCTTTCATACATAGGTACATTACTTAGGACACGTGGTTTCCAAGGAAGGCATAGTAGTGGATCCAGAAAAGATAAAAGTTATTATGGAATGGGAAGCTCCTAGGAATGTGGATGAGGTAAGTTCATGTATGGGCTTAGCAGGCTATTACAAGAGTTTCATCAAGAAATTACCATATATTTCTTATCCTATTACATCATTGCAAAGGAAAGGTAAGAAATTTGAATGGACAGAGGAATGTGCAACCAGTTATGAGTAGTTGAAGCAACTATTGACAAATGCTCCAATTCTAAACATTGCATATCCAGATAAAGAGTTCGTCTTGCATATAGATTCCTGCAAGAGAGGACTTGGTGGATTCTTGATGCAAGAGGGGCAGGTGGTATTTTATAAATCAAGGAAATTGAACGAGCATGAGAAGAATTATGTTACACATGATATTGAGTTGGCAGTGATCGCCCATGCTTTGACGAGGTGGAGGCACTATCTTCTTTGAAGGAGGTTCATCTTGATGAGTGATCACATGGATTGAGATATCTATTTGACCAACTGAATTTGAATGCCAAGAAAGCTATATGGTTGGCCATGATCATTTAGTTTAACTTTGAGATCAGGTACATTAAAGGGAAAGAGAACACGGTGTCATATGCTCTTAGCAGAAGAGTTTAGATGAATCATATATGAACTATGAGTTCATATGGAAAAGATTTACAGGATCAGATCTTACAAAGGTCAGTAGGATGATAGGTATAGGGAGCTTAGGCACATGTTATATCAGGATACAGATTATCAAGATGTGGACTATTGTCTCACAACGAATGGTTTGGTCAGATTTAGGAACATGATCTATGTTTTGGATAATAGTGAGCTCAAGAAGCTTATATTGAGACGATTTCATGCTAAGCCATATTCAGGTCACCTAGGATATCAAAAGACATTGACAATGGTGAAGAAGTTATACTATTGGCTGAATTTGAATAAGGAAGTGGAAACGTTTGTGGCTAGGTGCTTGGATTGTAAATAGGTAAAAGCAGAGTGTAAAAATATGAGTGGATTACTACAGTCGATTACGATTCTAGAGTGGAAATGGGAGGTCATTTCCCATGGATTTTATTACAAGTTTTCGAGGACATCTAGATAACATGATTCTATCATGCTTGTAGTGGACAGGTTAAAAAAGGCAGCATGCTTCATTTTAGTAAAGTCTACTTGTTCAACTTTTGATGTAGCAGAAGTCTTCATCAAAGATGTAGTAAGATTGCATGGTGTTACGATGAAGATTGTTTCAGACAGGGAGGCTCAGTTCACTTCCAAGTTCTGGAAAGAGTTATTTGTAGGTTTGGGTACAGAGTTGGCTTTCATCACAACTTATCATCTATAGATAGTTGGAGAAACAAAGAGGGTCAACAGGATCTTGGAGGACATGTTGAGGATATATGTGATGCACCAACAATGGAAGTGGGAAGAGTATTTTCCATTAGTTGAGTTTGCATACAAAAATGGGTACCAGGAGTCACTGAGGATGAGTTTGTTTGAGCCACACTATGGGCGAAGTTTTAATATTCCCATCAATTGGAGTGATCCAGTGAACAGGGTATTGACAAGACCAAATGTATTGGTAGAGATGGAACAAGAAATGTAGGTAATCAAGAGTAATCTAAAGGCAACACAAGATAAACAAAAAAGTTATGCAGATCAACACAGGTTGTTTAAGTAGTTTCAAGTTGGGGAACATGTATACTTGTGCATCAAGCCCAAGAAGAGCTCCTTAAGGATTCGATCATGGGTGATGCTGGCACCTCAGTATTGTGGGCCATTCGAGATCCTTGAGAGGATTGGACCAGTGACCTATCAACTTGCACTACCTCCTATAGTGAAATTCCATGATGTTTTCCATGTTTCATTTCTTAAAAGATATGTGAAAGATGTTGATCATGTTATTGATTGGTCTTTATTGCAGGTGGAACTAGAAGGAGAATTCCAGCCAAAACCTCAGTGCATTTTGTAGGGAAAGATGACCATGCCCTGAAACTGAGAACTTGAGCAGTTTAAAATGTAGTGGAAGCACTTTGGGCCCGATGAAGCTACATGGGAGATGGCTGATCAGATGGGGACTATGTATCCTTCCTTGTTTATCGATTGAGGCAAATAAGTTTTGGTATATGTACATATATGGCTGTCATAATAAATACTACAATGAGTTGTGTTATAAAGCTCCAATAAGAGGTATGGGTTCCATGTTGTTGTGTTTGTCATGTTTGTTTGCTTTTTAGTAGGCTTCACATTATAAATACTACAACAAGGTAAGTTATAAAGCTCCATGGGAAGTATGTTTTTCTTTTTTAGCGATCTTGCTAGTTGTAGGTGTCATTGAATGATCAAAATTGGAGCATTATATTGTTTCTCATCCATATCGATGCATTTGGAGTGGAAAAAGTGGAGGGATCAACTCATGGGACCATTTTACTAGTGGGACTCAATTTGGAAAAATGGGGTCTAAAACATTTTGGGAGCGCTTTGAGGAATCAAGCGTAATTTGCTAAAACTTTGCCTCTTGAGCAGTGCACCTTTTCATGCTATTCTACACACAGAGCTATTTCTAACAACGTGAGAAGTGTGTCAATTGGTGTCTGTATGCAAAATTTATGCCACTTGGAAGTTGACCTTCTTGTTTTCACACCTATAGTTCAGCAGGATGTTGTGTCAACCCCCATTATTTATGGAAA
This sequence comes from Pinus taeda, assembly GCA_000404065.3. Taxonomy (NCBI): domain Eukaryota; kingdom Viridiplantae; phylum Streptophyta; class Pinopsida; order Pinales; family Pinaceae; genus Pinus; species Pinus taeda. Next base: position 104,976 of record APFE030996440.1, on the reverse strand, counting down.
AGAGGTTATCCACGTGTTTTTCATGTAAATAATATAGAAAATTCTATATTGTAACTCTAATTAAGAGTTGATGGAGTCAAAATTAACCATTAGTAGGCTATTGAGATGTGTTATAACCGGGCCACTAGGAGGAAGAGGTATTCCATTATTTCAAGAGAATTTTGTTCCATGGCTGGGAAAAGATAGCCAGGAGAGGTAGGAGGTAGAGAACATAGAGAGGGTTTGTGCACTATAACAACCCACGGGTCACATGTATTACTTCTTTGTACTTGCGGAAAATTTTCTAGATAGAGAAAGAGAGCGAAGCAACCTTACCTTCTAGTTGGGTTTTCTCCCAAAAGGGATTCCCAAAGAGAATATCTTATGTCATCTGTGTGTGTGTATGCTTATTTTTTCATTATATACTTTTCTACATAATTTTCATTCAAATGCCTGCATTAATTATAGTTAAATCCATAGATCTTAAAGTTTGATAAACTATGATAGTCTAGAATTTTCATAGTTTTAATATATTATTATTAGATTTATTGTGATGAACTGTCCAATGGAATATCCATGGAAGTTTACGAATCATTTATTATCATAGCAGGTTTCTTTGGGTATTTGTGGATATTTGCCGGGGATCTAGGTTGACAGGATTGAAAATCACAAAACCCTAATCATGGTCGACGAATTTGTAAATGAACCTCATGATCTTGTAAAGGTGAGGTTTTTGCGGCTCGAACAACAAGTCACGGATAAAAACTGTGATGCAAACCTCCTTATGGCATCCCTAAGCAATAATTTGGGAGTATTTGGAGAATATGGGGGTTCAAATGCAGGGGAAAAATCAGAAGGGAGATTGAGAGATTAGGAAGACACATAGAACCAACTTGTTATCGTCCACGATATCCCAAGGATGAAAGGAGATCGATGGAGGTAACCTCAAACAAATTATGGTTAAACATCTAGCCCTGCTAAACCAAAGAGGGCTCTCTCTATAAATTTCATAGCCAAATATAATTGGAGTGGGAAAAAGATACTAGGCTAGATATGTTCAACTCTACGGTTTTGAAATTTATTGTTTCCTAGATGAAGAATGAGCCAAGGAACTAGTGCTAGGGTTTCAGAGAAATTAGTTGCAGAAATATGGAGGAGCAAGGTAGGTATGTTTCAGTGACACTTTAGTATTTGTCAGTGTAGTGTAGGGTAGAAAATAAAAGGATCAAAATGAGCATGGCAAGCATGAGTTCATTTATCAAAAGATGAATAACAAAAACATGAAATTCCTACCAAAATAGAGCTTAAACTTAAGAATTATGTTTATTAACTCATGGGAAGATCACTGAAAGTAAAGAGATTTAAAGAAGATGAAATATTCATTCATAAAGGTGAATTACAGAAGAAAAACACTGCCACAAGATCATACCACATGAATTCCTTAATAATAGCTACAAGTGTCTTGTATTACTGCAAAATGATCAAGTACAATAGATCCACTAGACTCTCAAACATCCAACCCTATTTATGGCTTAGATTGGGTTAAATATACACCAAAAACCACATCCCCCTCTCTCAAGGGTCGAATTCCTCAGTATAGAATCAGTTTACACAAATCTCTCTAACCAAACCTAATGACTAGGGAGGTTAAAAAACTTCTAAATTGGCCTAAAACTGATTCATTTGACCGTGGAAACCTTTACAAGCATGAATCTACTCAATTTTTCCTTAAAAAAACATAATTAAACCCCAATACATCAATAAACCTTGAAATTGACTCAAAAAAGTAAAAAAAAAACACTTCCAGGCAAAAATGTAGCGAATTGTCAGAAAATGTAGCGTGTCTGCAGAAAACGTAGTGTGTTGCTTGCAAAAGGATTTTGGAGGGGTTCCCATTCTCCAAATAAAGATTTGTAAAATGATGCAGAAATATCTGCATGTCTAATACATTATAGAACCCTAAGGAACTAAAAAATATTGCTCCAAGACCTCCAAAATTCAATTCTCCCATAGCTACTCCAAAAACGTAGCGTGCTGCTGAAAAACAGGACAGAAAGATGTTGTTCGCTACTTTTTTGACTTTTTGACTTGCCAAAATGTGATGAAGTGGAAATATGGTTGGATAATTTTGATTTGGAGGTCAAAAGGAATCCATAAATTTAAACCTTTTTCCAAATGGAGGACCCCAAAAAAAACGTAGCATGGGGCACGCTACCTTTTTGGACAAAAACCTATGTAAACTTTATGGGCTTTCTGCACAAATAGGCCTCAACTATGGAGAAATATATATCTAACCATGAAATGTTTTACAAAAATGGGAGAGGTATTTGTAGATAAGGACGTTTTAAAGAAAAACCTCTCTCATGTTTTGGAAATTCATTTTCATTTTCTTGGAATCCGTGCCACAAAATCATGACTAAAATAGGAAATTAACTTGGAAAAAAATTATTTTCTGAATTATGTCTCCAAGAAAGTTGCATATCTCCCAATATTTTCTACCTGTGTAAAAAATGAAGGAGGTTTTTGTTCCTTGGTCTATTATTGGAAAATATCAACCCATTTTGAGTATCGTGAATCAATCCTTGTTGAAAATAAAAGCAAAAGTTGATATCAAGTCGTACCACAATGAGATTGACACTATAAAGTTGAACCACTAGTTGCAGCAACTGGAAGTTTATTTTAGTGTCCATGAGATCAAGGAAGGGGAAAATATCTCATCCTCACAGCTAAAATGATACGTCCATGCACTAATTTGATGGGAGAGCCACACGGAAACCCTTAGGTTGGAGGGAGAACCTTGAGTGACTAAGTGGGAGTATTTCAAAACCCTCATTAAGTCACAGTTTTATCCCATTAGGTATGTGGAGGACCAGTGGATCCAGTGGAATTACTTTAGGAAAAAGCAGGCCAAAACATTCAGGACTATACCACAGAATTTAGAAATATGGATATAATGTTGGGTATCTCTTCGAAGAACCCAAATGTACTCCTCAAGTATTTAGGGTGTCTACACCGTCATCTGCGTGAGAAAGTGATGTTGTTCAAGCCCAAATAGGTGGATGAGGCTTGTGTATAGGCACAACACCTAGATAACGTAGGCCTGAAAAGGGCACAATCAAGTGGATCTAGGTAGAAGGAGCAACAAGAAGCTTCTAAGGAGGGGAAGATGGGGAAAAAAAGGGGAAAAGATAAAAAGACGACACCCACAACACACCAGTGTAAAGATCCTTGCAACCACTTGAACATTGATGGACATACAGAGGAGAAGTGTTGGAAGTTGCATCTAGAGCTAAACCCAAATAACAAGAAGAAAGATAATAAGAAGAAGAATGTTTGTTGAAAATAGCAACAACGAATGTTAAAAATAGAATCCAGAAATTCCAAATTAATTTGTCCTTGAATTAAATTGTTATTCTTTTCTCATAGCAACTTGTAATAGTTAATCAAGTTAAGTTGACTTAGTTAACTTAGGAATTTTGAGTTGAAAGTCTTTCTGAAGTCATGTATATGTTCTCCGTAAGTTTTAGGGGTCTAGGATAAGTTTATTTATGAGTTGTAATTAGATAACTTAGTTTACTGAGTTATGCTCAGTTAAATTAGTTCTAACTATTTGTGGAGCTAATAGAGGATTAGAATTCAGTTGGTGCATTGGTGCATCCACAATTATTACTCCAATTAATTGAAGATTCCCTCATCAGAAACTCATGCATGTCAATTCAGAGAAAGACCTAGTTTATACTAGAGTGAAGGGAAATTAGTTGTATGATTTACTGAGTTGTAAATATCATGCATGCAGTCAGAGAGGGACCTAATTTTGGATTGCATAGTTATGGATGAGGAATTTCCCTTTAAATATGGGATAATTCTCTCAAGAATTGTGCAAATAATTTGAAGCTTGGAGGATTGGAATTTTGGTTAAGTATTTGCCAAAGGAAGTCATCAGGTGGAGGATAGTAAATACTTGTGTAGGTTAAGGTCAAGGTTGAGCAAAGCATATTGTATTCATCCAAATTCTTTGATCAAGGGTGCAAGGAATCAAGGGCTCAGAGAGTAGAAAAAGATGCTAGAGATTGGCTTGAACTTGCTTGTGAGTAGGGAGATTAGTCATACTAAGTGTTTGGATTTTTCTTATGAGAACAAGCATTGTATTATCATCTTGGATTTTTTATTTAATGCAATACAGATAGTGGGGTATTTCAGCTGAGGCTTTCCTCGGATACTTATTGTGTTATGTGCCGTTGATTTGTCTTCCTCTTGCTATTATTGTTTTTATTGATCTATTGGATTCTGTTGGTTGAAAGTAGAAGTAGATTATTGTCCTGTGCTTTAGTAAATTGCATGATCTTGTGAATCTACATGAAATTCTACATGGTATGAGAGCTAGATTTGTAGAAATTTTCTACATGGTATCGGAGCCAGATTTTTTGTGGATGTGAGTTTCCAGAGAAGATCTAAAAAAAATTGTACAAAATTTCCATAAACAAATAGAGGATCTAGATTCCTTGTGGATTAATACCCAAATTCAACAACAACAACAACAAAAACGAGTGAATCAGAGTTCGGATGAGGGAAATATCATTGATTTAAAATAAACTCTTTTTTGAAAAAATTTCATGTCAGCGGGATAGATGAAATAGATTGGTGTGCTAGCCGAGAATCTATATGCACTTGAGGTACAAGATGCATGCAAAGCTATTATGAAACCAACTCACAAAAACATAGAAAAGATAGTTGAACGCCTTATAATTCAGCCTCTTTGAGGGGGGAACCTCTTTTACATTACACAAATGAACAATTCTTGGATGATACAAATGACAAGACCTCCTTTCTATATATAGGAGTCTTAGGGGTCATAATATAATCCGAGTCAACATAACAATAATAATGTAAGGGCATAATAATAATAATAGTGGGCTTCTATGGGGCACAATAATAACAATATGGGTACTACATGGGTACAACAATATAATAAGGGGGTTGTACTAATAACAATAAGGGGTTACACTAGTAGTATAGGGGCCTAACATGCCCCTCCCCTTCAAAAAGTGTTGTCTTCAATGCTTGAGTAGTTCTTGATGCTTCTATATAAAATTCTTGTCCTCCCATGTGGAATATTTAGTGGGTAAGTTCTTCCACTTGATGAGATACTTTGAAATTGACCTATTTTCTAACTGTCAGGTTCTTGTTTCTATGATTGCTCCAAGTTTCAATATGATTTTTCCTTCGTCTTCAAGTTCTGGCAATATTGTTTGAATTGGGATATTCTCGAACTTTTGAATGAGTGGCCACACTTCTTTGTCCTTCTTCCATTCATCCCTTGCTTCGTTTATCCAATCTGGTTGGATAATAGAAATAGAAAAAAACAGTGCTTCCACATCCTCATTCTTTCTTGAGAGTGCATCTGTAACAAAAAATGTCTTCCCTTTTCTGTAGATGATGTCAAAGTCATAACCCAACATATTTGTGACCCATTTTTTCTGTTCTTCTAAAGATAATATTTGTTCTAAAAAGTATTTAAGACTATCACGATCCATTTTTACCTTGAAGTTTCTTCCCATTGGGTAAGGTCGCCATTTCTTAAGTGCATGTAGTATTGCCAAAATTTCCTTCTCATAAATAGCTTGCTTGAGATGTAGCCGTAAAAATACCCAATCACCTACATCAAAACTTTTTTCACTGCGATGTTGATTTACCTGTTGTTTCATTTGATTCTGTACCAAAGTGGCATTATCTTTTAAAAGTTGGAGAACCTTTTTCTTCTTGATATGTCCTTCTATCTTAAGAGTTTGAGGAGTGATAATTTCTTCCAATGCTTTACAAGATATGGTCAGATTCATTTCTTGATGCTTGATGTGATCTTTCACTTCTTGAACATTTTTCTTCTGGATATGTCCTTCTATATGGATAGTTTGAGGAGTGGTAATTCCAACCAATGTATTATAAGATATGGTTGGATTCATTTCTTCTTTCTCGATATGATATTTCACTTCTTGAACCTTTTTCTTCTTGATATGTCCTTCTATCTTGAGAGTTTGAGGAGTGGTAATTCTTGTCAATGCTTTACAAGATATGGTCAGATTCATTTCTTCTTTCTCTGGGTTTGTTCCTAGCATATATCCTCTTATTTTGATGTTTCTTGATCATTTTCTTCCTCCTCTTCATACTCTATGTAAAATAATTTCTTCTCAGCACACTTATGACCTTTAGTGGATTTGTTATCACAATTATAACAAACCCCCTTTTCTCTTTTCTCTTCCAATTGTTTTGGTGTAATCCTTGTAGGTTGTCGAAGGCTAGGAGAAGAAACACTTTCATAATTATAATCATGAGTGGTGGGATTCCTCGTTTCCATAATTTTGCTTTCAATTTTTCTTGCCAACTTGAATGCCTCCTCCAATGAATCGGGTTCCCAAAAACAAACCTCATGTTGAACATTATCCTTTAAAGTCCCTATGAAGACATCAATCATTTGCTTCTCTGGAATATAATTTACCCTTCTATTCAAATTTTGAAATTCCTCAATGTTCTCTCCAATTGAACCCTTTTTTTTGAGATTTATCAATTGGCTAAAGGATTTTCTCTTTGTATCCTCATAATGTGCCATCATTTCCTCCGTGAAAATTGATCACGTAACAAGTGGTTTACGAGAACAAACCCCTTTATACCATAAAAATTGATCTGGTTCTAAATATGAAGATGTAATTCGTACCTTTTGTAATAGTTTTACATCATGTAGATCGAAATATTTCTCCATCTGTAGTATCCAATTTACCGGATCATTGCCATCAAACTTCCTCATCTCACTTTTTCTTGATTTTAGGAGCTCGATCTTGAAACGACTGTAACGTTGTACTTTCAGATATTTAAGTTCTAAAATTGTGATCTATATTAGCCCTATGCATCCCCTTTCAAATGCCACTAGTTTGATCTAATTTAGATTCTCCAAGAAAGAGTTATGCACAATCTCCCAACATGACTTGATTATATACCTTTTAAGAATAGCAAACTTGTATGAAGTGCCACGGGTCAATGTTTTTACCCTAGGATCTGTAAATTATATATGGGAAGCTACAGTCCGTCCCCTTTCTGTAACTTCTTACAAAATTGCAATCTGATGCCCAGAGAAATAGTTATGACGATTTTCCCAAGGTCACCTATTTGGAATGAAATTCAAGACTCTGCAAAAAGACCAACTTCCTTAGATCATATCTCCACAAATATCATGTGAAAAGCTCTGAAATTCAGACCCAAGGTTCAATGTGATTTCTCCTCAAATGGGTTTTTCTTCTCTTCTAAAACGTCGCAGAAAACAAACTATAACGAAAATGCCACGATGACCTATTTGGAGCAGCAAAACCCTATAATCCAAAGCTCTAATACCAAATGTTATGAAACAAACTCACAAAAAGATAGAAAAGATAGTTGAACGCCTTAGAATTTAGCCTCTTCGAGGGGGCAACCTCCTTTACATTACACAAATGAACAATTCTTGGATGATGCAAATGACAAGACCTCCTTTCTATAAATAGGAGTCTAAGGGGTCATAATATAATTAGAGCCGACATAACAATAATAATGTAAGGGCACAATAATAACAATAGTGGGCTTCTATGGGGCACAATAATAACAATATGGGGACTACATGGGTTCAACAATATAATAAGGCGGTTGTACTAACAACAATAAGGGGTTACACTAGTAGTATAGGGGCCTAACAAAAGCCTTGAGGAGAAAGGCAAAGGTTAGAGACTTGGTGGTTGATAGGGAGTGGAAATTACCTCTCAACATGCAGCCCCGAAAGAAGAAGTATGAGAAGTAGTCTCAAACAGTTGTGGAGTAGCCAAAATTGGAGAAGCCAATAGGAAACCGAGTGGAGGCATCCACTCATGTTGAGACATCCAGTAGGGGGGAATTTCAAGCGAATTGGGCAGAGGGATCACATGCATCCATACCTCTAGGTGTGAGGTGGGGCAATGTGAAGTGATAGTCCCAAGAGGGTTGAAATTGGGTAGGTTCCATTGAGAGGTTTTATCTCATGGATCGTACCTTGGTATAGGAGCCCAAGGTACATATTAGTAGGAGGAATGAATGGTGATTAATGTAGTCGGAGATTAGAGTGACATAGGCTAGAGTAGTCAGGTACTGAAGGGTGTAGAGAAGGTTTGATAATAGTGCATAAAGTAAAAGTCAGGAGAAGCGCAAAGTTTTCAGTTGATAGAGGCAAAGCTAGTAGCAATTAGAGACTTTGATGACAGATGCATCATACTAATTTAGGTTGGATGTCTTTTTGTTTCTGTAGTTGTTGTAGCAACAACACTAGAGACAATTTTTGCATGCAGAATATTCCAAAGGTTCATGATTGGGATAGATTTGAATTCCTTTCTTATTGAGAGTGAGTTTTGAAAATAGGAACAAGAAATGTTAAAAATAGAATCCATAAATTCAAAATTAATTTGTCCTTGAATTAAATCGTGAATTAAAATTGTAATTCTTTTCTCATAGCAACTTGTAATATTTAACTAAGTTAAGTTGACTTATTTAACTTAGGAATTTCGATTTGGAAGTCTGTATGAAGTCATGTATATGTTCTCCCTAAGTTTTAGGGGTCCATGATGAGTTTATTTATGAGTTGTAATTAAGTAACTTAGTTTACTGAGTTATGGTGATTTAAATTAGTTCTGACTTTTTGTCAAACTAATAAAGAATTAGCAGTCAGTTGGTGCACTGGTGCATCCATAAGTGTTACTCCAATTAATTGAAGATTCCCTCATCAAAAACTCATGCATGTCAATTAAGAGAAAGACTCAATTGAGACTAGAATGTAGGGACAATGTACTATTAGTTGTATGATTTAGTGAGTTTTAAATATCATGCATGAAATTAGAGAAGGACCTAATTTTGGATTGTGCAGTTATCGATGAGGAATTTCCCGTTAAATATAGGTTAATTCTCTCAAGAATTGTGCAAAGAATTAGAATCTTGGAGGCTTGGAAATTTGGCTAGGTATTGGCCAAAGGAAGTCATCAGGCGGAGGATAGGAAATACTTATGTAGGTTAAGCTCAAGGTTGAGCATAGCATATTGTATTCATCAAATTTTTTTTGACCAAGGGCGTAAGGAATCAGGGACTTTGAGAGAAAAATAAGAGGTTAGAGATTGGTTTGAGCTTGCTTGTTAGCAGGGAGACTGATCATACTGAGTGTTAGAATTGTTCTTGTCTGATTTGATGCAATACATATAGTGGGGGGTTTTAGTTGAGGCTTTCCCCGGATACTTATTGTGTTATGTGCCATTGATTTGTCTTCCTCTTGCTATTATTATTTTCATTGATCTATTGGCTTTCGCTAGTTGGAAGTAGAAGTAGATTATTTTCCTATGCTTTAGTAAATTGCATGAGCTTGTGAATCTATAGGAAATTCTACATGGTATTAGAGATAGATTTGTAGAAATTTTCTACAATTTCATGGCCACTGATTCGAGAAACCAAGTTGAAAGTAGCTTGGATGTGGATGAGAAGATCATCTATACATCAGTGTAGAACGAGATAAATCTAAGTACCCTTCAACAATAGAAAGAGAAAGAAATGACCAAACTCTTCCATATAAAGATACAGGTCAAGAAGACAAATATTGATGTTATGTTTGTCTCAGGATTGTAGGCGAATCTCATTACAGTAAAGCTTGTCAAGAAGTTGGGTTTGTGGGGCTGGAGTTTCTTGATCATCCAAACACATATCCATTGGGATGGATAAATAAGGATGTAGAGTTGAAGGTAATAAAACAATGCACAATTAGATTTTCTATCAATGCTAATTTTATTGATGAAGTAGATCTGGATGTGGTTCCCCTTGATGTATGTGGAGTCGTGTTTGGAAGTCCATACATGTACATGTGTGATGCAATATTCATGAGGAGAGATGACTGGTATTGGCTCATCAAGGATAGAAAATCATTCATCATCAACATGCACAAAGGAAAACCGAAATTTTCACTAATAAGTGCCAACCAAGTCAAGAAATTGATTAGTTGAAGCAAGAAGTATGTTTTGCTGCTTTTAAGAGAAAGTAAGTCTAAAGAGGAGCCAATAAGATGCAAGGAATTCCTAGAGGGGTGCACTAAGAAACATAAACAACAATTTGAGGATTTCTTACAAGAATACAAGGATGTGTTCCAAGAGCCTAAAGGGTTACCACCTAAGAGAGAAGTGGAGCACGAGATCTAGCTATTGCCAGAGTCCCCATTGCCAAAGATTGGGTTTTACCGACAGTGTATTATAGAAGCAAGTGAAGTGAAGAAGGAGTTGTAGTATTGATTGAATAGGGTGTCATTTGATTGAGTACATCACCATGTGGTTTGCCCATCATCATTGTGTCAAATAAGGATGGTACTTGGCAGATGTGTATAGATTACAGGGCATTGAATAAAATCACACTCAAGAATAAATGCCCCCTGCCCAGGATAGATGATATGATAGATCAGTTGCAACAAGAAAAATATTTCACAAAGTTGGACTTGAAGTTTGGATATCACCAATTTCGAGTCAAAGAAGAAGATACATGGAAGACCACCTTCAAAACTAGGCAAGGTTTGTATGAGTGGTTAGTTATGACATTTGGCCTATGTAAGGCACCAGCTACATTTATGATATTAATGAATGATATGCTATGCCCTTTTATAGATTCATTTGTTATTTTCTATCTGGATGATATACTAGTATATAGTTTGCCTGGGAGGAGCATATTTCACATTGGAAGGAGGTGTTGGAAACATTGAAGAAGCACCAACTACTAGCAAATCTCAAGAAGTGTGAGTATGCGCAACAGTCTTTGGTGTATCTAGGGTATGTGATCGATGGAGGAGAGTTGAAGATAGGTCCTTCCAATATGGAGGCCATCATGAAATGGTTAGTTCCTACTAATTTTTATGAGGTCAAAAGTTTCATTGGGGTGTTGGGAACGGATTCCCCCAAGAGAATTTTTGGGGCTAAAATCCCATGTTTTGGGAAAATTTTGTAATAAAGTTGTAAATTCTCTGCATTTTGAGGTTACAAAGCGCGAGGGTGTCAAGAGTCATAAAGGGTTGTCTGCCGTTATTTTGTAAATTGTCAAGTTGGCTATAAAGATCTACCCATGGTCTGTGGACCATGGGATTGTATAAAAAGGAAATAAGTAAGTAAGCTCTAGGTAGTGAAAAGTAAGAAAAGAATGAAGAGTTGGTAGCAAAGTGGTATGGAGAAGTTCTAAGTGTTCTCGGGTCTTAGCGTAGATAGAGGCTTTGTAGCTGAGTACATAGAGACCTAGGGTAGAAGTCTGCAGCTGAGTGTGTGGACCCCTGCAGCTGTGTGCACAGGGTGGATAGAGTCTGTATTAAATTGGAGATATCAATAAAGAGAAGTATTTTGCAGTCATTGTGTATTTAGTATCTATTAATGCATATGATTATATTACCTTACAATATGGGTTTATATTAAAATGTTTATTTGATGCGCGAATTTATGTGATTATATTTGTTAATTGAACACAAGTAAGAATATCATTTTACATGACGATACCTGTAATTGATTGGTAGGATAAGTAAAACACTTGAGATAACTTGGGAACCTATACAATACATTATCATAGGAGAGCAAAAGTACCTGAACCACTGGTTAGGGCTGTGCGAAGGTAAATCGTACACCTTCCTGGAGTTACTGAAGGGTGGGATAAAGTGTAGAATGATAAGCTCTAAGGCTTAATGACCTACACGAAGGCAGGAGCAGGGGTTATAAACTTACATCATGACCATCTGAGGGTAAGGAAACTTGGTTCCAACATCCCCCCATATTGCTTTGGGTGAGACTTCGGTTTGCGCTCCATGGGCTAATGCCAAAAGGGCAAATAGTGTAGGGAAATGAGGACCTGGACTAATTCTCATTCATCGCAAAAGCTTTATGGGAAGCTTAGGGTGTCACAAATGATCACATGAAGAAGGCAACATTGGTTAGTGATTTGTAGGATCGCGCGGTAACTTGGTACATCAAGTACTCTAATGAAACCCAAACATCGTGTTGCCAGAGATCCAGACCACACTGAATAAAGAGTTCAGTAGGCCTAAATCAAAGGTGCAGTTGATTGTGGGGTTCAAGGAAATTGTGATGAAACTAAGTGAGACACCTTGGGAGTTGGATTAGAGATTGAAGTGTAAAATATGTGAAGCTAATATGAATTTAATAGATGAGCAACATGGTGAATGGTTCATGGATTCACTCCTGCCTCACCTAAGGGTTGCACTATCACAACAGAAGATTACAACTCGGGAAGAGGGCTTGGAAATTGTAATAAGACTGCATGAAACACCAATGCAAGATTTGAATCTAGGGTTTCAATAGATCCATGCACAGTTGCAAAATATTTTCCTTGAAATGCAAATTCTAAAGTAGGATAGAACAGTCTGGCCAAAGGCACACAAAGAGGTATGGTGCCTGACGAATACCACTACCCATTATTTGCAAACTATATTGCAGGAGGAGGACCAATGACTTTGAGGCCGAAAGCCCAATTAGGGTCGAGTGCGGGAATTGTGTTGTGCTGTGCCATATGTTAGGTAGTAGGGAAACATATCACTAATAATTGTCATTTGTTGCAGAAGTTTTTTCAAACACCGCAACAACTACAACTTCTGTAGGTCGGAAGGGCATGATGAGTGCACTTGCCGAAGTTATGAATTGATGATGGATAAAACACCCATATATAGAGTTCAAGAAGAAATGCGGCCTCCTGATTAGGGTGCTAGGATGGTGCAAACAGGCTTTCAGGGGCTCAGACAAGGTTGAGGCGGAGGAGGACCTAGCGAAGGTTGGGGACAACTGATCTGCTACAATTGTGGAGGACCAAAGCACTATGCCCCCAAATGCACTAACCCAATGCATCTATCGTGCAAATATTTTACTCAGTTTGACCACGAACCTGAGGCCTATCCTACACTAATAGCAAGGATATGTGATAAAGGGGTGCTACCCCCACAACCGACTTAGAACCTACAGATGATGAGGGTTGAGCCTCATGAAGAAGATCCAAATGTGAATATAGTGCTCCGAAGTGGAATTACAATGGGCGACGATAAGGGGAAACAACCTGAAGATAGTGCATGGGTTCACAAAGCTCCAAAGAAGGAGGTTGTTTTTTATTTGGAGTGCGCATGTGAAATGTTCATGGAAGTAAAGAAGAGCTTCATTAAGGCCTTTGCCTCAGGTAGCTGGGATAAAACTATTTAGGAAATGGACCCTTGTATGCTTACGACTTTTCTAGAGACCTGCATGAAGCTATTGCGCAATAGCAAGGTTTTGAAGTGGTTATAGGAACTTATAAATAGATGCACCGGAAACACTCAAAATGAACCGTGGGTGGTATGAAAGATTGGTAAGCATAAGGCAAGGACATGATGTGAGATGAGACTCACCATGTAGATAGGAGAATATGAAATGGATTAGGTTATTTTGGATCTGGGGTCAGACGCGAATGCTTTTCCAAAGAAAACTTGGGAGCAGATGGGGAGACCCGCGTTGCAGTGGTCTTTGATTTAGTTAAGGATGTCAAATTAGAAGAAGATCATCCCCATGGGACGGCTGCAAGGAGTAACTGTAGATATTGAAGGCGTGAGTTCATTGGCTGAGTTTGAAGTAATAGAAATTGTGGATGATAACAACCCCTACCCTGCGCTCCTTGCCAGTGATTGGGCTACTGACATGAATGGGGTAATCAACCTAAAGAAGCGAAAGATGATATTTGAAAAGAAATCGCTTCATGTAATAAACCCCTAGATCTTGCTGAAGGATCACGATATACTAAACCAGTCCACAGTTATGAAAGCAATGACGATTTGGACTGCATATATAAGATAACAACGCGAGACCAAGATTGGGTGAATCCAACAGTGGATGGAAAAATTACATGGGACCACAAGAGTTCCTACACCTTAGACTCAAATGAAGAAATAGAGCGCTGGTAGAGTCGACTACATGAAGTAACCACACTAAGCTGTAACATGATGACCTAGTCACTACGTTGTGTTTTTTCAAAGGTAAGAAATATACCCACTTATTATGGCTTGAATGATGTGGATGTGTTTTTGGATGCATTTGAGAGGGAAGTACCAGAGAAGCAGTGCTTCCAGGCTTTGGACTGGGCACTGCCCGCTATGCCCGTGAGATGGTGGGGTATGTATAAGGGTAGTTTTGATGATTGGCGCAAGTATAGAAGGATGATGAGAACACACTTTGGGAAGCCAAAGGTACGAGTAACGGACAAGTATGACGGGAAGGATGATTTGCGTGAACACTTGGCAAAATGGGCTAAGGCCTATGGAGCAAAGCCCCAACCTGAATGGGTGCACTTGTTTTGTCACACCCTGGATGTCATCCCAATGAACTGATACTTGGAGGCAAAGCTCTACCATGGCACAAGAGAATGGGATATTTTGCGTGAAGGGTTCATAATGACATTCAACTTTAAGGACGGGTTTGACTGTATTGACGAAGCACTATAAGAAGTTAAAGCAACGATATTTAGGATATTGCAGGATCCTTTGGATCTGATTCAACCCGATTGGACTACTCAATTGAGTCACGCACTGGAATTCTATAACGTGACTGCGTAAGAAGAAGATGAGGACCCCCAAAATATTAATATCCCTGAAACTAGGGTCACAAGGAGGTCGAGGGACTACTGATTGAGAATCCTGATATAACTGCGCTGCTGAAAAATAAATAGATAAATATTGGCACAGAGGCGAAGTCCAAATTCATGATGATTAGAGATTACTGGGATGGCGCGATGGTAGATAAGGTCGCTAAATTTCTCCACGAATACCAGGATTTGTTCCCTACCAAGTTTACAAAGCTAAAGGGGATAATAGGAGACTTGGGTGTTATGAAGACGTTAAAACCTAACATGAAGCTGGTTAAGCAAAGACCTTACCATCTCAATCCAAAGTATAAGGAGAAGTTACATTTAGGATTAGATAAGATGCTTGCAGCAGGCATCATTGAGCCCATAGAAGAATCTGATTGGGTGAGCCCAATGGTGGTATAGGAAAAGAAGCAGAAGGATGAAATAAGGATATGCATAGATCTCAGGAAGTTGAATGAGCTTGCATGCATGATCCTTTACCGACTCTATTCACTGATGAGGTATTGGACAATGTAGGTGGCCAGGAAGCATACTTGTTCACTGATGGGTTCTCTATATACCAACAGATCAAAATCGCGTCCAAAGATAGAAGTAAGACAACCTTCGCGATTGAATGGGGATGTTTTTAGTACACCGTAATGCCTTTCGTATTAATGAATGCACCTACGATTTTTTTGAGTGTAGTCATTGTTGCATTCAAATACTTCATTCATAAGTTTTTGGTGTACTTTGATGACTGGACTATGTTTGGGTTGATAAAACTCCATGTGGCTAGTTTTCACTTAATGCTAGATACTTTTCGAAGGTACCAGATTGCGCTCAATCTAAAGAAATGTTTGTTTTGTGTCCCTTTTGGGACTCTACTAGGTCATGTGGTATGAAAACAGGGATTGATGATAGATCCTGTGAAGATCGCAGTAATAATTAACCTGGAGGCGCCGAGGAGTGTGAAACAGTTGCGTGCAATGGGACATACTAGATACTATAGGAAGTTTATCAAGGGTTATACCCATATCACCATGCCTATGTAGAATTTTTTGAAAAAGAATGTCACGTTATGTTGGAACGAGGACTGTTAGAAAAGCTTGGATGTGTTGAAAGGAAAAATGGTCAGCGCACCGATTTTAGTCTTCCTAGATTGGAAGTAGGAGTTTCATGTACATTTAGACGCATCATGTATAGCATTGGGAGCAGTACTGACACAGGCTGGCGAAGACAAATTGGAACATCCTATAGCATTTGCAAGCAAGGAGTTATCTAAGGCTGAGAAGAACTATTCCAGCAATGAGCGTGAAGGACTAGCAATGGTATATGCGCTCCAGAAATTTAGACACTATTTGTTGGGTGGACATTTTAAGATGTATACAGATCATTCTGCATTAAAATACATGGTCAATAAGCCTATGTTGGGGGGGGAGAATCTACAAGTGGTTGTTATTGTTCCAAGAGTATGATTTTGAAGTTACTGTGAAGCTTGGACGACTGAACATGGGACCAGACCATCTGTCGTGCATCGAAACGGGAGAAGAGCCCACTAATTTGGAGGAAGGATTACCTGACAAACAACTCTTTTCAGTGTAGGTCACAGATGGTCACTTTGAAGACATCATACACTTCCTAATGACAGGAACTACCCTGGAAGGCTACACCACCCAGAAGAAAAAGGAGTTACGGGTGCACGTGACAGAATTTTCTGTCATTGCTGAATATTTGTACAAAATGGGGTTTGATGAAGTATTGCGATGATATGTACTAGAGTTTGAAATAAGTAGTATCCTCGTGGGTGCTTATGGGGGTACCATAGGAGGCTATTACACAGGAAGGGTGACCGCGCAGAAGATTCTACGTGCAGGGTTGTGGTGGCCAACCCTCCATGAGGATTCAAAATCCTACTGCAGGGTGTGCGGCATGTGTCAAAGGACTGGCAGACTATCACGGAGAGATGATATGCCTCCGAACCCATAGATGACATTACAATCTATCAATAAATGGGCAATAGATTTTGTGGGACCCATTCAGCTTCAAGGAAACAAGACGGGTGTGCGGTACATTATCACTGTGACTAAGTATTTGACTCGATGGGCAGAAGTACAGTCTATGAAGGACTGCATAGGTGTGACCACTACAAAATTTCTCTTTGAGTATGTACTGGTGCAATTTGGGTGTCTAAATATTTTGATGAGTGATCACAGAATGCACTTTCTGAATGCAACAATCAGTGCGCTGACGGAGGTATTTCAGGTATATCAACAAAAAAGTACACTTTATCACCCATAGGCTAATGGGACGGTGAAATAATTCAATAAGATAATGGAGAATGGGTTGACCAAGGTTTGCAACACTTAATGAGATGATTGGGACCTGCGCATACCCGTAGTACTATGGACCTATTGAACGACGTGCAAAAAGTTGACTAGACAGACACCCTTTAGGCTTATATATGGTGTTGAAGTAGTGATGCTAATGGACTACATTGTGCCTAGCCTATGCATAGCGATACTCATGGGTATGATGGATCACAAAGCCTTGGAAGAAAGGCTCACACAACTTCCCAAGCTTGAGGAGGAAATTTTTCTTGCTGCATTTCACCAATAGGTCCAAAAGCAATGCAAAAAATCATGGCATAATCGACACATTAAACTGCACACCTTTAAGGTAAATGATCTAGTTTTGTTATATGACAACAAGTTTGATAAATTTCCAGGGAAATTTAGGATGCACTAGCTAGGGCCCTATGTCATTAAAGAGATTATCGACAGTGGAGCAGTTCGGTTGGCTAAATTGAATGGAGATCCCTTCCAAGGTGAATGGTAGCGGACTGAAGCCATACACTGGTGATTTAACCAGGTGACTATATGAAGGTAGCATAGCCTTAGTACTCCAAGTAGTCGAAAGGAGGTATGAGACTATAAACTACACTGCCCGAGTTGGTGAACTGCCTGATTGGAGGATTGTGTGGAACGAGGAGATGTCATAGGGTTCGCAACAATGCCGAGACAGTTGTGCCACCCAGGGAAAAATCGCACAGATCATTCGTAAAGTGACCGTTAAAGTCACTATTCATGATTTGATGATGAGAATGCAGCCAAATGGAGCAGGGGGCGGCATTTAAGATGAAATTTATGGGTAAGATCCTTGAAAATATGCTGCCAATCTAGCATTAATGAACCAAATTTGGGGGAAACAGTCAGATTTGAATTCGAAATGGCCTATAAATTACATGTGGCTAGTCAATGAAAAACACTTGTCATTTTGAGCATTGAGTTGGTGAGCTCTCAGGCATGCATGAACCACGCATTTTTTGAAGAATTGCTTGACTGCCCAGTGTTTGATCGATTTCCAGACTCTGATCACATTTTCATCCATGACATTATCCCAGGATCAGAATCTATGGACACCGAAGCAGTGACAGCTGAGGGGGCTATGCCGGAGGTTGTTATGGAGGTAGAGGGAGCTTCTCTGGAGGTTGTAGAGGTAATAGGTGAAGTCCCCAAGTCACCACGAATGCCTAGACCAAAGCCTACCCTGACCAAGGAGAGTGCGAAGGATAAGAAGGGAAAGAAGGTTGCGACACCAGTGCACGCAATGCCTAGAAGAAACCCACAGAAGGACAAGCCCACCGCACAACAAAAGGGAAAAAATATTAACTTGGAGCTGGAGGAGGGAGAGATTGAGGACATCCTGATGGATGATGAGGATTTGGGGGTGGAAGTGGAGGACATTGAAGTCGAGGGTTCTGACCCTATTACTAAGTTTCCCAAATACATCCCTCCATGCAAGGGCAAGACCAAGGTGCTAAAGGACATTGACAAAATCAAGATCACCTTACACATACGTCTACTGCTGAACGAGATTGTCTTTAAAGGACCGCACTTGGGGTGGGTTCCGCTGTTGAAATTGGAAGATTGGGAATTAGCTGATACTAAGAAGTTCCCTCACTTGGTGATAGGACAGCTAATGCACCACGTTGTTCATACAACCACTAGGATGACTACGTTAGGACCATGGAAGCGACTCAAGGGTGTAGACAACGCAGGTCTTCTCAACCTGCTATGGGTGCCACACTACAATCACACACCCATTACAATATTGGTAATCAAGCAGTTGTTATGCTTGGTGCATGATGGTTGTCTGTGGCTGGAGGAGTCGATACCCATCACTGACAGGTTGATCCATAGGATCACACGAATGCCCTATACAGGGGAACATTCGGCCATAATGTTTGGAAGAAAAGGTGGCGAGCATGCCCCCGTAGAGTCCATGAAGGATAAATTCAATCTTGTGAAGAAGTCACGAGGCTATGTCATCTCGAGTATCTGCGATCCCGTGGTCAAGGTGGCCACACATATTTTGGCACAGAAAGTTATGTGGAAGTGTCGCACAGATGAAGCGCTGGTACCTACGTCACTCTAGCGGTCCAATGCACAGAAGGAGTTTAGTTTAATTGGGCACACTATCTCTGCGCTGGGTTCCTCGCGAACTACCGCGAGGCATAATAGATTAGCAAGACCTTCCACTATGAGTGGCTCTTACTATCCATTACGCTGGTATCCTGGGAGTTGAGTAAAGACAACCAATTCCCCTTGGTCGTGCCAAACCTACCAAAAGCTATGAAGTACGCTTCATTGTGGGCAATCAAGGATGCTCAGTGCATCAAGGATAACAATATCTTTTGGATCTTGATGGAAATGAATATACGCATGGCTATCAATCGCAAGCTGCGATTGTCACCTACTATGTTTGCCAAACTATAGGAGTATGTGGAGTTCAAGGTAAAATTTCAACACGTATCAATTAGGGCATAGAAGGAACCTGAGTAGAAGTGGCATGAATTACATTACTTGGAATCTAACAACATGATCGATGCAGTTCTTGATCGCTGGCTACCAGAGTGCCACACTACCTCAAACTTGGTAGTGGGATCAAGTAAGTCCGCTACGCAACACAAAAAGGAGGTGGCCAAGATCAAGATGGCATAGATGGCTGAGAAGCGGAGGAAGGAGGTTGATGTCAAGGCCCAAGAAGAGCACGATGCTACACAGTAAGTAGAGGAGTAGACAAGCGGAGGAGAGAATGGCTCTGAAAAAGGTGTGAGGTCTCCCTCGCTTGAAACAGAGGAAGAAACAAACGAGCAGATAGAGTAGCATGGATCGGACCTACAGACAACGTCATTCCGTATCAATCATCCAAGAGGATAGGAAAAAATTGGTCCGCAAAAGAAATCTAATGCCAGTAAGACATCCCTGGACCCAATCACCCTAAGAGAGGGAGATTTGGACGACATTGGGGATACAGTGCAGGATGTCACCATGGAGGTACTACTCAATTCGAGTAGCAATAGCAACAAGTATTGGGGGCCATCCAGACGGATCTGCATGAGCTACAGATCTATGCATCACAGACTAGCATTGTGTCCACTAGCCTCGCCATCAGTACTTCAGAAGCCACTAGGAGGCTGTGCATGAAGGACTCTCGAGCGATAGTGCTGCTAGAGAGAGCACTGACCAAAGAGATTGAATTTGACAAGGCCATAATTAGTGCCCTCAAGGGAGTAGGGTTGAACTTGGTAGTGCTTCCTCGTGAGGTGCTCCACCTACTGCATGATGTGGTGATCGCGGAGCTGAGGACCTACAAACAACGTGCTTTGTAGGTGATCAGTGACCATAATATAAATAATGTGCAGATGGCCCTACAGAAAGACACCACCTTCACTTCCATGGTGGAACTTAATAACACAAATCAACACATGATTAAGGTCGTGAAGGAAGCATGTTGAATGGTCCCCGAATTGGCCATTTGTGAGGATGAGAAGGTAGATGAATAGGTCCAAAAACTTGCAACGGGGGTGCGCAATGCTCCCTTAGAGTTGGCCAAGGTTCAGCTAGAGCTGAATCTCTAGATTGTAGAGTTGTAGTTGAAGGCCCATCCTTCAACTGCAACGAAAGTAAAGGAGCAGTGCACAACCACTGTCACAAAGGAAATAGCGGCAATAGATAGTGAAGTAGTAGACTACACAAGGTTGTTTGAATATTCATTTGAGGTACTGACCAGTCTGCAAGAAGATCCTAATGTATAGAGACTAGAGACAGAGGTGTGATAACTGCAACAGCGCTATGACAAGGTGAAAGGAACAGCACGCACTACCACCCTCACGTAGAGACTTTCAAAGATGCAGGAGGCCAAAAAACTAAAGGAACAGGTAGATGCAGCTCAGCAAAAAGAGGTAGGGTTGAAGGCACACTTGAAGCCTTGGTTGGACGAGGCCTATTTGGTCATGGCCTCCATTGAAGGAAAGCTTTGTATTCTATAGGTGACTCAGCAGAAGCTTTAGGCTAATAGTTCAGGACCAATGACAAAGAAATTAGTCAAAGAAGTGAAACAGGCAGTTGTGCAATGCACTGCCGAGGTGGCAGTCATACAGGTAGAACTTGGACGTCTTCATGCCAAAATCTTCGCACTTGTAGAGTGGCTCGAGGGCATGTCACCATGTTTGTGTTGGGGGTCTGTTTGGAATGGGTTCCCCCAAGAGTAGTTTTGAGGCTAAAAGCCCATGTTTTGGGACAATTTTGTAATAAACTTGTAAAGTCTCCGCATTTTGAGGTCATAGAGCGTGAGGGTGTCAAGAGTGATAAAGGGTTGTCCGCCCTTATTTTGTAAAGAGTCAAGTTGGCTGAAACGATCTACCCATGGTCCGGAAACCATGGGATTGTATAAAAGGAGCTAGGTAAGTAAGCTCTAGGCAGTGAAAAGTAAGAAAAGAATGAAGCATTGGTAGCGGAGTGGTCTGGAGAAGTTCTAAGTGTTCTCGGGTCTTAGCGTAGATAGAGGCTCTACAGCTAAGTACACAGAGGCCTAGGGTAGAAGTCTGCAACTGAGTGCGTGAACCCCTGTAGATGTGTGTGCAGGGTGGATAGAGTCTGTATTAAACTAGAGATATCAATAAAGACAAGTATTATGCAATCACTGTGTATTTAGTCTTTGTTAATGCATCTGATTATATTGCGTTACGATCTGGGTTTATACTACAATGTTTATTTGATGCGTGAATTTATGTGATTATATTTGTTAATTGAACACAAGTAAGAATATCAGTTTACATGACGATAACTGTAATTGATTGGTAGGATAAGTAAAACACTTGAGATAACTTGGGAACCTATACAACACATCGTCATAGGAACGCGAATGTACCTGAACCACTGGTTAGGGTTGCGCGAAGGTCAATCATACACCTTCGTGGAGGTACTGAAGGGAGGGATAAAAGGTAGAATGATAATCCATAAGGCTTAATGACCTGCATGAAGGCATCAAATAAAAATTGTAATATAAACCTGGATTGTAATGCAATATAATCAGATGCATTAACAGAGACTAAATACACTATAATTCCAGAATACTTCTCTTTATTGATATCTCTAGTTTAATACAGACTCCATCCACCCTGCGCACATAGCTGTAGGGGTCCACACACTTAGCTATGGACTTATACCCTAGGCATCTAAGTATTCAGCTACAAAACCTCTATCTACGTTAAGACTCGAGAACACTTAGAACTTCTCCAAACCACTCTGCTACCAACTCTTCATTCTTTTCTTACTTTTCACTACCCAGAGCTTACTTACTTAGCTCCTTTTTATATAATCCCATGGTCCGCGGACCATGGGTAGATCCTTACAGCTGACTTGACACTTTACAAAATAAGGGTAGACAACCCTTTATGACTCTTGACACCCTCGCTCTACACGACCTCAAAATGTGGAGACTTTACAACTTTATTACAAAATTGTCCCACAATATGGGTAGTTAGCCCCAAAACTGCTCTTGGGGGAACCTGTTCCCAACATGGGGAAACATAGTACCTGAGGAAATTCATAACCTCATTTTCAATGGTAGCAGCACCACTCCATGCCATAATAGCAAGTGGCAATAGTTTCCAATGGAGAAAAGGTCAGCAAAAGGCTTTCGAGGAGCTAAAGAAGAAGATTAGTCAAGCACCATTTCTGGCATTACCAAACTTGCAATGGCCCATTGAAGTGGAGAAAGATGTGAGTTGGTATGCTATGGGAGCTATCTTGATGTGAGGAAGGCTTGTTTGCTACCATTATGAAGTATTTCATGGGGAAATTCTTAACTACTCTACCTAAGATAAGGAGTTGTATGCCATGGTGTAAGTTTTCAAGAAGTGGAAGCACTATCTGATGGGAAAGGAGAAAGTAATCCACAGAGATCACCAACTGTTACAGTACTTGCAGGCCCAGAGTAAGCTACAGTAAACCAGGCATTACAAGTGGATGGGGTTTTTAAAATAGTTTCATTTGGTGATTTAGTATAAGAAGGGAAACATAAACAAGTTGAATGATGTGCTTTCAAGGCCATCCACATCAAATATTACAACTCTTGGGACTCTTATGCACATGGAGCCATTAAAAAATGATGCATAAAAAGAGGCATATTCAGAAGATGAGGACATCAAGGAGGTGCATCAACAGTTAGTTAGAGTCATGTGCACGATGGAGACAACACCATTGAATACCATATCTAGAATGGGTTACTCTACAGGTTGGATAAGTTTTGTGTTCCTAAAGGGGAGAATTTGCAGCTTATTAGAGAGGCTTACACCTCCAAGGTTGCAAGGCACTTTGGTGTAGGGAAGAGAATAGCTAACTTGCAGAGATATGTGTATTGGCCCAAGAAGTAAGAGCAATTAGCTATGTTCAAAATAGGATGCATTCTTTGTTGCACTAGCAAGCATAGCAACAAGAAACAGTGTCTATATCATCCCTTACATGTACCTACTCATCCTTAGGAAAGCATTTCCATGGAATTTGTGGGAGGTTTATGAAAAAAAGGAAGGGACATGACTACCTATTTGTGGCAGTTGACAAGTTCAACAAGATGTGTGTTTTGATGCACTGTAAAAGGACCATCAACAGATAAGAAGAAACAAACTTGTGCTTTAAACAGGTATGGGTGCACTTTGGGATACCAAGGAGCATCATTTCAGATAGGGACGTGATTTATTAGTGCATTCTGGACTACATTATGCAAGAAGATGGACACAAAGTTGAAGAGATCTACAACATTCCATCTGTTGTCACAAAACCATGTACTAAGGGCTGCTACTTAGTGAGATCTCATGCAACTGTTTCAAACCAGACTTTAGACTAAGGATCAGCCTCCCTAGTCAGAGAGGGCTCTCTCACAGGTTTTGATATGCTTTTGGGGGCAAAAAGATGGCTGACTCTATTAAAACAGTGAACGAATTTTAAACTGGTTGGAACAATAAAATCAAGGCCTCTTCCATTGGGCTCATGGAGTTAAACATTTCTACAGTAAACAAGCAACTATTGCATCATAGAAACCAAGGCATATAATGTCTCACTGTTCAAAACATCAACTAAGAAGGACTGCAACTCAACAAGACATACACAGGAAGTCTGAGCATCAATGATGAATTCAGAGTGATTGCATGACTTGTCAATTGTAAAATAAGATACATAGAACCAGAACCACACACATTCTGAACATTTGGGACACACGATGAATCTTGGGAAGAAACAACAATATGCTTTCTATTACTGTCAAAGGAAACCTTACATATACCAATATGAGAACTCTGTCCTTTTCATAAAAATCTCCAACCCTTCATACATCAGAGTTTCTCCTATTTATAGAAAATAAAACTAAGCTATCTTGAGTCTCCTCCTCCAGCATGAGGGGAGCTCGAAAACCTCTAATTAACTACCTTATCCATATTGAAACTAATTTACTAAATACAGAGGTATTGCTTTTAATACAAAGAGTCCTATTTCTAATCAAATTCTGCTTCCATCTCCTCGTTTGCTTGATTCCCTCCTGATCTCTGACAGCTGTGTTCTTCCTGTAGGAGCTGAAATGTATCTTGAGGAGCATTCGTTGTACTAGCTGCCTTGGATTCTGAGTGTGTTGCTGACTCAACCATTTGATGCAGAAATATCCTCTGTTTTCCCGGTCCCTGTTTTTGGTCCATGTTCATTTTCCACCAAAAATGCTTGAAGTTGTATAATGACCTTTAATGACCATACCATAACACCATCTGCTTGAATAATCTAGATGCTTTGCGAATACTGCCAGGTGTTGAACTCAAAACCCTGGTAATCCTACCAGAAACCCTAATTCTGCGGTCATAAAGGTACTTTATGAAACTTGGTAAAGACAAAAGATTTTACCTTTATGCAATAAGGTTTACATTTGTCAACCTTTGAAGGCTTAAGCAACCATGGTGATTTCCTTTCCATCCTCGAAACCTTTCTCCACAAAATTTGGTGACCTTAGCATTGTTTTCGAATTTTCCCTTAAAAACAGTCACCTACAGCAGTTTCGTAGCGCGCTACGAAACTGCTGTTTTTTGCAAAATCACAGTCTTCAATCATTTCAGACCGTTACAGCTTCATCTTTGGTCCCAAAATTGCTTACTATCCTTTCTTTAATACATGCCTCAAAAATATTAATTAACTTAAGAAACATGAAACAAAAAACTTGGTGCGATATTGAAAATAAATTCATTTAGCAGCTAACTTGCCTAGCTGAGCCTTCAGCTTTGCAAGTTCACTCTCCATAGTTGCAATCTCAGACACTGTCTTTTCTATATTGGCCAGCTCCTGGTCAGCTGCTTCCCATTTTTCCTTAGTGGATGAGGTTTTCTCTTTCTTAACCAAAGGAGTCTTTTCCTTTACCTCTTTCTTTCTGCTCTCCTTTGTTTCTTTGGCCTGGGCTACCTGCTTTTCCTTTTGTTTGGTCTGCTCTCTGGTATAGATTATTCTTTTGGTCTCTTGTACCTTCTCTGCCTTCACTGCCTTTTCTGCCTTCTTTGCTTTCTTTGCCTTCTCTATTTTTTCTACTCTTTCTGGTTTCTCTATCTTAGGCAATGGTTTAGTTTGCTTTGTTATTACCTTGGCAGTCTCCTCACCCTTTGGGATTTGTTCTGCTGCTTGTGCTCTAGTGATTGGCCTTCGAGGCTTAACCATGAATTCCTTTCCAGCCTCTTCGAATCTTAGCCTTTTTGAGGCTTTGGATTTCTTAGAGCTGTCAGGAGATGACTGTGTTTGGTTTATTGGCACGGGCTCCACCTGTACAGATGTGGCTTGTTCAAAGTCAATTGCTTCTAGTAAATCTTTAAGACTACCCTTTGACATGGGGCTGTCTTCTACTGCAATTGACTTTCCCTTTTCTTTGCTCAATTGGCTCCTTGTTCTGATCCTAGTTTCCTGTGTAACTTCACTTGGCTTGGCTGCAATTTTCTGGTATTTCATCTTTTCCTCGGATGGTTTTGGTGTCTCTTTGATGACTATGGGTTTCCCTGATTGCTTTGATTTATGCTTTTGTTTCTTTCGGTCTTGCTCAGAAAATTCTTGCACAAAGAACTCAATTAGCAATTACAATTCACTCAACAGCTTCGGTTTTCAGAATGCGGGCTCGCTTGTAGTAGTCTCTCTTTTGAATAAGAATTCGGGCGGCTTCCTTTTGTTTTTTGAAACACTTACCATAGAATAGGCACGTTGAATGCAGTCATGAATAAACATAATTGCACCACCTTACCTCATAAGATTGATTAACATAATTGACATGTGTGTGATCCTATCTCTAATGGCGGGATGAATCCTATTATGATCTAGATGGGATGTCGACTGACACATTTGAACGGTTTTTTATGACTCACCTCCCAAGATTTGACACTTCAAGGCAATATGTTGCAGGAAATACCCGAATCCCCGATTTCGTAGCACAGACAATCATGAAATGACATGCCGCGCTACGCAATGGCTGCTTAGGAATGGTGGAAAATGATTGCGCAGCTAAACTGGCCAATCATATTGTGCTACGAAACTGTGCAAAGTCAGAATGATGTAATCAAGACTAGATATGCTATGAGAGATGGAAACTAACGGTTTTTTACTTTTACAAGGACCTACCTCAATATCTTTGGAAAAGACTGATTTTAAAGTAATACACCTAAAAACCTATTGACTTGAACCAAAAATTTTATATGGATCTTTGTACATAGGTGAACTTGTAGTCTTAAGTGATAACATCCTCCATAGGTCTCTAAGTTTCCTTGGGCTTGGCCATCCTAGGAGCCTCAGAGCGCTTTTGTATCATTTTCTTTCCTTCTTTTCACTTCTTATTCACTTCTTATTCACATGCATCTCTAGTTTTTATTTATTTCTACTTCTGCATTTATTATTAATGATTTCTTGTTGTAGGATTGTTTTAAATGGTTAATGTATGTTATTTTTCAATATCGAAAGAATTATTTCATCCTTGGAAGTTCATAGTAATCATTGAGATGCTTGGATTAGTCTTCTTATTCCTAAATCTAGATTGCTGGACCTCCTTTTTAGCAAAGAATAGTAAATTTTTGCTATTTTTTAGAGCATGCTAACTAGCTTCAATCGAGTTGTTTCCACTTGAATTAGATCACAAAAACATTCTAGTTCATAACAAAAACTACCCCATTTCATTTTCACTTGATTTGTTTAGGCATTTTTTAGATTTACTAGCTCACTAGTTCTCGAATTTCTAGATTTTCAACTAGTAATGTTTTTCTTTTTTCAGCATGGGTTAATAGAGATTTTTTTGAGTGATTCCACTTGGAATGGAGACCTAAGACATCCTAGTCAATAAAAAAAATTGTCCCATCCAATTTGGATTTTACTTGCTTGGTCATTCGATAAATTATAGTAAATCTGTACATCCTGTAGTAAATCACTGTAGCATCCTGTAGGAAAGCCTGTTTTGAGCCTGAATTGAGAAAAATCATCATTGAAGCTGGGATTAGGCATCTAATTGAGCTCCATGCCATCAAGACCATTTTAACCCTCTTGCTCCACACATAGGTCAACATTTTTATAGTTTTCAAGAGTACGATTTGATTTCCATTTCTTCTATCGTTAGTCTTACATTAGATCTCATCAATGTTTTATATCATTCTACAAAGTTTTCCTCATGCATGAAGTAGACAACTAGCTCATAAAATTCTATTTCCTTTAGATAATTGAAACTCTTCTTGTTTGCATGATTTTTAAATTTCAATGTTTGATGTAGTGCAGGTGTTTCAGGAGTATAAAGAGATTTCATAGTCAACAACCTCATTCCAACTTCATCCACCCATGGTCCTCACTTTCTTTCACTAAACCCTCACTAATTTCATCATTTCACAAGGAATCTTCTCCAAGATTTTTGAGAAAATCCAATCATCTCCCAACTTTGGTTTTGATTTCTGAAGTGGTCCTAGGAACTCCCTTGCCTCATTCCATCCACCAACACCTTCCCTAAGATTTCCATCACCTTAAACATCCATCCTTTTGCTCTCAGCTGTATCCTGTAGGTTTTCAGGGGATCCTGTAGGTTTTTAGGACATCCTGTAGGAAATCCTGTAGCATCTTGTAGGAAACCCTGTTTTGAGGCCGAATTGAGGAAAAACCCTCTAGGAAGCTATCAAAGGGTCCCTACCTGTCTCCCAAGCCTTATGACCATTCACCATCATCTCCAAGACACCTGCCACATCACCAAAAGAGATTAGCTTTCTCACTCTCACATGAAAAAAGACAAAAAGAAAAACAAATTTATTTTATTCATTTACATGCACAATAGTAGAAGGTTTGATGGTTTGAATTTGCATTTTTAGGAAAATGGGATTGCATACATGTTAACTTAGAATTATTTTGAAGCAAAGCCTCTTAGTAGTTAGTTAGAAAATGATGCGTTTTATCATTTGATTTCAGTCTCTTTCCTTTTAATTTATTTCTTGCAATAGGTTAAGGTTCCATTTCGAACATTTCATTTTCTGCAACTAGTTTAGCATTTGACTTCAGTACATGCACTCCATTACATCATGACAACAAATGAAGGACACATTGTACAAACCCCAAGTTGAAAATTAAATTCGGTAGCCTTGGGAGTTGCAGCATTCTTGTTCCAATACCAAGGCTCATTAGTGGGCTTGGGATTCTAGCCACTATGTCCCATTGATGTGGCCATACCATTTGCATCTACTCAGGCAGATTCGACTCATGTCCAGTCCGAAGATGATAAGGCAAACAACTTCATTGAAAACATCCAACATATCCACCAGCAGGTCCATGACCTTTTGGAGAAATCAAATTCCAAGTACAAGCAGCAACATGATCAACATCGGGTGCCACAAAAGTTTTAGGTGGGCGACAAAGTTTGGTTGCATTTGTAGAAGGAATGCATTACTGGAGCCTATCGGAAACTCAGACCACTCCGACATGGTCCTTACACCATTACCAAGGATTTTAGAGACATTGCATTTGAGCTTAGCATTCCCCCACTCCTTGGCCTGCACCCAGTGTTTAATGTGGACCACCATCAACCATACTCCCCACCATTGCTTGACGCATCAAACATTGCAGAACAAATCACACCTACAGAGTTAAATCCAGATTGCATGGAACAAGCCAAAACTGATTGGATCATGGACACGTAGATCAAGAACACCCGACATCAAAGGAGCCAACTATATCGAGTCATTAAAGTAGCCCAACTCCTTCACCAGGGCAAGTGGCTCACTAGGTACCAAGTTCAATGGATGTTTCCTCATCCCATGGAGGAACTCAATGCAATGGGGAAATTTTCTTCCTAAGGTGGGAGGAATGATCCAGGTGGATATTGGTGGCCACCCGCCTATTCCACTTGGGTCGTCAGCAATGTTTCTTTCAGTTTTTTAGTTTCCTTATTTGAAGCACAATTTACTATTTTTGGCATTTTTTCGGGTCCTCAAATTCCGAAGCTGTTTTGAGGCCCTGAACGACATTTTTTTGGAAAACTAGGACCAACTAGGGTTATAGATTGATGTTGGTCATTCAAAATTTGTAGTCCTTAGATAGATATTTCTAATGAGGTATTACGCACGTCAAACAAAGATCGTATGCCAAAGTTATGACCTTGGGAGGTTGATGTACCAATTTACCCAAACAGGGCCCATAGTTTGGCACTTCATCTCCTAGGGTTAGGTTTTTGGATTTTTATGGTTTCATTTTTTCTCAATAATAAATAGGCCTTTGAGCCTCATTGTAACACAGTTCAGAGGCATGTAGCCACCACATCTCTTCTCAGAGATAATCTATCATCGTTTGTGCTAGTCTTATTTCCATTCTGTTTGTAAGCATATTTCAGTACTTGATATTAATGAAATGAAGTGTTATTTATACTTCATCTTTGTATTTATGGTTATATTTGTAGTTTGTTGCATTCTTGTTTAAATCTAGATCAATCTATCTCAGATTCAAGAACGAAAGGACCATCTAAAATATCCATATCATGATTCTTCTTAGGATGAGGATGCGGAGGAAGGTCCCTTACTTTCTCAAGGGAAACATCTTCATCGAACATTACATCCATATTAATTTCAACTTTCATTTTACTAGGAATATATATTTTAAATGCTTTAGAATTTTCACAATATCCAAAAATTGTACCTTTTCTTCCTGTGTCTTCCAACTTGTTTCTTTTGTCCTTCATCACATGAAAGTATATGGGGTAACTAGAGATACAAAGATGGCTAACATCAGGCTTGACACATGCAAATACTTCTTCGAGCGTCTTGTTGTCCAATGCTTGAGGATGTACCCTATTTTGAACATATAAAATAACATTCGTTGCTTCTCCCTAAAGGAACTTCGACAACTTTTGATCATGGAGAATGACATGTGAAAATTCTATAATGGACTTGTTGTTTCTTTCAGCCACTCCATTTTGTTCGGGAGTATACGGCACAATCGTTTCTTTCTTGATACCTTCCTTCTTGCAAAAATAAATGAACTCCTTTGATGTGTACTCTCCATCATTATTAGAACTAAATATTTTGGTTTTCTTCCCTGTTTGATTTTTGATCAAAGCTTTGAACTCTTTGAACATTTCAAAGGCTTCATCCTTGTGCTTCAAATAATATATCCACATCTTTATTATGAAGTCATCAATGAAGGTGATATAGTAGATGGAGGATGTCATTTGTCTTATTCTCGCTAGAGGGGAATGGCCCCCTTGTCTTCTTTCCACTAGCACAACCTGGATGCACTCCATCATGTTTGGCTTGAACCTTGGGAATCTTTTAGATCAATTTCTCCAATTTCGAAAGAGAATCATAATGTAGATGGGCTAATCTTTGGTGCCATATCTCACTTAGATGATTAGTATCATGGACCAATGCTAGAAGAGGTCTACTAGTGACTCTATAGAGTCCTTCAAATATTTATCCCAATGTAAATGCATCTCTCATAGGTGATCTAACAGGCCAAGTAAGAACCTTTCCCTTGATGAAGGAAACCCTCATCCCTTTGTCTTCTAAATAAGATATCGATACCAAATTCTTCTTCAATCCCAACACATACTTCACGTCATGCATAAAAATAGATTCTGTAGAATATAAATGAAATTTGATGGACCCAAACCTTTAACGGGATGAGTGGAGTGGTCTCCAAGAATAAATTTCAAATTTGACTCCCTCCCTACCAAATTAGAGAGAACATCCTTATACCCAAAGAAATGATGAGTGGCCCCACTATTAACAAACCAACTATCCCATGAATTTGGAGGAGAAGAATTAGTGAGAGCATAAATAAGAATATATTCAGATTGATTTGCAACACTGCTTCCATACTTGGAGAATCTTGACTTATTTTGGGGATGATGATCTTCATCATGATCACTTGGAGCATTCTTCTTCTTTTTTCATCTTTTCCATTGTGACCATTCCTTCGGTCATCTCTTCTTCTTCGGTCATCAAGCTTGTTTTTGTTTCTTCTAGTATTGTAGCATGGTCTGTTACTCTTCTTAAGGCAATCTCGAGCATAGTGGCCTCTCTTATGATAATTGAAGCATTCAATGTGCAATGATTCCTTCCTTCTATTTGAATTTTGAGGAGGAGGCTTTCTTGAATTTGATGGGCAATCTTTTCCTTTCTTCTTCTTCTTCTTCTTGTCATGAGTAATGCATGCAATGAGATCTACCTCTTCATGCTTTTGAATCATTCCTCTTGATATCATCCTTGATTCTTCTTGAGTGATCTTTCCAACAATATCGTCAAATTGGGGAAAAAAATGAAGGATTCCCAAATAAGAGTCACAATCACCAATTCCCTGTCAGGCACAAATTTCCCAACACTTTGCAATTGATATCTAAGATGAGATATCCTCATAATGTAGGATTTCACAAAATCTTCTTTGTCCATCTTCATGTATTTGAGTTTATCTTTCAAGGAGATGATTTCATTCAACTTTTTGACTTCATACATGCCAACTATATTATCATACATGTCCTTAGATTTCCTCAAATTTCCAACATATGCAAGTAAATTATCTTTTAAACCATCAACCGTAAATTGTTTTTGTTTTAAATCACCTTTCTTGTGCTTGTTCTTGGCAGCAACAAAATCATTCTTTGGAGGCTCAGGTACTTTCCTTGAATGTAATCCAAAATATCATTGTTGTTAGCTATGCTCTCCAACCTGACTTTCCATGCAACAAAGTTAGATGAGTCACCCAACTTCTCATATTCCTTGAAGAAAGAGGAAGACATATTGACTCAACTAGATAGGCTTCTTCAAATTTCAAAATATGACGGGTTCAATGCTTGTCTCCTTTTGGGTTTGTCCTTCACCTTAGCTCTAATACCATGCTAATTTTCAGATTGTCCTATTATGTATCAATTAATTTATCCCAATTCAATAATTCAATTAACAATCATTTTAATATCAATTAATCTTCCCAATCATAAAAAATAATTGAAGATAGAACAATAAATGCAATGGAAAAGGAGAGAATCAACACATCAATAAGAGATACCAGATTTAGTCAAAGACCAGGGAAAAACCCCACAAGGGGGAAAACCGTTTTAAATTATTCTTCTATTAGATTGTCATAAAATGTTCAACAATGAGTACAATGAGCCCAATAAAATATCATCCAGAAAATTTATCCCAACAATGTTTAGAAATATGTTTATCGCATCAATATAGATCATAGACAACGTTTCCTTTTTGTGGTCAACTGCGGTTAGCTGCAATCAACTGTAAAATTTTAGCCCTACTTTCCAGTCGCAGGGAGGAGTTATGCTAGGGACTAAGAGATTCCATTTGGTCCCTTGAGCCTGCAAGCCAATGACCATATTCAAAATTTTCCTTTTTCAAGCTAGCGACAGTAACTTAGAACCCTAGAAACATGTGCGAGCTTCGAACCCTGTAATCTTGGAACTTTACGAACCTCTTTCGTCGACCTAGACTCAAACCTCTGTGAACCAATCAATGAAGAAGAGAAAAATAATATTCTTGGTGATGTAAAAATGAGCTTGAGGTCACTTGTATTTATAGGCTTCCAAGGGTGGCCAATTTCCTATTAGGGCTTAGATGTCCAAATGTGCATATGTGGAATTTTCTTCATAAGTACACTTTCCCTTACCCAAATTGAGCACTTCAATAGTACAAATTGGTCCTTTCGAAAATAGGAATCTAGTAACATGGTTGGAATTTGTCACTGAGATGCCATATTAACAAAAGGTATGTTTTCAAGCGGCTCTTTGGCACTATTTAGGACCATCCACTGCTTAACCAACAATGCTAGGAAGATAGCGGAAGACATCTAGGTTGCGAATATTACATGGCTGAAAGGCTACTCAAGTAAAGAGAATGAGGATTAAATGAGCTCCAAAGTGTGACAAATCCATCAATGGTAGTTTAACGGTTTATGTGTAGCTTTATATACTTGCAACTAAGAGAATAATCATTCATATGTATACATAGAACCTCCTAAGCATGCTATCTCCCATGTAATCATCTCATATAAATAGAAAGGGTATTTTTCCCAATGTTTCCATGTTTTTAATCCATATCCTTATAGATTCTTCTAGTGTCCATGGTATCTCATAATATCTTGGGTTATTTACATGTATTTTGTTAGCATCAATTGTTAAGCATTCATTACAAAATAGGTTTCTAGTTTAGGGTATTGCACAACCCCTGTTATCATGTAAACATTACATGTTTTATCTTATGCAAATGTGTACAAATAACTCTAGCAAGAGTTTCAAACAATACTTCATTTCTATCTAGAAGCACACACTTTCTCGACCTATTTAATAACAACATTCATATCAGTGATACAATATCCATATGCATGATTTTGATCACAATAGTAAATTCCATTTCCAAATAGAGATGTAGCCACACAATCATTGAATCAATAACACTATTATGGTCCATAAATCCAGAACCATTTCAACCAGAAATGCATCATGTCTTCATTACCATTTAGTCATGTACAAAAGAATACTTATCTTAGAATTTGTAGGGAAAATGAGTTCGGGACAAGGACTCTCCAACCAACCATCAACATCTACAACCAAGCTCACTTGTAACTGCCACCCCCGGCCAGATTCCATAGACTAAGGGGCTTGCTTGTGGGATTAAAACACCAGTTGCCAACTAAAACAAGGAATCTAGAGGACCTCCTTCTTGAATCCCACTCACTGATCCCTACCATCATCTTCAACACATGAAGTCTATAGGTTCTCAGCCTCGCCCCCAAGTGTACAGACAATGATTCACTCCCTTCTAGGAAATCTAGAATCCACTGTAACAATAACCAGGGGTTCCACTGATGTTGCTCCAAGATTAACCTCTTTCCAATTTGTCCAGAGCTTCAAGTATACTATCTCAACCCACAACCTCTAGGGGACCCAAGCTGTTAGAGGGCTCCAAATATTCCATCAAAAACCATAGCCTTCGGGGGTTCAGGATGTTACAGGGCTCCAAAGACTTTATCTCAACCCACAACC
Organism: Pinus taeda; assembly: GCA_000404065.3. Lineage (NCBI taxonomy): Eukaryota > Viridiplantae > Streptophyta > Pinopsida > Pinales > Pinaceae > Pinus > Pinus taeda. The sequence goes on along the minus strand of APFE030996440.1, from coordinate 70,503 downwards.
TTAAGGGACCCAAGCTATTACAAGGCTACAAGGATCCTATCTCAACCCTCCAGGGACCCCAAGTTGTTATAGGGCTCTTGAGACTAGCAACTCAACTGACAACCTCTAGGGAACCTGAGGACCAATCCCCTTCTCTTCTCTTCTCTTTCCTTCTGTGTTTCATGCTAATCAAACTAGAGATCTCTGTTTTCTATTGATCCAATGGGGTCTCCCTTCACGGATGCCCCAAATGCCTCCTTTTCCTGCCATTACCTCTTTTCCTGAGCTAGTATTTACTACCTTGTCCTTAATTTCTTGCATTATTTAGTCTCCTTCTTAATTTCTTTTCCATTTTTTCCTTGTTAAGATTCTCAAGCACATGGTCCTTTGTACTTTCTATTGTAGCCCATTTAATTTAAGAACCAGTCCATTAAAAGCATGCACCGACCAAAATTTAATGGTTGTCCAAACAATTTATATTTTTTGCATAAGAAAACCTCGACATCTCAAGCAAGCAATCCTCCTCCTCAACTCTAGAATTTGTGTCCCTTTGACTAGTCCCCTTTTTAAATTTACATATATGTAAACATGTTTACAATGAATTTTTATAAGAGGACCATAGGTGGGGTTGTCACAAACAACATATCAACATCTACAAAAGGTGAAGAGGACAAAGTTAATGAGAAATTTCAGCATCAATATGAAGGTTGTTGAAATTGACCATGATAGTGAGGAAAGTGGACAGTGACAAGAAAAGGTTTGGGATCTAGGAGGAGAAGTTACAGAAATTGCACCTACAATTGGAAAATATCAGAAAACCAGATGAAAGGTATAAGCAACAAGAGTGGTTGAAGGACTCATGAACAAGAGTGCATGCATTATTTTTACCTGGGGAGTTTGATGCAGGAGCATTCTACATGTCAACAAGACCTAGGAAGTCTTGTCACCTTTTATAAAGGTAGTGGGTTCCCTTAAGTTAATTTAACCCCAATTAATGCAATTAAAAGATAGGAATTGGTTTTCTTAATAAATAAGGATTTATTTTTCTATTCTAGATAGAGATTTATTTAGGAAATGGGGAATTAATATCTCATCAACATGTAATCATCTTTATGAAGTGAGTTATTAAGGGAGTTAGAAATCATAGGCTAGATTTGAGATTTTCCTTGTTCAAAACCATTCTATTGTATATATAGAATTATTTAATGTTTAAAAGACAAAAACAATAACATAATAGAGAGAATATGCCATATAATTGAGAAAGTATGAGAGAGGTATGAGAGAGAGAAAGGGCCAATTATTGTAAATAAGGCCATATTGTACACATTATATGTGAATATCGTTTATGTGAAATTATCCTCCACTATGGTGTATGCTTGAGTTATGTGCACTTGAGTTACCATACAAGTATCTGGAGATTATTATTAGACACAATCAAACCTGATCCGATATTATGTATGCGTGTTAATTGTATAGCTGAATGCAACGAGGTTGGCATGCTTGTTCCAATATTGAAGTCGTTTTTTTAGTTTACAAAGGATTGAGGTGCTAATTCTTGATTTCAAATTAGAGTGCATTATTTGAACAGAGTTCCGAAGTCATTCAAGTCCATGGCGCAAAGTATAATTTGAAAGGATATGTATATAGATCGAAGTGTTGTTACAATTAAGAGATATCTAGGCTTGTAGTGTAGCACCAAATTTGTTTTAAAATTGGACTTGTCAATTAATAGAGACATAAATATTTCCTTTGGAAGGCGTTTATCAAAGAGATCAAGCGATTGGTATATTTGACTTCGTAGACATCTGGGCATACAAATTTGGTGTCTAAAAGGTGTACACCCATGATAGCCCTGGATCCTTAGATGGGTAGATGAAACAATGTTTAAAATGGTTATCTGGTGTTGGAACCACATCTAACCAGGTTATATCCAACTTAGGTATATCTAGCTAGGTCACATCTAGTGAATGCTTATTTAGAAAGTCGAGATTCATGCTAGAATGTATCCGGCTCTTTGAAAAAGATTTAGAACCCTCTAAACCTATTGGACCCCACAATGTAGCACCAATACTAAGGCAAAGAGAAATTCAGGCCAAGTGAGATCTGGCGTCTCACATCTGAGTTTCTTAAACCTATTACTCCTTTATCCACCAGATTCCAAGTATGATATTATTGAAAGGTCATCTAAAGATAATTGATATCTAGGCCTTGAACCTAGATTGAATGTGAACATATTTAGTCTTTGAACCTAGGATCATAAATACATGTGAGTGTTTTGTTAAGAACCTTTAGGGTAAGCACTCAGTTATTACCTTGGGTATATAACGTTAAGTACGTATGGGATAAGGGCTTATGAAATGAGGTAAGAGCGTTGTGTTGTCAAAATTAAATTTGGGGATTGCATAGAATGTTGTAGTACAATGTTTGGGGATGAGGATGGTCGTATTTTAGAGTAAAAGGAAGCACTCAAAGGTTCCCAAAAATTGAGGCCGATCCATATTTTTGATTCATAGGAATTATGGGATGTCTCCACATGAAATTAAAGATCAATCAATGAGTTAGATCAAGAATATTTTAAATTGAGCTACCATGTGTATGATGAATGGGTTTAATTTCATTAATTTCCATCATTGTTTTCCATTTGTCTTATTGAGCCTTCCCCCATATGCCATGCATTTTTTTTTGGACAACCTTTTATTCGCTCAAGTTTATCTCTATCTGAGTGTTTTGATCTGCAATGTAGTTCAGGTCTATTTTCATCTATTTAAATGAATTTTTCTTGGACAAATATCTCATTCATTTGTACACCCCTCTCAAAGTTTTATATTTTCATGAATCTTGCTGCTTGAGTATAGTAGTCCAACCCTATAATAATCCCTCCCACCCCATTGTACTATCTCAAGCTATGGAAGGTGTTACTTGTTGAACTAACCCAACCTACAAGGTCTATTATGAAGACGGGGTCACAAAATCCCCTTTTTCCAACTTCTTCGTATCTCAAAACTAAGACCGACATCATAGTCGAGTTGTCAAGATATTTGAGTTGTCAAGATATATAATTTATCTCAATCTGAATCCTGGATGAAAAGTTATGCACATTTGAAGTTTGACCAATCATATTAGGCGGAATCTCTCTTGGGCTGGCACATGGTATCCACGTGGCATCCTCGTGTAGCCAACATGGCATTTCCATGTCAACTTGGCATGGGTACACCTCATCGTAGGTTCCTACATGGTGTCCATGTGGCCACTGCCACATAATCTCAGGTGCAAGACCAACATAGTCCTCCCCCATGTGTTTATGGGCGTTTCCTCATTATACATATTTTGTCCAAAACTTGATCCAAATGGGATCTATAGGGCCACATTATCTTGGACCGACTATCCCTTCATCGATATCCCATACTAATATTTAACAAGTGCAATGGTCATGACAATGAGAAATAACAAGGTTCCTCGTTGGAACTATAGCCAGGTTAGACCCTTCTTGTTTCCACCCATCAACATATGTTAGCACATCCAAGGCTCTTGGTGGTTAGAAGTGAGCAATGTTAGGACTCCATTTCATACTTTCTATGCCATTAAACATTAAATAGGGGAAGGAAGGGAAGTGGGCAATGCGTGGTGGTAAGGTTTCTCACTGGGACCACAAACGAATTGGTCAACCTTCATTGGCACGCCCCTCACATGTTCATTGTGAAAAGGTTTCAATATGTCAAGTAGTGGGAAGTATGTACCTACATGACACTACCATGTCAACCTAGTATGGGCCCCAATAGGTTTTTCCCCTTCATGAATTGAGATGATTTATTGTTATGTCTAGTTTGTGAAAAATTCAATACCACTACAAAGTTCAACTCTTTAACACTTTCAGACCCCCATATTCCCAGATATCTAGCCACACTTCAAAGTAATGTAACCCCAAAAAATATCTGGATGTCAAAAGCATTTTTACTCTTGTGTTACCCTCAAATACTGGATTCCTTGAATCCAACTTCTCTCAAAGGCAATTTGGATTCTAGCCATATGTATCCTTGCACTTATGATGGAAATCCAGATCCATTTCTTACATATCATATCTAGTGTAAGGTCAATAAGATGAAATCCATTTCATTACCAATTCATCTTGTTGTAGGTGTATGCATCCCTTGTTAATCCAGATCTTGGATTCCCTAGATGAAATTGACTAAAAATAGATATCCGGATCCACGAATTATCTAAGAAATACTCAAGAGGGCCTTGTCTTGCTAGTCCTGATCCCAGGTGCTTGAATATCAACAACTAAAGAAAAAATATATCTAGCTTTGTAGTGATCTGACCTCCTCAAAGGCATGTTAACTCTTGCAACCTTTGACTATCCATATCACCAACATTTCCAGCAAAAACACATTCTAAAAGAAATAAACGGTTGTAGCAGAGCCCAAGTTACACGAGGACGAGAACCAAGGGAAAGGGTATGGCCTCTAAGGTCAATTAATCTAGTTTGAATAGTTGTGAGGGATGAGATATGTAAGGAAATTCCATTCTAAAATCTATTGCAGGCCAATTATCTTCTTCAATGGATTAGGATTTTCTTGATGCATTAGTAAGGAGGCATGCGAAGTCTGAGTGACCTTTCTTTTTCTCCCTAGGAAAATTCGTAATTTTATTAAAGATAAAAAAATTACATTTTGTAGATGCTGAAGTGCATATCCAGAAAGCAAGTTAGAGACTGCTGGACAAAAGACACAAAAAAACAAAAAGAAGATAATGTACAAATGGGGAGAAATTAAAATTTTCTCCCCTTTTTCTTCTCGACTTTTTGCCACTCCCCTTGAGTCGGCAAGGATGAAACAAGTGCTAGAGAAGAGTCCTCCATGGGGTGGGGGATATCCTTATCTGAATCTGAGTGATATGAGGTATGATGTATTTTGATACCATTGGTATCCATTGTATCTGGGATCTTCCCCTGTAAGGAGTCCATCAGATCTTGTAATACTGTTTCCTCTATTTATGGTTCCTTGAATGTCAGATTGTTCGCTTTGGGAATGGGGTATTCATTTTCCTCTTCTTCCTCCTCATCAGGGGCCTCAGGGTCTAGAGGAGGGAATTGCCATCCCTTGGGTTGTTTTCCTATCTTCTTCTTCCTACGCATATCTTTTTTGGCTTCTAGGCACATATTTTGTAGATGTCCTATTTGCTGGAAAATTCTGCATCTGAATGCAATATTTTCGTAATCTAGTATCTAAGTCCAGCACCCTTGTTTATACTTGAGCTGAATTTGGTCTGGAAATCCTTTAATGAGGTCTACTTCCACATAAATGCGTGAAAATGTGTATATTTTTTCATCCATTCTTTTTGTTTCCATTTTGATGAAATGCCCAATGGTGTTACCTATGCTAGCCATAACTCAATGGCTCCAAAAAGGTAATGGTAGATTGTGAAGGCGAACCCAAACCGACATCCAATATAAAATCATTGTATTAGGATCAAAATCTAGAAACCATGGAGTAATGAAGAGACCTGTGGATCCCATGAACCATGGTCCTTCCCTCATGATGATGTCCCTTTCCTCTGATGTAAGAAATATAACAATAAAGAAACCTTTGGCACAGAGAAAAATGTCACATGTATTAGTCCAAGTTCTGAAGACCTGGTGGAAAAGGTCCAAAGGTTTGGGCCAAAAACAATTGAATCTGCATATTATCGCTTGTTTTTCCATTAAAGAACAGTACTCATTTGTTTCTGGAGTATCTGTATTTAATTATGGGGTGTAACTCAGTTGATCCATAATGTATGGAGCAGGTTTAGTGCCAGCTTGCTTTGCTGATGTTGATGTTGTTTTCTTTCCTTCTAGAATGTTCTTGAAGGAAAAATCTTCACTTTTTTTTTGTTGGTGCATTTCTGGGATTTTTGCTGTGTTGCATCTTATGCCACTGCCTAGAGGATTTGTTTTGTGGTGGTGTTCCGCACCTCCCCTCAGTCTCAGATTGAGAGTAATAGTAGACTCAGGTTAAATTTTGTAGACCATAAGAGGTTTGTGGTCTTGTAGTACCCTACCTCTAGGGATCAAAACCTATGATCCGGTAGGGTAACTAGTATGCTGGAATATACTATACTTCAGGTTCTGTTTAGTTTTGGTAACCTGTGCCCAAGCTAGATGTGTCCTCCCATATGGGGTTTTAATGAAAAATTGAAAGGGAAAAGGGTTTACTAGTGATTCTGGTTCTGTTTTTGACTGAGTGAAAATTTTTCCGCTCCCCTTAGATTTGCTGCATAGCTTTGTATTCCTGGTGCTTTTCTTCTGGGATTGAAGATGCTAAGAATGGGCGAGATTTGGTTTTGGATGAGGTGCATCGGTTGCTTTGTTGGGAAGATACGAGAGAGGAGGTTAGGGAGAACCCATGGACACCCCATTCACCACTTTATCCAACCATCCCTCTTGTCCTTTGTCCCTGGGCCTGTTTAGCTTTACCATATCCATGCCGGTGTTGTCAGCCACCGCGCCCTCTCCTGCTATCTTTGAAGCCAAAGCCCTAACACCCACAAATATCCTCTCGTGCCTTGGTTCGTTCATTCCATGATTGGAAAAGGGAGGCTGCGTTGTAGTTATGGACTCCCAGAGTGATCTGGCCAGTCCAATTCACAGGGCCAAGGCAAGCTTGGCATCATAGAAGAAAAGCATAGGCACAGGGAAACCGACTGCAAATGGGATGTCAGATTTGGGAACTTCAATGCATTCTTTGTTTTTGGGCTTGGTCTGAGTCTCCATGCCCTCTTTTGCTTCTACCATATCCGAAACCTTAGTGCCCGCATAGGGCCTCTCGAACCCCTACTCATTCCATTCGTTTTTTTCATTGGATGGCAGCGTTGCAGTCTTATAAGCTCGATGTGGTCTGGCCAAAACTGCACATAGGGTCGAGCTGATCTTGCACCATAGGACAAAGGTGAAGGTACAGGGTAGCCATGCACATCGATGCGATCAACAACATATATAGTGGATGCCATGTATTCTTCGTCAAATTCCTTTAACAATTTCAAAATAGAGTGACCTTTCATAAGGGTTCCTAAAATATTAAGACAATGAATTTCTTAAGGATACTACAACTAATTGCATTACTTAACTACAACAATATATAAGTGGGCACAAACTCTTAGAATCATCACATCAATCATAGATCAAATGACCATTAATTCTAACAAGGTACTCATTTAATACAATAGAGGGATTAAACTCATAATATGTAAGATAATCCATAACCATAAGCATGCCAATGAGCTAGCCAATTCATAAACATATAAAATAACTCATACTTGTAAAATAAAAGGTTATCTGAATGAATTTAGTCAAATAGCCTTAATAATGTAAGTGATCTTGTGATTCATGATGATGGCAACAAATACCCATTCATACATTCATTAACACCCTATACAAGTAAGATATGGCTAGTCAATCATGAATATCCAATGATTCAAGAATTCATTCATGAATCCTGTTGGAACCATATACTAGTTAATAGCATAACAAGTATAGTCATCATTCATAATTCAAATATACCTAATTCATTATACTTATTTGAGTTCGAATTGTTAGCAACTACAATTGAACACCCTCGATCTAGGTCTGGAGTATGAAGAAATGCTTGCACAAGGGAAGTTAACACCAGTGGTTTGTTCATTTACTGAGCTTCATACAAGATCACACAGGATTAGAAATGGAACTCCATGGTATTAAACATAGTCACAGGGATTTACACCCAGGGTCATAAAGTGCAAACTCAAGGTCGCATAACACCAACTCTAGGTTACAAGCTCAATAATAAGCTCCAATGCTTCCTACTCAACTATACCATGCCCCACAACTACATACGACTTAGATTTAATATTGAAAACCTTCTAATAGAAAATTGAACTGCTGTGAGCCAAAAATATATAGAGGAAAAAAAGTGAGACACAAAAGCAAAGTGAGTCTAAAAATCTCTTTGTGCTCCTCCATTATCTGGGTGTAAATAGGTATTATGCACTCCTTCATGCGATTGAGGGAGCTCGACTTTGCTCTTCGGTGAACTTTCCCTGAGGAACCACTTGGATCTTACTAAAATTTTCCTGAAGGGTTGTCCCTCTTCATTGTTTCCTCACTCCACGATTTCCTAAAAATAATGGAAACCTCCCTCTACTTCCATCTCCCCAATCCAATATGTTAATGACTAGAAATAACCTTGTTCTTTTCTAATCATATCACACTAAAACTGTCAAATCATGGCTTCTCTCATCTGTAAGCAACTGTGCTATTTAATTTATCTGGTATGGGTCACAACTTTTCAAATAGGTGAGAAAGCAAACAAATTTAGGAAAAACATGCGAGAAAGAAAGCTTCCTTTAGACCAAGGATCCGTAAGGTTTTCCAACCTTATAGGTTTTAATTAATTAACTTTAAATAATAATTTTCAAATGTTTATTTGGGATTCAAACAATCATGATTATCCATGCTAGTGTTACAACCACAATTATTATCACATGTACAAGGGGTATAATAGGAGATGTTACAAAACCAACCCCCTTAAAGGAATACCATCCTCAGTGTTCTATAATAGAGAAAAAAAACAACTGAGCTTCCTCGGACACACCCAATGAATTTCTGATCCCAATGAGTATGCACATGACTCAAAAACTTATTCACTCAAGTTTCCTCTTCCTTGCAATCACACACCTTCCATGTGTAGGCATCCTTCTCTACCTCCCCAACCCCTTTGATGATCCATTCTTTGGCAGGGATTCCTCACACAAGAAGAGTCTTGATGGGGTATGACAACCAAGGCATCCCTTTGGGTTTATCTTACAACACAACACATTTTACATAACACATCTCATGGTGATTAATGCATATCACATGGTTCCAATGTCACCACAATAGCATAAACTTCCTTAAGGTCTTTAGCTCCACTACGATTCCACCACACCACTTTGGTATTACCATGTTGATGTCACTCTGATATTTCTTGTGATAGCATCATATATCTGTGCTATATAGTTCATAATCTCACCTAGATATAAAGCATACAATTCTTATGAGATTAATCATAAAATTTTTAAATCAAATTTAGCCACAATTTCAGTAGAAATTTATTTAAACCAATGATTATATTTATGGTTACTCTTTATTTCCTTTGTCTTAATAGTTAATGAGTCCATCTGTCTTTACCAAACAAGTTCTGTATTTACTGAATAAGCTCTAGCCCACTTACTCTTTGGACTTAAAACATAAGGGTTTCACCAAAGTCATGGAGGGGAGTGTGCTCAATATCAAGGGATTGATTCCACTGTAAAGGTGGTTCATCAACTACTTAGCAAGCACTTAGAAAAAATTAAGTGGTTCATCAATCTAATTGCAAGCACCTAGTGGTTTTAACCTAGGGATTGATTCCACAATGAAGGTGGTTCATCGACCAGTTAGAAATCTCCTAGAAAACACTAAGTGGTTTTCCATTCTAATGGAAAGCACTTAGTGGTTTTAAAACAAATATTGATTCCATTGTGAAGGTAGTTCATTAGCCAACTAACAAGAAATTTTTAAGCACTAATTTGTTCATAGGCCAATTAATTAATTGGTTCATCAGTGTAACTGCAAGCACCTAGTGGCTTTAAACCTAAGATTGAATCCACTATGAAGGTGGTTCATAAGCCAATTAACAACAGTTAAGTGGTTCTTTAGTCTAATTGCAAGCATCTAGTGGTTTTAATCCAAGGATTGATTCCACTGTGAAGGCGATTCCTTAGCTAGTTAGCAAGCACTTAGAAAACACTAAGTGGTTCCTTTTTCTAACTACAGGCACCTAGTGGTTTTAAACTAGGGATTGATTCCAATATGAAGGTGGCTCATCAACTAGTTAGCAAACACTTAGCAAGCACTATGTGGTTCGTCAGTGTAACTACAAGCACCTAGTGGTTTTAATTCAATCTCTAAGATTCACATTGGAAATGATATCATGTTGGAATTTGGAATATCCATTAAAACTTGGCTTATATATACCATTGGTTTCATAGGAGGATCTTTAGAGTCCAATTTCCATTGGAAACTCATTTTTAACTCTCTCAAATTTAATGTCAATGTTTGATCTTTAGCTATGTTAGTATTGTATTGTTCTATTAAATTATGTAGGTAAACGGAAATCCATTCATAGAATATCTTGTGACATTTTCACTTAATTTTTACCTTTCATTCACTTTAGAAAAAAATCCTCAAGACTTGGGTTGGCTTTAATTGATCCAATATTTTATGGTTTTTTATTTTATTTTAGTCCAATTTATGGTATCATATGTTGTACATGTAATTAGGGGATTGATCGCAAGAGTTCATGTATTAAGCTTATAATTCTTGACCATTTGAGGTACCCCTTCAAGCTATCAATCACATAGGATTACCTAGTAAAATTCCCTAAAAATGTATTTTCTTTGTTGAAATGGTAGTCAATGTTGTTATGGTGCGGTTGTATATGTAAGGCACGATGATTTATTATTCTCTAATAATTGAAAATAACGAAAATAAACTACAAAAATGTAAATGATCACGGGGTGAATACAAGAAATGAATTACAAATAAATGCATTTTGAAAATGCATCTAACTAAATCCTGATTGTAGAGGAGCACAAGATCTGAAAATGAACTAATAATAATTAACATAGTTTGACTACTACAAGAAATGAAACCAAAATGGACCAAGTTGAAATTGAGATAAAGCAAAATGAAATTAAACATATGCCAATAGGTAGAATAGTTCACCAACTAAAGCACATTCAAAATTAGAAATTTTAAGCAAGCAAAATAATGTCCAATCACTAAGAAGCTCATAGTTTCATACTAGGCACTAGCAAGCACAATATAGGTGAGAATAAACACCATAACATGGGAATGATCACATAGGCTAGAATTCTCACATGTACAAGAAATAAGATAATTATGAAATAAGTGAGAGTCCCAAACCTAAATGCATTTATCCAAGAATATAAGAACACTAGATAATGATAGTGTCTTAACTAATAATAAAGATAACTTATAATGTGACAAAAGGAACACTTGCTCAAATGAAATGATTCTTTTTATAACTAATGGGGCTCATCAACAGGCATATTTTGAGGTTCATTATGCTATCCTCCAACCCTTAAATCTCTCATTTTCTCACCTTAATTCACATTTTTAGCCATAATATGCTTAGTAATAAGACTAAAGGGTAATTGTCATATTACGTGGCCTAATGTGATTAATATTTAGTAAAAAGAAGCATTTTTGGAGATATTTACTATGAAAGGGATTGATGGAGATAACCAAGGAGAATATAGGAGGCTTGTCCACCTCATTAAGTCTCCAACTCAGCTTGAGATCAAAGAATCCTCATCAGCAACTTGAATTCACTAGAAACCGAGGAACTCCAAGTACATTTGAAGATCAAAGGGAATTAGATCCACAAATATCGAGATTTTGGAGGGGAGCATTCCTCCTTTAAAGGGAGCTACCCCTTAGTTACTTTTTGTATAAATAAGAAAACCAAAAGGCTCATTAGGATTCAAATTTTTGTTGCAGCTAGGAGTAGCTACTGAGAGCCTAGTGCTTGACATTGTTATTGTCATGTTTCATATAATGTATGTGACTCTTATTTTCTATTAATGGGAAGTTCACTATTGGTCTTCATTTGAATTAGTTTTGGAGGAATGAAACCCTTGGGCTTTGGCCCAACCCAAAGGCTTTAGTCCCTCTCTTATATTTCTTCCTTGTTATTTTTCAATTTATTGCAATTCTGTTCTTGTTTCAGTAGGTGTTATGTTACAAAACTTGTAGTTGCAGGTTTTCCTATCACCTCGCTTGTGGGAAGAGTGATTGGAAGATCTACAATAACAACCCAAAAATATGTGTTTATGTTTTCTTGGAAATTGTTAAGTATGGGACTATAATCCTTCCACATGTTTAGGTTATGCACTTTAGAAGTTAGTAGCATTGCTTTGGCAATTAGAAGTTGTGTTGTAGGTTAGAATAGATTTCATTACAATTCAACTCATATTTTCCATGTTAACTTACTTTGTTGTAATAGTGATCATATGATGCATGTGTTGGGCAAGTTTTGTAGGGATTGTGTTGAACTGTAGGGGTGGGCACATCTTTCTTCACCCAGCTGGACAATTCCATCTCCCTTCACATTGCCTCCAAATCTTCCACAGAGATCAATCTGCTAGGGTAAATGGAGGACACCATGGGCACACACTTTGGTGCAAGATAGACCTATGAGGGGTACTAGGCTTGACTAAGGGGCTTCCACACTCTAATTCACCTTCTTCCACCTTCATCCACATTTTTTTACCTTCAAGACACCATTCATATCCTCAAAAAGATCTTGGACCCCCTCTTGTAGCAAAATAGGGCCTCTTGTAGCAATACAGGGCCTCACATAGCACATTTCCTATAGCGGTCCTATAATGTTGTTTTCTTAAACCAATTTTTCCTCATAATTTGACCGTGGCATGTTGAAGTTGAATGATGGACCCCAAGATTTGATTCCATGATTAGGGAAGACTTTAATACCTCTCCAACCCTATCCTTTCCTCACTGCAACCATAAGACAAAAAAATATAATTAGAAATAGTATTTTTCTTCATACGTATGTTGAAAATTGGATTCCTCATTTTCAAGAAAGTGTGAATAGAGAACTGATGCATGCCAGTAGGTTATTGAATTAATTAAGAGTGCAAGAAGAGTAGAATGGTTTACTTCTACAAATAGACTAGCCCTTTTCCTTTCATGTAATTTCAATTAGCATTTAAATTTAATGAATGACATTTTCACCTTTGTAGTTAGAATCATGTTCATCTATGCATTCATATGAAATTGTCTCTATAATTAGTTGAAGGATTGGCCTCTGAAAACCTCGATCTGATCTCGTGAATGAGGGTGACATGAGTAGAACCTAAGTTTATGTGCATATAGCATTGTCACCTCTAAGTTTGTATGAACCCCAAGTTGATAATTTAATTTGAGAAGTAGCTTGGGAGTTGCAACATCCTTGGTGCAATACCAGGGCTCATCATGTTGAGAAATGACACCAAGAAATTCCAGTTTAATTTTTCGTTGAAATAAACTGAGAATTAAAATCAAATTCTATTCTCATATAAACTGGTAAATAGTTAATTAAGTTTAATTAACTTAATTAGCTTAGGAATTTTGAGTTGGAAGTATTTCCGTAGTCATGTATATGTTCTCCCTAAGTTTTAGGTGTCTAGTATGAGTTTAAATGAGTTGGAAATTAGATCACTTAATTTATTGAGTTAAGTTTAGTTAAATTAATTCTATTTTTTTTTGGAACTAATAGAGGACTAACAGTTAGTTGGTGCACTAATGCATCCAATAGTGCTACTCCAGTTAACTGAATATTCCCTTATGAGAAAATCATGCATGTCGATTCTGAGAAAGACCCAGTTGAGACTAGAGTGTAGTGACATTATACTATCAATGGTATTATTTACTGGAGTGTAAATATCATGCATGCATCAAAGATTATTCCTATGTTTGGATTGCACAGTTTTGGAAGCATGAATTCCCTTAAATATAGGCTATTCATCCTAGGAATTACACAAAATATTAGGGGCTTGGAGAGCTATGGAATAAGCTAAGGATTTCGCTTGAGTTAGCTTGTGAGCTGAGAGAGTTGAGCATACTTGTGCGGAATTATTCCACTGAAAATAATATTTGTACCTTCACTCATATTTCTGATATATGCAATACACATAACAGGGTTTTGAGTAGTGACTTTCCCCAGATACATCTTGCATTATGTACCATTAATTTATCTTCTTCTTGTTCTTATTGTTTTCATCGATCTATTGGTTTCCACTGGTTGAAAGTAGAAGTAGATTCTTGTCCCATGCTTTAGTGCATTGCATGAGCTTGAGAATCTATAGGATTTTCTACATGGTACTCGAGATGAAGGCAATATGCTAGAGGAGATTTCGAAGTTTTGAGTTTTCGGTTACAGATGAAATTCAAATTTGCAATACATACTTCAGGATCAGTAGATGGCGTTCTATGGTTTCAGGATCGAGTATGCCTTGGAAGGCAGCTCGAAAATTATAGCCTGGAGGGACAAAATGGAGGCTGTGCTAGAGGATAATGGCTTGAAGGAATTCATTGATTAAGAAATTCCTAAGCCAACAACATTGAATGCACATAATTTGGCCGAATGGAAGAAGTGTGTGCTGCAAGTGAGGTGGATAATACTTGAGGGAGTTAGAGACCACATTGTCTTGAGTCTCCATGGAAAGGAAATTGTGTATGCTATGTGGAAAGGATTAACAAACTTGTTTCAGAACAACGATGACCAAAGGAATTGGCACAAGGACAAAATTTGAAAAATCAAAATGAAGAAAGGCGAAACTATTCAAAAGTACTTGACCAAGTTCACTCAATGTCGTGATGAACTTGGAAGTGTTGGAATCACTATTTCCGAGGATGATATGGTGAGTCTTTCTCTTCTAGGACTCCCAAAGAGTTAGCTTAGTTATCAAGACTCTATCAAGAGGAACACTAGGGATGGCTCTTCATCAAAGACTAATGATGAAGAGAATTGTGCCTTAGCAATTAAGGAGAAGGGGAAAGGGAAAGATTCCCATTCCAAATTGGATTCTTATCATGGAGGTAAGAAGAAAGACATGATGAAAGTTAAGTTCTTTCATTTTCATGAGCCAAGTTATTTTTCTACAAATTTTCCAAGAAGTCCAAGAAGAAGTCCTCAGGAGGAGCGGCAGGTGAGGCTTTGGCCTCTCAATTTGAATTGGATTTTT
>APFE030996440.1:20155-35940 GCA_000404065.3 Pinus taeda | reverse complement strand
AGGAAGATAAATTAACCACAAACAACCCCCCAAACGACAAAAAGCTTTAAGAGGTTGCTTAAGTACATATAGTACACCTTCACTTCATCAGCTTACGAGCCCCGGGTTGACAATTAATGACATCAATTTAGGAACACTAAATTGACTAAACAAGCTTCATTCCACATAATGGTGACAATGAGTTATTCAGTGACCTAGAGGAGAAATATCTCCAAATGCATATTGAGATGGGTAACGATGGGAAGTATAGTGTCACTGGATTCAACACGATTACTTTTCAGATGGAGCATGGGGCTCCACTAACCTTGAAGAATTTTATGTATGTGCCAGGCTGAAGAAGAACTTGGTATCAATTTTCATGCTTGAGGATAGAGGCTATGATGTAATCTTCTTGAAAGGAAAGGCATTCCTTCGACACATATCCATAGGTCAAGTAAAGAAGATAGGGATTGAGGTGAAGAATATCTATAAGATAGAGGTAGAGGAGTGCGTTTCTGTGAGCAAAAAATCATAAAGGGTGTAGAGCCGAGACGTTGGTGAGTTGTGGCATGGGCGATTGAGCCGCTTGCATCATGGGGCTTTGAATATATTGCAACAGATATCTACCGATCTTCCCAAAGGTACGCTTTAGCAAGTTGATACATGAAAGGGGTGTACTTTGGGAAAATACACCAAGTATTCCTTTAAGGATAGAGATAGTTGAGCAAAGGCTATTCTAGAGCGATTCCATTCATATGTGTGTGCACCATTCTTGACAGAATCCATAGAAAAACAATAGTATTATGTTATATTTGTTGATGACAATTCTCGTAAATGTTGGATATTTTTCATGCAGAAAAAGGATCAATCTTTCTCAAAATTTTGTGAGTTTAAAGCATTGGTGGAGAAAGATTCGGGAAAGAAGGTTAAAGCTCTACAAAGTGGTAATGGTGGTGAGTATGTCTCAAATGATTTTGAGAAATTTTATGCAGTGGAAGGGATTAAATGGGAGTTGATGACACCCCATCACCCTCAACAGAATCAGGTGGCTACAAGGAAGAACAAAAGCATAGTAGGGGAAACAAGGGTGATGTTGCATGATCAAGGCCTACCACTACACTTGTGGGCTGAGGCATGAAACACAACAGTTTATGTTTAGAACCGTAGCCCACATTAGATACTTGAGATGAAGACACCGAAGGAGGCTTATTCCGGTAAGAGGCTAGATGTTGGTCACTTCAGGATTTTTGGGTCATTGGTATATTTCCATGTGACTAAAGATGCATGGAAGAATCTTGAGACGACAACAAAGTTGGGGATATTTGTGGGGTACACTGATACACATCACAAATATCATGTGTACTTGCTGACCTACAGGATGAAAGTGGTTCGCAGGGATGTCACATTCGATGAGAAGAAGGCCATGCAAGTTTCCCTTGAGAGGGAGTTTCAACTACATGCGGATGAGGAGTTTTTAGCTCCTAAGGTTGAGGAGCCTCATATTGATGTGGAGTAGCCACATGAAGAGGATCCAAGAGTGGAGACATCCACTCAAGTAGAGTCTTCCAAAGAGGGAAGAAAGTGCACCAGAGAGGCTGACAGATTGTTGGATGATGCATGAGAGAATGTGGGAGCACCCACTTCTTAGCGTAGGCAAAGTAGGTCACCTAAGAGGTACACTGGATAAATGGCTCTTATGGGTGAATATGTTGTGACATATCCATCTTCCTTTAAGGAGGCAGTGCAACAACCGATTTGGATTGATGCCATGGTGGAGGAGTATGACTCCATACTTTGTAACAGTGTTTGGGATGTGGTCCTAAGATTGGAGGATAAGTTAGTGGTGAGCTCCCGTTGGATTTACAAGGTAAAGAAAACTGAAGATGGTAGTGTGGATAATCATAAGGTTAGATTTGTGGCTTGTGGATTTTCACAGGTATAGGGGATTGGATATGATGAGACCTTTTCTCCTGTTGCAAGGTACTCATAGATCAGATCTATATTAGCACTATCAATGCAAATCGGTTGGAAGATACATCAAATGTATGTGAAGATAACCTTCCTTAATGGGATGATTGGGGAAGAGGTGTATATATAGAAGCCTGAAGGTTTTGAGACCTTTGATCGTGAGTCACATGTGTGCTAGCTCAAGAGAGCTTTGTATGGCTGAAGCAAGCACCTCGTGCTTGGTACATCAGGATAGATAGCTACTTCACCAAGTTGGGCTTCACGAAGAGAAGCATATGCGAATCTGTACCACATAGTGGTGGAAGGTGAACTGTTGATCATTATACTTTATGTTAATGATCTCATATTGATAGGTGATGATCAACTGATCAAGTCTTGTAAGGAGGACCTTGCAAGAGAGTTTGAGATGAAGGACATGGGGCTCATGCATTACTTTCTTGGCATGGAGGTATGGTAGGGATATGGGGAGTTGTTTATGTCTCATGGCAAGTATGCCAATGAGAGACTCAGGAGATTCCACATGGAGAGCAACAAATGCATGGAGACTCCTCTCGCAGGTAACTAGAGGAAGGAGGATGCTAATTCATGATAAGTAGTGGAAGCTACTATTTATAGGTAGCTTGTGGGTTCACTCATGTAATTGGTGAACACAAGACCATATATGTGCTATGTGCTATGCAGTTAACCAACTTAGTTAAGTGATGGTTATGCCTACCAAGTTGTATTAGAAGGCAAAAAACAATGTGTTGAGATACCTCAGTTGCACTTCTCAATATGGATTATGGTACATACGGAAAAAGGGAGGGAAGCTTCAAGGCTTCACTGATGCAGATTGGGCAGGGAGGCCATCCGATAGGAATAGCACATCAGGAGGGATCTTTAGTATTGGGTCAATGACAATTTCTTGGTATAATAGGAAACAAAGATCGGTTGCACTTAGTTTGGCAGAGGCAAAGTACATGGCTACAAGTTAGGAAACATGTGAGACCATTTGGATGAGGAAGATCATGTTTGGTTTGTTTTGTCAACAGATGGATCCAACTATGATTTACTGTGATAATTAGAGTTGTATCAAACTCTCCGAAAATCTAGTTTTCATGATCGGTGCAAGCATATTGATATCCGATATCATCATCTCCGAGATTGTGTATTGAGGTGGATTGTGTTGTTAGAGTACATTTCCACAAAGGAGCAAGATTCTGACATTTTGACAAAGGCATTGTCAAGATGTAAATTCGAGTTTCAAAGAGACAAGATCGGGGTAGATGATAATCCCTTTCTTGTTGAGAGGGAGTGTTTATAAATGGCAACGAGAAATTCCAGTTTGATTTGTCCTTGAATTAAATTGAGAATTAAAGTCGAATTCTATTCTCATAGCAACTTGTAAATAGTTAATTACTTTAATTAACTTAGTTAGCTTAGGAATTTTGAGTTGGAAATATTTCTGTAGTTATGTATATGTTCTCCCTAAGTTTTAGGGGTCCAACATGAGTTTAAATTGAGTTGGAAATTAGATCACTCAATTTACTGAGTTAAGTTAAATTAGTTCTAAATTGTTTTTGGAACTAATAAAGGACTAACAGTTGTTGGTGCACTAATGCATCCACTAGTGCTACTCTAGTTAATTGAAAAATTCCCTCATGAGAAACTCATGCATGTCGATTATGAGAAAGACCCAGTTGGGACTAGAGTTCAGGGACAATGTGCTATCAGTGGTATTATTTACTGGAGTGTAAATATCATGCATGCATTAGAGATTGATCCTATGTTTGGATTACACAGTTTTGGAAGCATGAATTCCCTTTAAATATAGGTTATTCATCCTAGGAATTACGCAAGAGATTAGGGGCTTGGAGAGCTGCAGAATAAGCTAAGGATTTTTCTTGAGCTAGCTTGTGAGCTGAGAGAGTTGAGCATAATTATGCGAAATTTTTATAGTGAGAACCAAGATTTGTATCTTCACTCATATTTGTGATATATGCAATATAGATAGCAGAGTTTTGAGCAGTGGCTTCCCCAAATACATCTCGTGTTATGTGCCATTGATTTACCTTCTTCTTGTTCTTATTGTTTTCATCGATCTACTAGCTTCCGCTGGTGGAAAGTAGAAGTAGATTCTTGTCTCGTGCTTTAGTACATTGCACGAGCTTGTGAATCTACAAGATTTTCTACACATCACTTTTTGACACCATTTCTAGGGAGGTGTCTAAGTAGGTGTTATTTCTACTTAAGAGTTACTTTTTTCTTTGCACCAGTCTTATTTTTTTGAAGAAAAAAGTGAAAAATTCAAAAAAATAGTTCTTCCATGCCTTGTAGGAATAGGGATAATGAGGGGAAATTCTTACCAAAAACCCCCACCCCCTCAAGCAGTCAACCTTGATTCTTATTTGGTGACTGTGAACTTCCCTCATTGACTACACGGGATCCAGAGGACCCTCTAGGTGAATGAACTAGAATTTTTGAGGAACTGGTAGGGGAAGAAGAACCTACTCACCTACCTAAACCATGGCTGAAAAAAGGCACAATGAGCTTTTCCCTCTCATAGAAACCAATGGAGAGGTTAGAATGAATAATATTAGCCATGTTGCCCTTGCACATTTCCATGGCCTAACCTTTGGGGATCCTGACACCTTCATGGTTGATTTTTTTGTTGTCTTTAGGACCTATGACTATGCCTCTGATGAGCAGAAGCTAGATTTGTTTCCTTATGCTCTCAAATATGTAGCCTTGCGTTGGTTTATGAGTTTACCTAGAGGCATCATCACTACCTGGACCAAAATGCAATGAGCCTTCAATGACAAATACAAGGATTATTGTAGGTACAAAGAAATAAAGGAGGAAATCTTTAGGATGACCCTTGGAACTGATGAATCCTTAGAGGACTACGAGGAAAGATTTCAACTCAATTATAGGAGGGCCAACTATACACTTTATCGTGAGCCACTCAAGCTAATTCTTCTCTGAGGGATTAGGGAGGATGTAGTGGAAACCATAAACATGCTATCTGGAGCATATATCTACCAATTTCCTTATGATGACATCAAAACTGTATCCAAGAATCACTCTAGGGTTGTTAGGAAAATGGGAAGATCTAGCCAAAGCTTGTTTATTTCCTCCCCCTCTAAAACAACCATCAAGCATGATATAAGAATTATGTTGGAGGATTTTAAGGTTTAATTTCCACGTATCTTTTCCCTACAATGGATAATATGCAAATCAAAAGGAAGCAAGAGGAAGTAGAAAGGAAACTAGCTATATTTTTCCCTAGATGTACTAAGAGACATCTTAGGAATGAGTGCCCACCGAATTTCATAGAAGTCTGCTCAGTATGTTAAGAGATTCATGGAATAGAAAAATGTCCCTCTCTACCAGGCCTAAAGGTTGTATACCAAGGAAGGGTAGATGGTGGGTTAGAGTAGTTATGTCTCATTAACCAAAGAAGGACTCAAGGTCCTCGATGATATCAACAAGGCATGAAAGGTGCACATTATCCCCATTACAATCCAAACCAAAATTCACCTCTCTAGCCTTGGTACCCTTCCACTCATCCATCCTGGCCAACACCTCCTTGGCCTTATACTAGTCAATATACTCAGTCTATTCACCCTTATTTCTAGCCATATTCACCTCAATCTTCCCAATGGAGCAATCCCTCACAAGGGTGGAGACCTTAGACAACCCAAACTCCTCCTATATTTCCTCCACCACAATACCAACCATAATTCTCTTACCTAGCCCACCTAAGAAAACTCAAATGCTTGAACCTAATCCAAACCCAAACAATAAGCATGCACACTAACTTTATAGTGGAGAGGCATCCTATCCTGCTTATGCTATGGAACAAGAGATCAACCTTCGGTATGGGAGGGTGATCCTAGATGTTAAACCACCTTCTCCACCTGAAGATATTGAAGAAGAGAAGGAAGGGAGTGCCCCTCAAGCCAATGCACCTCCTTATCCTAAAATTTTTGTCCACCCTAACTAGCACACCCCAAAAGAGGTTGAACTTTGGGATAATTAAAGAACCTGCGTGTCAAGATAACCCTTCTTGAGGCCATCAAAGATGTTCCCATTTAAAACAAGATTATTAAGGAGAAATGGTCCAAAATTCCTAGGAGAAGAAGAAGAGTTACCCCCACCATCAACGTTGTTGGGCGACTAGCTAATCTGATGCTCAGAAGAGTAATATCCTCGAAGTAATTGGATCTTGGTAGCCCTGTAGTGGATGTGCACATTGATGGCATTAGGGTTCGTAATACCTTGATTGATCTTGGGGTTGAAATAAATGTGATGAACAAGGAAACCATGATGAATATCACTCTCCAAGGGGCTTTGAGGAAGACCACTATAGTGCTTCATCTTGTAGACATATCCACAGTAGCTCCTGAGGGAGTTATTGAGGATGTCATGGTATCCATTGACTCATGGGAGCACCCCACGGATTTCCTAGTTCTCTAGATGAAAACCAAGTTTAATGGCTATGCTCTCATCCTAGGAAGACCTTGGTTGGCCACTGCTGGTGCCTACATTAGTTGTAGGGATAGGAACATGACTATTAAGAATGAACATTTATCAAAAAACTTGTTTTGTATCCTCCTACTTAACCCACTATTGATAATGATTTACCCTTATGGTTAGAGGATGAGGAAGAGAAAGAATTTTATCAGACATCCATCTACCCAATTTTCACTTTAGATATCGTTATAGGAGGGGGGAATCTTGATGAAGATGACCTTATTATACTATCCTACAGAATCAACCCCCCATTGCCATACCAGTTGATGAACTGATGAAAGAAAATGAGAGTAATCCTTGGAATGATTTGTGTTGTATGAATCTAGCCTATAACATGCCAGAGTTGTGGAGAATGGCCCATACAAAACTCTAAGATCAACCACTCTCTCTCTGCTGAGCAGGAAGAAAATTATGCAGTGTTCTGAGGCAACACCTGGATGATTTTGCTTGGGATTATAAGGAAATGAAAGGTGTGTATCCGTTAGTCTGTACTCATCATATTTACATCAAAGATATATGCAAGCTTGTGCGCCAACCCTAGAGAAGGATGAAACCAACTCTTAAGGAAATTGTGAAAGAGGAATTACAAAAGCTACTAGATGTAGGGTTCATATACCCTATTTTAGATAGTGTGTATGTGTCCCCTCTCATTTTATTCCAAAATAAAAATGGGAAGTGGAAGGTCAGTGTTGAATATCGAGAAATTAACAAGGCTACAAAGAAGGACCATTTCCCTTTTTCCTTCATTAACCAAGTCCTAGATGGCCTTGTAGGAAAGGAATTCTTCTCCTTCCTGGATGGATTTAGTGGATAAAACTAAATACAGATCAGCCCTGAGGACCAAGATAAAACCACATTCACATGTCCTTGGGGTACCTTTTCCTATAGGGTCCTTCCATTTGGTCTGTGCAATGTCCCTGCTACTCTCCAGAGGGAAGTTCTAAGTATCTTTGCATAACTTTTCCATGACACTGTTGATATATACATGGATGAATTCACTCCTTATGGATGTGACTTCTAGGAATCTCTTTCTAATCTATGTAAAGTCTTAAATAAACTCATTAAAATGAATCTTTTATTGAGTCCTGAGAAATGTGAATTTTTGATGAATGCGGGGTCTGTCCTTTTCCATTCTATATCTAAGGAAGGGATATAGGTTGACCCAAACAAAATTTCCATCATCAAAAGGGTCCCTATCCATAAAAAAAAAAGGGATGTCAAGAGTTTCCTTGGATTAGCTAGGTATTACAGAAGGTTCATTACAGACTTTAGTAAATTGGATTCACCCTTGTTTGGATTACTAGCTAAAGATTTATATTTTTGTTGGACAAACAACTGTCAAGAAGCCTTCAAAGTACTAAAAGACAAGCTGACCACTGCACCCATCCTTAGAGGTCCCAATTGGGCATTACCTTTCCACATACACACATATGCCTCAAATAACTTTGTAGGGGAAACCTAAGGACAAGTGGAAGATAGATTTCCTTATGCTATCTATTTCATTAGTAAGAACCTTTCTAAGCTAAGTTAATTATACTATCACTGAAAAGGAACTCTTGGATGTGGTACATTCTTTGGACAAGTTTAGGCATTATATTGCTGATTATTGAACCTTTTTTTCACACTGATCATGTAGCGATTAAGTATTTAATGAATAAACCTGATGTGAATGCTATGATAATTACATGGTTGTTATTATTGCAAAAATTTGATTTGGCTATTATTGATAAACTAGGGAAAGAGAATGTGGTTGAAGATTTCTTGTCAAGACTAACCCTGCTTGGAGAAATGGAAGAGATGGTGATGATAAACTTCAAGATGAACACCTCTTTTCCATATCAGTGATTTCTCCTTGTTTTTTTGATATATCCAACTACTTGGTTGCTAGGAGGTTCCCTCCTAATCTATCCTCCAAGGAGAAAATAAATGTTTTTAGGAAAAGTGACCCATTCACTTGGATTGGGGGAAATATTTTTCAAATTGGGGACATATTAGATCATGAGGAGTTGTGTGAGGGATGTGGAGGTATTTGAAATCCTCTCAGCATGCCATGATGGACCCCGTGGGGGCCACTTTGATACTAAGAGGACAACCATAAAATTTCTACAAGCAGGTTACTATTGGCCCACTTTACATCAAGATGCAAGGAGGTACACCACTGGGTGTGATCAATGCCAAAGGATGGGTAAGCCCACACCTAAGGATTAAATTCACTTACAACCTCAAGTGCCTCTAGAGACATTTGATAAGTGGGCATGGATTTAATTGAACATGTTTATCCCCCATAAGGAAAAATTAAGTATATCATTATGTGCACTAATTACCTGACTAAATGGACTAAGGAAAAGGAAGTTAAAGCAATGACTGAGAAAAAGGTGGTTGTTTCTATGGGATAAAATCTTCTACAAGTTTGGTTTTCCAAGAGAATTAGCCACTGATCAAGGAGAAAAATTCAAATCAAATTTGATTGAAGATCTCATGAGCCAACACCACATCAAGCACATGACATCCATTTCCTATCACCCTCAGGAAAATGGACAAGTGGAGGTCACAAACAGAGCATTGGAGAAAATTCTAACCAAGGTTGTTAGAAGTAACATAAAATATTGGGAAGATAGAATTACAGAAGTCACTTGGGCCTACAACACAACTTGGAAGACCACCACTAGATTTACTCCATTTGAACTAGTCTATGGAAAGAAGGCTTTGTTGTCCATTGAATTTGAATACAACTCCTTAAGGATGGCATCCCAATTAGACTTGGAATTCACTACAACAAAAATAGAAGATGCTGCTCCAACTCAATGGTTTAGATGAATTTAGGATGAAAAGTCTCCTGCACATTGAGGGAATCCAACTACAAAGGAAGATTTGGCATGAAAAAAACATTAGGGGGAAGACTTTTCAAGAAGGTGATTGGGCCTTTCTATATGATTTAAGATTCTAGGATTTCAAGGGAAATTTAGTGACAAGATGGTTGGGTCCCTATATAGTAGAGAGATGTCATGAGAATGGGTTTGTCCAGATCAAAAAAATTGATGAGGAACGAATTCCCTTACATGTCAATGGTTACATGTTGAAGTTGTATAAAATAACTCTATCCAAGGAAGAATTATTAATTTAATAAGCAAGGAGTTGAATGTGATTTGGAGGATCACAACCCTCAGTCCATGAAGTTAAGGAAAAAAAGAAAAGAAAAAGAAAAAGAATAAAGGGCCTAGATGAAAACCGTGATGAGGCATCTAAGGCCAAATATAGGGTCGAAAACCTGTTTGAGGCATCCCAAGAGAAAAATAAATAAATAAGTAAAGAAAGATGAAAATATCCCTAGATGAAAACCTCCTCTGAGGCACCCAGGGAAAGCATGCAAGTTGAAAACCTCTGTAGAGGTAGCCTGCATGTATCAAAAATTAAAACAAAATAAAAATAAATAAGGCACAAGGAAGGAGTCCTTACACCAATTTTGCTAACATCTCTCTTTTGCAGGACTCCAGACAATCATAAGAACAATGGCTACAAAACAAGTTCCACAAATTCATTTCTGTATTCCTTCCAGCTATCCATTTCATTTTCTCCCTCTTCATTAACCTCACAAACTCTCTCCATCATTTAGCTAGCATCTGGTCCATGTTTTTCCTCCTTTTTGAAGTGCTACAGGATTGTCCTGAATTGTTACAGGGCAACTTGAATTGCTACAAGAGGTAGGTCCAATCGGAGAAAGCGGCGAAAATGTCATGTTTTACTTAAGAAATGTTGGGAGAGGTCCACCAAAATACCTCCATCACTCGTACGCTCCATCTAGCCAAAATTCATCCTCAATATTACACTCTGCCATACATAAAGAAAAAACTTGAAAAATAAACTTTATCTTCAACTTTTTCATCACATACACCTCCTATGCTTTTTCTAAGTTCTTGAATGCAATATGAGGTCTTGAGGAGGGATGAAGTGACTGCTATAGGAAGGGGATCCCTCCTGTAGCATCCCACAGAATGATAATATAATTTTGAACCAATTATTTTATAGCCCCAGAGTAGAATGTCCAACAACCCGCTAGGCACCTTGAGGAAATTTTTGAAGATGAGAAGGCACACACCATCACTAGAGAGTATATGTAAGTTTATCCATCCATTAAAACAATGGAATAATGAGCATTGTAAATAGGCTTGAATAAAAAAAATTATACCATCAAAAAAAAAAAAAAAAAAAATCAAGTTATGAGGACTAGTGTAGAAGAAAATAAAGGAAATCAACACCTTCAAATTCATCATGTTATGAAGCCCAGTAAAAATATGCAGGCATCTCAAACAATTTAACCTAAGGTAGGCTCAAGTATGACACCCCTCACCTCTTCCCTATGAATATAATGAAAAAATATGTTTAATGATCGAGAATGGATTTTTTTTGATAGACTGGAGGTGGCCAGTAAACTTGGGCACCTTCAATCATTTAAATATAGTTTACTCAACCACCATGCAACATGGAAAAGTCAAATTAAGTGGGTTGATATATGAAGAGTGGGGACAATGGTTAAAAAAGGAAATTAATGCAAAATCCAAGTTAGCAGAGTACTCAGATCATTTACCACAAAAGGAATAAAAAGTACAAGGTTCGACTTCTTTTTCATAATCACTCATTTCTAGAAAACAATTGGAGAAGGACGAGCTAGATGACTACCTAAGGTGCCACCAAGCTGCTATAGAACGTGTTTGTAGGTGCTACAGGAGGGTCTGAACTGCCACATGAGCAAAAAAAGGAAGCTATATGAGAGAATTAAAAGGGAAAAAGGAGAAAAAAACACCAAATATTGTACTAAAAGCCTCATGCACACAAGAAAATAATTTTGAAATGAGTAAGTGGCCTTCTCCCTCTTTAATTTCCATACATCCACATGAATAATTATGTTTGAATAAGGTATCCTGTAGCGAAAAATTGTGGAGTGGTTTCCTCTGAAATTTATTATATGAGAAGGTAAGATAGGGAAAGAGATTATTTTTTTTTTTTTGATAAAAAAAAAAAATCATCCTTCTCCTCCTCTAATAATAGGGAAAATTTGACACTATCTCTGCACCTGAGACTACTCTGAGTCCAAAATTGAAATTCACCAAAAATAACCCCAAGGAGGAGCAGTAGGAGAAACAGGGGGAGTTAATGATGAAATCATAAGAAAAGTGATTACCATACCCTTGGGAGTTTGATGGAGCAATGAGGATAAAGCAGTGAGTGTGACAACCAAGAAAAAGTTCTTCATTCATAGAGAAAATTATGTAGAAGATAAAAATGGAGTGAGAAGAGAGAACCTACCTTACCCCTAGGATGAAGTGACCTATCACATCCTGAAATACATATCTTATGAGGAGAGGTTGAGCATTGTGAATTCCTATCATTTTAGGCTGCTCCATGAGGCTCAATGTTCCACAATTCCTCTTGCAGTCTATTATTGAAATGAGCCAAAAAGTAAGGGAAAGGAAACACCAACACATTTCCCACCATTGCCTCATTAAGTTGATTGTTGTAGATTCCTTGAGCCACCTAAGGAACCCTGTGCTATGGACTAGCTTTGTAGACATGGACAAGGAAATTTTTGTTGAAACATAAGTCATTACCTCCACATAGCAAGAAGGAGCACCAACCTCTGGTATTGGGGGCAAGGAAGGAAAGGAGGAAGAGAAGCAGGAAGCAGAAACCAAGGAAGAGAATGAGAGATTAGAAACAAAGGAAAGAGAGGAAAAGAAACAAATAACATAGGGGGAGAGCCCAGAGGAGACCACCAAACCTCAAGAGACAAAAATACAAGGACAACAAATACACCTCTCACTAGGAAGCACAAAGCAAGAAGTAGCTCCTACATTGGACACACTTGGCACATCTATCAAACCCAAAAGAAATAAGCCAAGGAAAGGCCCCTTATAATTAAAAATAAGGAAGAGCACTAGGATAAGGCAAGGTAAGCCTTAACCTACTTCAAAAATCCCTATCATCATTGATGAATCAATGAGCAAAAAGGAAGAAGTGGGACCTAGTGAGGGAAATATTGAGGAAGTTATATTTCCTAAGACCAAGACTAAGAAACTTGTGCTACCCATGGGGAGGCCCATAACTAGAGCAATGAAATTTAAAATTATCAAGACACAAGCTTCCCTGTTATAAGAGGAAACATAAGATCTATAGGAGAAACAAGGGCTGCTACAGGAGAAACAAAGGCTACTACATGAGCAACAAGAGGTGATATAGGAAGAGGAACTACTCCAAAAGAAGAGGGAAAATGCCTCCAATAACTCTAGAAGCCTAATCCACAACCAAACCTAGTACCCTACTACTAATTTATTGAGGGAGGTAATATTATACCTAAGAAATTTTCTATCCCACTCTTCTTTGAGTTGGAGAAGAAAAAAGGCAGAACATAGATGGATGAAAATGCAAAATCCAAAAAGGTATAAGATGTGGGCCTCATGGAGGAGAAAATCAATGAAATGGGAAAGGAATTTAATGAATTAAGACTAAGGGAGTCAGTCATGAGGGAGTACCTACAGGCATAAAACACTAGGCTAAGAGAGAAATTGCAAGAAAAAGAGACACAACTTGCCACTATGGCAAGTTTTTTTATGGAAGCCATACAATGCAAGTAACCATTCAAATCCTATGACATTTTCCTCAGGGAGAAGTGGTTGCAATTGCAAATAAATACACTAGCATAGTATAGATGCTTGCCTTTCCAAGACTATAGATAAATCATTTAATTTTGCAATAAGGAAAGTATTTAGGATAAAACCAAATTGGATGAGTTTTACATGCACAATTCGATCCTCACAGAAATGAATTTTTGGGACCCCAAGTCAAGATTGGGAGACATGGAACTGATGGAATTATCCTCTTGGTTGAAAAATGCGGAAACAAGGGATGAAGAAGTAAAAAGGGTGATGGAAAAAGAGAAAAAGATCCCTTATACATAAGAGAAGAATTAGTGAGCCCCAAGGGTGTCATCAACAACTACAATCTCATCTCCTCTGATCCTGAATTGGTACCTAGGTATATGGTAGCCCAAGAACAATGCATCCTACATTTTGAGGACACCTTTAGGATGTTGGGGATTTTTTTTTTTAGGCTTTCGAAAGAAGATGGCATGCCCTACCTCATAGTTTTCAAATCAGATAGAACCACTCTCCAGAAAGACCAATGGATTTATTAGAGAGAATCCCACTATACAAAATAATCATGCAAAGGCTGAAAATTAAGTGGATATGACTAAAACTCAGTCCTCCCTTACTATTTGGTTTAAAAGAGAGAAGAAAATAGATAGAAGAACAAAAGGAATGGACATACATAGAGGCAAATGAGAGCTTCTATCCATAGGAAGGCACACCATCTGAGGTGCCTTGGAATGTTAGAGAGGCCACTAGGGTTATGAATGAGCTTCAGATCAGTGACTAAGTTGGTCAAAGGGTGAGAAACACCTTCCGCAGGAGGTAATGATGGGGCCCATCATTAGGTATATTTGAGGTTCATTGTGTTATCCTCCAAACCTTAAAACTCTACTTTTCTCACATTAATTCACATTTTTAGCCATAATATGCTTAGTAAGAATAATAAAGGGTGTTTTTCATATTGCATGGCCTAATGTGATTAATATGCATGAGAAAGAAGCATTTTTGGAGATATTTACTTTGTAGGGGCTTGATGGAGACAACCAAAGAGAATATATGAGGATTGTCCACCTCATTAACTCTCCAACTCAGCTTGACATCAAATAATCCTCACCAACAACTCGAATTAACTAGTAGCCGACGAAATCCAAGTACATGTGAAGATCAAAGGCAAACAAATCCACAAATATCTAGATTTTTGAGGGGAGCATTTCCTCCTTTCAAGGAATCTGCTCCTCAGTTACTTTTTATATAAATAAACCAGCCAAAAGCCTCACTAGGATTTAAATTTTTGCTGCAGCAAGTAGCTACTAAGAGCTTAGTGCTTGACATTGTTATTCTCATCTTTCATATGATGTATGCGACTCTTATTTTCTGTTAATGGGAAGTTCACTATTGGTCTGCATCTGAATTAGTTTTGGAGGGCTGAAACCCTTGGGTTTGGGCGCAACCTAGAGGATTTAGTCCCTCTCTTGTATTTCTTCCTTGTTTTTACTCAAGTTATCACAATTCTTTTCTTGTCTCAGTGGGTGTTATATTAAAAAACTTGTAGTTTCAAGTTTTCCTATCACCTCTCTTATGGGAAGAGTGATTGGAAGATCTATAATAAGAACCCAAAAATATGTGTTTATGATAGTAACCCTTTTGTATGTTTAGTTTCTGAACTTTAGAAGTTAGTAGCATTGGTATGGAAATTAGAAGTTGTGTTTTAAGTTAGAGTATATTTCAATAAAATTCAACTCATATTTTTTACTTTGCCGTAATAGTGATCATTTGATGCATGTATTTGACTAGTTTTGTAGGAATTGTGTTGATCTGCAGGCGTGGGCACATCTTTCTAAATCCACCTAGACTGTTCCGTCTCCCTCCTAAAAAAATCACATTGCCTCCTAACTCTACCATTGAGATCACTCTATTAGGGTAAATGGAGGACACCGTGGGCACAAAATTTGGTGCAAGATAGACCTCCAAGGGGTACTAGGCTTGACTAAGGGGATCCCACACCCTTCATTCGATTTCTTCCACGTTCATCCACCTTTTCCTACCTTCAGGACACCATTCCTATCTTCTTAAATCTCTTAGACCCCCCTCTTATAGCAAAACATGGCCTCCTGTAGAAAATAGGGCCTCCTGTAGCAATACATGGCGTCCTATAGCACTTCCTATGGCAGTCCCGTAGGATTGTTTTCTTAAACCATATTTGCTTCATATTTTGACCCAGACATATTGAAGTTGAATAATGGCCCCAAAGATTTAATTTCATGATTAGGGAAGGCTCTAAGACCACTCCAACCCCATCCTTTCCTCATTGCAACCATAAGATGAAAAAACATAATTAGAATTAGTATTTTGTTCATAGGTATGTTGAAGATTGGATTCCTCATTTTCAAGCAAGTTTTAATAGAAAAATGATGCATGTAAGTAGGTTATTGATTTGGTTAAGAGTGCAATTATAGTAGCATGACTTACTTATGAAAATAGACTAGCCCTTTTCCTTTCTTGAAATTTCAATTAGCATTTACAATTAATGAATGACATTTTCACCTTTGTAGTTAGAATCATGTTTGTTAGGCCCTATACTACTAGTGTAACCCCTTATTGTTATTAGTACAACCCACTTATTATATTGATGTACCCATGCAGTGCCCATATTATTACTATTGTGCCCCATAGAAGCCC
>APFE030996440.1:0-15654 GCA_000404065.3 Pinus taeda | reverse complement strand
TACAAAAAAGGGAAGCAAAATGTGGTGGTAGATGCACTCTCAAGAAAGGATGAGGATGTGGAAGCATTGTTTTGTGCTATTTCTATTATCCAACCAGATTGGATAAATGAAGCAAGGGATGAATGGAAGAAGGACAAAGAAGTATGGCCACTTCCTTACAATGTGATTAATCCAAAAGACTATTCTCTACATCATGGATCTCAAAAGTCTTAGATCTTATATTATGCCACCTAAATATTTAGATGACTAATAAAACTAAGTTCCATTTAGAGATAATTTCTGAAATTATCTAATATAAAATTTAATACAAAATACCAGGTAGGCAGGCTGTCAACAAAGGTAAGCAACATATTGAGCTTACTTCCCCTCTCATAGGCCAATTCGATGTGCATCTCCACAGCCATGGCGTCAACCAGTGACGTCCAACGATACAAAGGAGTAGAGCATCCCACTAGACGGTTCCACTTGCCCCGGCGCCTCACCCGCCTCGCTACCAGGAAAGAGGAAACCGTGCACGACACCACGACGCAAGTCATAGCTAGTCCCAATGCCGCCTTACCCATAACCCCCGCTCCAATACCACCTCCAAGAAGATCTACCACAAACACCATAAATAGCCACAAATTCTCTTCATTTACCCCCCTAGCAGCAAAAGGCATTCACCGACACAATCCATCGCTCAAATAGAAACCAAGAATCCAAATCCAACAGAAACTTGCTTCTCAGAGTTCCTTCCTCCAACCCAAAAGAGTCAAACCAACCAAGCAATCGAATCAACTGTCATATCCTGTGAAAATGCATTTCGAGATTCCAAGAATCCCCGATGCTCCTCCCCCCCGAATGAATTCTTCTTCGTCGGTCCTCTTAAGCTGGGCACATATTCCTAAGGACCATATCGGTGCCTGGCTAGCTAGCAGGTGAAATATATCAATTTGATTTTCGAGACGCGAAATGCATCAAAATCCTTCAAACACAAACACCTAGAAAAACGCAAGAAACCACCGTAAAATCATCAGCAAAGTGCTCGAATTGGAAAATTACTTGATGAAATGTTTGCACTTCAATGACGAATTTTTATTTTCTACTCTACCCAAGGGAAAGGGCAAAGGAAACATGGGTAGTTGACGGGGCCCTTGGCAGCCATGAATCTGCACCCAGTCTTCATCACATCAATCCCATTCAAACAGAAAAATACCCAAATAATTTAAAACCCAAGTTTTGCAAAAAGATAAAAAAAAACAACAACAATGACAACAAAAGAAACCCTTGGTAGCTTTTGGGAATTTCTATATACCATCTAGAAATTTGCCATGTTCCTACTCTTAATCTAGATAATGCAAACGTAATTTAATATGCTTATTGGCTATCGGTGCTCATTTAAATTTAGCATATTTTAAGTAAAAAGAAACTTGCCAAAAAAACACATAGTTAGATGGAAAATAAAGGGGCATAAAAACATTTTGGAAAAAGTTCCAAATGTCAAAAATACGTCTTTTATAGTTTCAGGCACATCACTAAAAACAAGCATTGACAAATTCCAATAGTCAATACGGGCAAATTTCCCTATGACGGGCAAATGCTCGTCAAATTCCATCCCTAAGCGCAGTAAGTCGGACTGGACCAAAATAATCGGGATTTTGTTAAAAGCATGGCACCAAATTAAAAACCCCACTCTATTGTATATATACAGAACAATATAACAACAGTTAGTTTCCATGGTATCAATTACAAGTTATAGCCATTTGGACACAGAGTGAGCTACGACTAGTTACCAGTTACCAGTTACAACCATATGGACACTAAGGGAGGTAGGAACGCTTACTCTAGATGGCGAGTTGCACACAAGAAAGGGTTTTGAGTTTGGATTCAATCTTCTCGACCGTGGAAGATATTATCTAGCGACAAAAAACTCAAGATCCTGATCCCCAATTTCTCAGAAAGAGGAAACTCGCTGAAAAATTTGCAGGGAATTGCAAAGCTATCCACACCCGTGAATGGAGAGAAGAAGTCATCTGCTTTGCTCAAAACATTCCAATGCCTCTTCTTATTGAAGAATTTACACGTTATTATTACACATCTCCAAAATGCAAAAGGGTTTCCAGAGGCACACCAGATCAAGATTCCAGGCCCCTTTTTGCAAGCGATTTCCTTGTCATTCAAGAGCTTCCAAATGATATGTTGGAGAACATTTTTCATAAACTAGTCGTTATGTCATTTAAATAATATGTCATTTAAATTCAACTCATCTTTTCCATCATAAATTATTTCATTTTGCAAATGATAAATGGATGCATGCATGTGATGGATTGCATTGTTGGTTGATACGCGGGGATGGGCGCCTTCATCACTTCCATCTTGAGCTCTTTCACCTCCTCCTTCCACCTCCAAGATTTGTCCCAAAAACCCCGTTTTCTGAGCCATTATGTCTAGGTCGCCAAGAGCACTCATCCTAGTGCAAGAAAAGCCTCCAAGAGGTCCTGAGCTTGGCTATGGGCTCAAACCAACCCTCTTTAATTTGCTTCAACTACTGTTCACCTCTCCACACCCTCAAGCCAACATTCCTACCTTCAAACACCACTCAGATGCCATCTTGTAGCATTATAGACCTGCTTATGGCAATCGCCTATAGCAAATTTGAAGCAACCTTTTTCTTCACCAGTTTTGACCCACACTGCAACTTTGACCTAGCATATATGCATAATGATCTCTAGTTTTGATGATATGATAAGGAAAAGCTCCTAGACCACTCCAAACCTTCCTTGTCTTCACTGCAAAAACATAGTAGAGTTAGTTTCTTTATCATGCAATTAGTTTATTGATTTATGAGCAAGTATGAACCAAGTAGATGGTACTTGTGATTCTGATTGGTAGTTTGATTAATTATATAAGATATATTAGTTTCTTTTCTTCAAGTAGATGAGGTGGTGTGATGAATTCTACAAGATAATATAGCTTCATTTCTACACGTAGATTAACATTTATCTTTTCATGAATTGAAAAATTAGGGTTTTCAAGTTGATTCAATGACATAATTTCTATTCCCATACTTAGAAGCAATTTCCAATTTGTCCTTTATCAAGCTCTCATTCTGATTCAATAGAAGGAAGGGTCTTTAAGCACTTTTTGATCTAATGTCATACTTGAGAGTGTCATGAGTGGAACCCTATATGTTGTGCATATAACAATGTCGCATTGACGTTTATATGAACCTCGAGTTGATAATTTGAGTTGAGGAGCCCTTGGGAGTTGCAACATTCTTGGTGCAATGCCAAGGCTCACCAGAACCAACAAACACAGCCAAACTAATATTCCCCAAGAGCTACAAACCATTCAAGAGGTAACTAACCCTTCTAGGTGCTGAAGCCTTGAGAAAACTTATCTTTCTACTGTCCTAAAGCCTTAGTTGCTCCCATTACAAGGTATGCATGCAACCAAAACCTTCCAGTCATTCCCACAACAAAGGCATGCCAACGATTCTAGCTTTTCTAGACAATTTTGAACTAACAACCCTATATCTTGTGCCAATTTATGAGATCCAAGACTCATGCCACTACCCAAAACTTCATGAAACCTTCAAAAATGATAAATGACACTACAATAAGGTACTAATGCAAACACTTGATCAATGACTTGACTAGACCCATACTAGCCATGATAAACATTTCATCAAATATGTCACAAATATGCAAACTACAAGTCATAACAATAGATCTGAGCATAGGGGTATCATACTTATCTTAGATTCGTAAAGAAGCATTGTTACCATACCATAATAGCTACATTATCAAATATTAGTTCATGTATTCATTGTACTCTCAATTAATAATCAAAACATGATGAGCGCCATACATCAAGACTGTCATTAAGCATACTCATAACCAACATATAACCAACCAAAATAACAAGGATATAACAACTATAAAATCCACATATAAACCAATACATTTACACATGAAATACCAAGGAGAAAGAGATCTTATTAATGAATGCAAAAGCCAACTAGGTACGAGACTTCCACGAACCACCCAACCATAGATTGGCTGAACCAAATAGTTCTTTGAGGCAATGTCCCTCGTGCCATATTCCAAGCATGAATGTGGGACTCAAAACAAAACCAAACCAGGTTTCTTCAAGCTTTACTGCAATCCCCACCAGATCACTAGGCTCTCAAAAAATATGGATGCCACTGAATTTCTCCACCTACATCGTGAGGAAATTGCCTTCTTCCTAGTCTATAGGCTTTATTGTATATCCCACCATACAACGATCAAGTATTCCTTGGCCTCATTAAGAATCAACCCTTTAGGCTTTACTGTATATCCTGCCATTCACCGGTCAAGGATGCCTAGGCCTGGTCGAGGGCACACACCTCTAGGCTTTATCGTATACCCTGCCATTCACCGGCCGAGGATTCTTAGGCCCACTGAGGCACACAAATCTGGCTTTACCACAATCCCACCTTCTCCAGTCCAGGGATTCCTAGACCTTGTGTTATTTATTTCAAAGACCACCTCACTCAGTTTCAAAACCATCCAAAAATCCAACTCAACCAAATACAAGTGAACCCATCGCACCATGACTATCTAGAAATGGCAAGGCAAGGTTGAAGAACGCTATCACTCCTGACAAAACCTATGTCAATGACATCAAGAGAACCAGATACACACATGCATGTACCATGCATGCCAAATCTAGCAACGAAATAAAAAATGAAAATCAATACTTGCAAGCAATCCCATAGTAGCTACTTGATCCTACGCTTCCTTAATTGATATTTTCTTCCCTTTTCCTTCTTTGTCATTCCTTTTCTTTTCTTTATCTAATGATATGGTGCTCCAAGAATTCTCTAAGTGTCCAAGAGTGAGAGAGAAAAGAGATAACTCCAAAATTGAGTTGGCAAAAGGTTACCAACTGATCTTCGAAAGTTTTTTTATTAATGATTCCTCTAATTTCTTTAATTTTCCATTATTTTCCTTCAATTTCCTCCTCACATGAAACTTGTGACCTTTCACCTTCCTTTCCTCCTAATTTCCTTTATTTTCATAAATAAAATGTTAATTAAAGCCTTTTTCATTTTCAAAGTCTTTGTCATTTCTTTTGCCAATTTCTTTTAGCCATAATAAACCAAATGAACACCCACTACGATGTTTTGCCTAACATTCAACTTAGAATATGTGTCCCATTACCTTGATCTTATATATTTTACATGAATTTAACCAGGGTTGTTACAATTTTTGAGCAGAGCTGTACAACCCGCCAATTTCTTTTAGCCATAATAAACCAAATGAACACCCACTACGATGTTTTGCCTAACATTCAACTTAGAATATGTGTCCCATTACCTTGATCTTATATATTTTACATGAATTTAACCAGGGTTGTTACAATTTTTGCGTAGAGCTGTACAACCCAGTAAAGGGTTTATGTGTAGATGTAACATTTTTAGATGTCGGTTCAATATGTTCAATTTATAAGAGGTAAAGAATCTGTAAATATTTACATATCGTCCCAATTAAATAATAATAAAAGGTTAAAAATAATATAGAGTCTAGTATGGATGAGATATTGTAATGTTCGTCAAAAGTTAAAACTAATAAAATTCAATTTGTGATGTTGTAAATTTTTTTATTAACATAATTACAAATATCTTTTTAGATAAAAGAAAATCATAATATACATATTAATTTTAAATGTATAACATATAACTAATAGTTATAAGTTAAAATTCATCTTACCTTCTAAATTAAAATAAATATTTTGTAACCATATTTAAATTTAATTAATAAGCACATAAGAACTTTAATACTTTCAATAAATTTAAAATATAACAATATTTTTAACCATGGATATTCAGGCCCACTTAACCGTAGGTATTATTAATTTGTAAATAGGCTTTATTACAATACTATGGGCAATACCATTACTCACCAATGCCACATGCCCATAAACTATTTGTCATTTCAGAATCAAAATATTTTATAAATATTTTATTTGAATTTAGTTTTCTAACATTTTTTAATTAAATCTAAAAGCAAAAATATTATTTTACTTAATATATCTAAACCCTCTATCACATCAAAATCTATAAGATATAAATATTATCTATAAATTAAGATCCATTTTACCATATACATTAAAATAATAATTTTGTAACCATATTTAAATTTCATTAATAAACACATAAAAAGTTAATACTTGCAATATGACAAGATTTTTAACCATTTATATTCACCTCCACTTTACCATGGACATTATTAACTTATAAATAAGCTTTATTACAATACCATAGCTCATCAATACCAGATGCCCAAAAACCATATCTCATTTCACAACCAAAATATTTTTTAAAATTAATTTTTGCACCGAAAGACACTCTCTAACCCAATATCTAAGAGATGTTGTAATTTGTTGTTATTGTTGTTGATAGTGTCATGATACAATAATAATGTCTTTCTATGTTATGTTATATACACATTTTGACTCAGGCAAATTACATAAAATAAAAATAAAGAAAATAAAATCATTAGTTATAATTATTAATTAAAACATTTTGATTTATTGAAATTACTTTAAAAAAAAATCAAAGTAAAAATTAAATAAATTATTAAGTTTATTAATAAAATTACGAACCATTTGATTTAGCGAAATATATAAAAAAATTAAAAAAGTATTAAGTTTTTATTAATAAAATTACGTGTTGTCTTTAGTGAGATTTTGGAAGTTTTTTCCAATCTAATTTCTTTAAAATTGGGAAGGAATTTATTGAAATTGCAAGGTTGATGGTAACCCCTGCACAATCTAAGTGCCCTAGGTGTTTTTCAGGGTGATGAATCCATATATACAATCAAAGTTCCCTAGGGAAGTGGCATAGTGGTTTTTAAGGGTGATGAATCCATATATACAATCAAAGTGCCCTAGGGGATTTTCAAAAATGCTGTAGCAATTTATTGAAATTGCAAGGTTGATGGGTAACCCCTGCACAATCGAAGTGCCCTAGAGGAATCCATATATACAATCAAAAAACCAATTTAAATAACTTAAATCAAGACTTGCCGTAGGGGAATCCATATATACAATAAAAAAACCAATTTAAATAACTTAAATCAAGATTTCATCTCATATTTTTGTGCTAAATTATGACACGAGAAAGTCCAAAAAGTACTTAATACAACCCCATAAAATTACGAATAACCTTGTAAATAAAATAAATTTATAATATACATATCACATTAAAATATATAACATAACATATAGGTGGTAGCTATAAGTTATAAATTAAAATAATGATTCTCTTAAAATATTTAAATTTAATTAATAAGCATATAAAAACTTTAATACTTAAAATAAATATACAATATAACAATATTTTTAGCCATGATATTCACACCCACTTTATCATAGTTATTAATAACTTGTAAATAGGTTTTTTACAATACCATGGCTCACATGCCCAAAAACCATCTCACATTTCACAATCAAAATATTTTGTAAAATGTTCTTTTATTTAATTTTATTATATTTTGGCCCCAAGAGACACTCCCAATATGCATGAGATGTAATATAATGTCATGTCATGTTACGTTGTGTTATCGAAACAATTTGACTTGGTTAAATTACATACAAATATAAATAATAAAAAAATAAAAATAATAAAATTAAAATTATATTTAATTTAACAAATCTAGATCATCTTAATGCTAGATTTTCAACCTCCGAGGGTTCATGTATTGTTATGTTATATTATCAAAACATTTTGACTTAGTTAAAATAATAATAATAATAAATCTAATAATTATAATTCTTAATTATTAACCAATCTAGATCCATTCTAATGCTGAATTTATCAACCTCTAGAAGTACAAACATTTCCTCAAAATTTATTAACAATCAAATCACATTTTCACAAATACTTAAAAAACAAATTACAAATAAAAAATAAAATACAATCTAACATCAACAAAAATAAAATTACATAATTAATATACATTTCATTTTTTTAACAATAATATTTAATCTCTTGCTTTTAACTTTCTATTTAACCTCATGCCACCATTTTGAAAACTTTCACAGTATATATGATGATGATGATGATGGCTAACGTCCAAATTATTTAGTTTGATTTAAGATTTTATTCCTATGCTCACAAAGCTTGGAGAGAAGCCTCCCAAGCTCACTGTAATTTTGACATCGTAAAAGGCTAGGAAGGTCAGTATTGCAACAAAGATTTTGAAACTGAGATCTAATGTGGTTGTACGCAGGGCACTCCAAGAGGAAGTGATTTTCATCCTCGATGTTCGTATTCTCATAGAGATGGCAGAACCTTTCCATCCATAGTATTTTAGGAAGTGCCCAACAACCTGTTTCGCAATGGAGCTCATGAGAGTTTGTTATAATCTTGGCTATATTAATTTTCTTCTTTGAGCTAGTTAAAACAGAGAGATACTTTTGATATGACCTCCTTATAATATCTTAATTTTCTTTTAGTTGCTAAATCTTTCTCACACCACATTTTTTCTTTGAACTTAGAAGTAACAATATTTTTAATGTTATTAATGTTTTGCAATGCAACCTTCTCATCGTTCTCCCAATGGTTTAACCAGGCCATGGTGTCTTTATACCAACCTCATTTGAGCCTTAGGTGGTTTTGGTTGGAATTTAAAGCTAGCTTAGGAAGTCTATGGTCTCCTATGTTATTTACTTTGTGCTTGTACAACAAAAGCCTAGTCATAGCTAGCCTCTCGATAGGGGAAAGACCCACTTCTATGAGAATAAGATAGGGTGTGTTGCTTTTAAATTTGAGTTTATACGTTATAAATTGCCTCTGGATTTGCTCAATCTTTCTTGATTCTCTAGAGATGCTACAACCCCAAACCTCACATCCATATAAGATAACCAGAGTGACTAAAGTTTCAAAGAGCAACTTCTTTCTATCCCACATTATGATGTTTGTCATTTTACAATTATTTTCAAGACCAAAATAATCTTTCTATCCCCCATTAATCCTTTTCTCAATGCTATAGTTCCAGTTGATCTTGTGATGAATATCACTTCCTAGGTACTTGTAGGAAGACACTTCCTCCAAGTTACTATTGTCATACATAAAATTAGCGTAAGTGTCCTTCTTGGATTTGATAATCATAACTTTTGTTTTGTCAGTGTTCACAATCATACCCATGGTAGACCAGAAGTCCTTAAGAAGTATAAGTTACTTATCAAGATAAAATGGGCACCTTGCGAGAAGAACAATATTGTAGAAATTTCATGAATAATATGACACTTATTCACAGAGATTATCCTAATTATACACTATTTGCAGAATCATGCATAATACATAACCTCCTCTACGTTGATCATCAATTTAGCAGTATTCAAAAACATACACATGCGCACATTGAAGCATCAATCACACATATCAACACAGTATGTACCCGGGGAAAGCATAAAGCTGAAAACCCCACAACTATCTGTATATTATATTGATTGAGATCATGTAACAGTACATAGTACAATACTAGCTGCACCTGTTACACACAATACATCATAGATCTAAATCAATCACTGCCTCAAATCACCTTTGCTGCTTCCACTGCGCAATCACTGCCTCCACTGCGCAATCCTGCATAGAGAATACAATGAGAATGAATCTCCAAACTTGTATTTACCTTGTGTGACACTACGCAATCCTCATTGGCAACTCAATCCCACTAATTGTGCAAATCACATGCACAACTATAGTCACAACTGACAACTGTCTTGCCCTTACACTTACCTCTAACACTTGTCTCCACTGAACTGTCCATGCACTGAGTTAACTGATGTATTCTTCAGTTGCTTTATGAGCTAATAACTAGTGAATTAATTAATAACTAATTCACATCACTCAACATTAGTCTATTTGCCAGTTAGACTAACTACAACTAGTTCAACTAAGTCAAACTGAACACAACTCCATCAACTCCTGATCCAACTCCACAGAACTCAATCACTGAAGTCCTCCATGCAATAGAGCAAGTTAACCCATAGGAACCATGTATTTCCTTCTGGCAGCTGCATGTGCCAAATCCGTAGCTCGAACTGAAGTTCTCCAAGAGAATAAGATAATGTTTATAGTCCAAATATTATTAAGAGCTAATAATATTCGACTGTTCTATTTTTAGCCCGGCAGTCTAAAAATAGACTTCGCCCATATGTCTAAAAATAGAGGTCCATCTATTTTTACCAACATGACCAATCATACATAAATAACATCCTTCAACTCATAGACCATGATCCATATGTCTAAAAATAGACATAGTCTAAAAATAGACTTTGTGCCAAAAATAGCATGCGGGACCACTTAGTGAAGGCGACTTCTTTTCACTAAGCTCCATCATCTTGTTGCATTTTCAACATAGGGCATTACCTAAATTGAATCAAATATTTTTAGGTGTTCTTGAATTATAGATAGATCACGAGGGTGTTTCTAAGGGTTATGCACTTGGAAAACGCATCAAGAAACAATTTCCAAGTAGTGACAATAAATTTAAAGAAGTCCTCGATTTGATTCACTCTGATGTATGTGGTTCAATGCCTATGAGATTGCTTGGAGGTTCATTATACTATGTTACATGTATTAATGATTTCTCTCGAAAGACATGGATCTATATCATGAAAACCAAGTATGAAGTATTCCCTATGTTTCAAGAATTCAAAGTTGAAATATAAAAATTGTTAGGTAAGAAGATTAAGATTTCAAGATTTGACAATGGAGGAGAGTACACCTCAAAATAAATTGTTGCTTTCTGTAAGAAAGTTGGGATTAAGAGGGAGCTGATTGTTCCCTATAATCCACAACAGAATGGTGTGGTTGTATTGGAAAGAACATGTCCATTGAAGATTCTTTAAAGGCTATGATGCATGATCAATATTTTTCGATTTTATTATGGGGAGAAGCATAATTGACAGTTGTATACAGTCAAAATAGAAGTCTTGATCGAATTATGCAAGATATGACTCTTGAAGAAGCATTATCTAAATGGAAGCTAGAGGTTGGTCATATGAGAATCTTTGGTTTCCCACTCTACATTCATGTTCTTAAGGATAAAAGGAAAAAGCTAGAACCTTCAAGAAATAAAGGTATACTTGTTGGTTATAGTGAATCATCAAAGGCCTATAGAATCTACATTCTAGAGCAACGATGAATTGAGGTCAATCAAGATGTAACATTCAATGAGAAAGTTGCATATTGGAAGTCCAAGGAAGTATCCATGGATTCACACTATGAATTAAATCATGATGCTTCGAAGGAGGAGAATTTCAGTTCTACAAAATGTCCTGAAGAGCTAGAAGGGCCCTGTGAAACAAAAAAACTAGTTGTTGTTCGAGAATTTAGAAAGAGTCTAGAATGGCTTAGATCCACGTTGGAAGAAACAGAAGGACATGTAGTTGCTAATGGCAGATCCAAAGAAATTAAGAAACCTAAAAGGTTTTCTAGCTATGCAGCTCTTATGACCAACCTTATTAATGTAGAGGCTTCCACTTATGAAGAAAAAAATAGCCAACAAGTATGGAAGGAGGCCATGAATGAATAATATCAACGCATCATGAAGAGTGATGTGTGGGAGATTGTGCCAAAGCTGGAAGAGAAATCAGTGGTGAATTGCAAATAGATATACAAGGTCAAGCATGTTGGAGATGGAAGTATTGAAAAATAAAAGACGTGATTCGTGGCTAGAGGGTTCTCCTAGAAAGAGGGAGAATATTATGAGGAGACTTTTCTCCAGTTGCCAGGTACACCTCCAATAGATCTATTATTTCTCTTGTTGCTTTGTTGGGATGGAATTTATGTCATATAGGTGTGAAGAAACCTTTTCTTAATGGTGTGATTGAGGAGGAGGTGAACATAGAGAAACCTCAAGGTTTTGAGGTGCATGGAAAGGAATATCATGTTTGCAAGTTAAAGAATGACTTGTATGGACTCAAGAAAGCTCCAAAAGTTTGGTACGCTCGAATTTATGACTATTTGAAGAGACTGGGATTTACGAGGAGTGATGTTGATCTAGACCTCTACTTTAAGGTTGTGAAGAATGCATCTGTGATCCTATCTCTATATGTTGATGATGTCTAACATGTGTTGGGCCTCTTATTATTTAGTGTAAGAAGTAATTGGCCTGTGAATTTGATATGAAGGATCTTGGTTTGATGCATTACTACTTCGGACTGGATGCATGGAAGAAACCTGGTGAAGTCTTCCTTGGTAAAGGAAAGTATGTTATTGAGATCCTTCATAAATTTGGCATGATGGACTTTTTGTAGCAGCTACAACCACCCTCTAAAATTTTGCGTTCACTTTGTTTTGGAGCCTCCCTCCTTAAAATATTAGCAACTTGTCTTGCACTGCTAAGATACTTGTGATTTCATTTGAATTTATCTGTCACTTTACAACTTCTGTTCACTTACTTGCTTTGATGTCAAACCACAAGCTGACCCCTATGACTTGGTTGATTCGGTTCTTGCACTGCCTTGGCAAACTACGTAGTCCTAAAGGGTGCCAACCTTGCTCTCAGGAATTGCATAGAGCAACTTAGAAAGTGAGCCTTGCTCTCAAGAATTGCATAGATCATCCCAGCAGTGAGCTTCGGCTCCAGAAATGTGCAGACCTAGCTCACAACTTGTCTTCAGCTGGGAAATTGCAAAGAGCATGAGAGGAATCCAAAACCACTCAACCTAGGAATTGCACAGAATCATTCCCTCAGCTAATGTCCAATGCATGTGTCGGTAAGTTGCCTAGTTCCCTTTGGAACTACGCAATATCTCCATGCATGCATGGAAGCCCTTTCCTAAAAAAATAAAAAATTTAGTGATCCAGGAGGATCTCATCAGGTCAGTTGCACAGGTTCAGTGTCATCGTCAGCATTCCGTCCGGTGTCGTCAGCTTCGACAATGATGTTTATGGTTCAAGTTATTCGGCAATGTATATGGTTTTCATGGTGATATGGTTTGGAACCTGGTTGTCGACATGTGGTTGTCGTAAATTCCGCCAGGATTTGGTCGTCGATATGTGATTGTCGTCTGCCTCGTAGGATTTGGTGTTGACGTGGGTTTGTCGTCCATTTGCAGGGTTTGGTTTTCGTCATCATGTTACAATTGTCACAGATGTCATTTTGTGACAATTTGATGTAAAAGGTTTTTTTGATGTAAGGCTAAAACCTTGACTAAACCCTAGCCCTAAAAGCTATGGAGGAAAACATCAAAACCTAAGTCTAAAAACCATAACCCTAAACCCTAGCCTATACCTATACTAAACATTACAAAAAAAAACGTATTATAAAACCATTACAAAACCTATTGAAAGCCTATTGTATAAACATTGCAATACTATGTAATAAAACCATGTATTAAAAATACATAAAACCTAAGTTGAAACCTTCTTAGGCTATTCAAACAAACTATATTACAAAAACATTACAAATATTTTATAACAGTCCCTAACCGCGGAGGAGACCGCAACAGGACCACATGCCACATGAATGAACAAAGGTAAGCAGTTGGGGTTATG
This sequence comes from Pinus taeda, assembly GCA_000404065.3. Taxonomy (NCBI): domain Eukaryota; kingdom Viridiplantae; phylum Streptophyta; class Pinopsida; order Pinales; family Pinaceae; genus Pinus; species Pinus taeda. Next base: position 2,117 of record APFE030996440.1, on the reverse strand, counting down.
CTAACCACCGGGCTTAGAAACCAAGCGGGGATAGTAGTTCATGTGAGCAGTCAGGCAGTCAGGGTTACAAATGGCGGAGTTTAATTGAGCGGGAATCTACCTAGCCATAACCGCTGCAGGAACTATAGCATGTGAGCAGGGAAGTTACATGGCAGTCGGGGTTGTAGTTCACTGCATCGGAGACTGCAGAGTAAACCGTGGCACGCGAGCGCAATACAACCACCGCTTAGGCAACTGTTAGCAGAAAACAAACCAACGGAGCCCTAACCAAGTGGTCAAATCACCATTCACATGCACTGTTAGCGCTTCCTCTTCCTGGTGACATAACAACTAACAGATTCTATTTAAATATGGTATATTTTTGGGTTTTTATTGTGTTTTCGCATTAACACTAATTCAACCACCTTGTAACTTATCCTAAGGTGGAAAAACATAACAAGGCCGAGACCAAACAAACCCTGAAGTTAGCTCATTCACTCCTAAACTCAGCCTAAGGAGGTTAGAATGTATTTGCAGGGTTTAAAAGGTTATTTTTCTCATTGAAGAAAGGGAGAGTGGCTTTGGGTTTTGTATGCAGGTTCTAGAGGTTATAGCCGATTTTGTTCTCAGTGTAACAGGAGCATCCAGAGTCATAATCAGGAACTGTGATAGGCGTTGGAAAGTTGGTTAAGAGAGATTCCTTAAGACTGTGACAAGAAGTGCCTATGTGCACATTCATCTTGGTCAAATTTCTGTGTAATCAACCTCTTCAGTTTCAATCCTAAGAAAGTAGTTGCCCATCTTGAAAGCGGACCCGGAGGCATAGTCCATCAGGGACAAACTCCGTAATCAATCTTGTTGTCTGGTATCACTGTGTATTTGCTGTTTTCACTTTTGTTTTGCATCTTTCTTATGTTTTCTCATTTGTCGTAAAGTCTTCTTCTCAAGTAGTTCTCATGGTTTCAACACTTTAAGTTACATTCATTTCACTGTTGGCATAATCAATTCTATTTCAGTTTTAACATATGATCATGTCATATCAGGAAGAAAAAATAAAAAATCAAAAAGCATCCCTAAAAAATAAGGATATATTTTTAGCACAGGGAGTTACACTTGAGCTAATTTTAGAAACAACTGTCACTTGTCGTTTTTTCCTAGATTTTTGGCCTTCGTGTCATAAACCCTAAATCGATCAAATATATCTAATGGATGTCGCCAAAGCTCATTTTCACATTCGATATTGGAGCTCTGGCATTCTCGAGTCATCTAGGAACCTTCGGCACGATTGACACAACGTTTCCGAGTAGGTTTTGCTTTCCAAGTCTTTTGGTATTTTTCTATCGCTTTTGTTTCCTTGGCTTGTGTGAGTGCTATTTTGCATGTTTTATTGAACGATTACTAGCGTTTTAGTTTTTTTTTTTTTTAGAAGTGTTGTTTCAAGTTTTGCATTGCATTTCTTAAGTGTCACGTGCATAACCCTGTTTTTGCACTAACGATCATCGTTGCGATGACTCTCCCCACCGGCTTCGTTGTTTGTTCGTATGAATGATTTATACACTTGATCTAATTGCATGCATGACCATTCACTCATATCTGCACCATCTTTTGCTCATGCATTCAGATCTACTCATTTTCAAGTTGCCCTTGGGCAGATCTGGGCTGCCTTAGCTCAGATCTAGCTTCTCCCGACATGCATTATGCATTTCTGGAACTCAAGGCTTTGCCTTGGCTCCAAGAATTGTGTAGAGGCTGCCAATGACTGGCTCCAGCTACACTTTGCACAGTAGTAGGAGTCAGTTCCTTGTCTTTCCCACTGGGATTGTGCAATGCACAATCCTAGGCAGCATCAAGCCAGACTAAACTGCGCATTGTGTAGTTCTAGTCCACAACTAGCCATACTGGAGTGTGCTCTATGTAGTTCCAGTCAACAGTACCTCTCACTAGCAACCAATACTACCCAATGCGCAGATCAAGCTAATAGTCTCTCACCTTTGAAATCCACAACTGCGTAATCTTTCCCAATAGTTGCCCAATTTGTTGCATGATCGATCCCTGAAGTGATTTGTGTTTTAAGCTGACATTTGCTTGCCGTGAGTGTCCGCTATGTATCCAGGTACATTAGTTGTTGAGTAGCTTCT
>APFE030996433.1:0-10283 GCA_000404065.3 Pinus taeda | reverse complement strand
TATTGCACTCGGTGCCATTTTGATATATTCACCTTTACATGGTATATAAATGAGCAATCTTTGCATATTTTGTCTCTATTGGCTTGGAATCATGGTTTTAAATCTTAAAAATAGTTTTTTTCATTAAAAAATAATTATTTAATGTATTTTTCTAAAACCGCTTCGTTTAGACCAAACCAGTCCCGGTTAGACCGGTTCCGGTCGGTAAACCGATTCATTAGGTGGACCGGTCCGGTCACCGGTTCCGGTTTTAAAAACATTGAGGGAAACACACTCATTGGAGTGAGTTTGGTGGGGGAAAGTCGAGCTAGGCCCACATGGGCATTTTGGAGGCTCTCTGACAAAAAGAGAAAGAGGCACTCATTTTGGTCATTCATGAATATTTGAGAATTGTCTTAGACTAGCACGCTTGAGCTGAAGCCAACCCTGCAACTGCTGTTTAACACGAGTGTTTCCGAGCAGAAATCTCAACCCTTGCTTCAGTGGACTTTGAGTACCAGCCCAAGGAGGGAGTCTCATCCATTCTAGTTTGATCTAGAAGCAAAGAGTGCGAGTTTGAGGGAGGTTCCAACAACACCAGCGCAAGCATTACGTAGTTCTTGGAGGAGTCACACTTGGGGATTGAGGAGAGAAGGGAGTTTGGGGCTGAAACTTGAGGAGGAGTTCGAGGAAGAGTTTTGTTGGTGATTGCAACCATTTTGGGGGCTTTTTGCAGCAACGTTGACAGGTGGGTCAAATTACCCAGTAGCAGTGCCATTGAGGGAAAATTGGGCCGAAATTCCAAGGTCAACCATTGACAAATTCCGTCGTGGGTTATTATGAGTATTTGGTGGAGAGCACGAGGTTAATTTCCTGGAATTTTTTGAGCATCGGAGGAGGCCCTAACAACTATTCTACACAATCTTTTGCTCATTTTCTGGGCATTTCAGCGCAGAACCAAGGAAGACCAACCAATACGCTTGGGGGAATTTCACATTCATCACTTGGGCTTAGCTAGCTTGCCTTGGGCAAACCTAGGTGCATACTTTCCAAGTACCCATTGTAACTTCACGCTTTAACAATAAAATGGCTCAACACAATTTTTTGCTCTATTTGGTGTTTTGATGTTTGAGCGATTTTTCTGTGTGTTTATGTCTATGCATGCATTGTTTATTATTGTAATTTTTTCTTAGGGATATTACAGTGGTACCAAAGCTCATAGTCTTGGCTCAGCCTGTGGGGAGCAACATTAGTCTATGACACCAGAAGACCAACAAAATGTAACTTACAGGAGGCAGAGGTACAAAAGCAGAGAGAGGAAACTACAAATCACCCTTGATCTAGAGGTTATTGAACCAGAGGTTGAAAGGCCAAACATGGGGGATAATGTGGAAGACAGAGGGAGTGTGCCCAAACTCTACTCAAGGCTGTCCAGGATTTGTTCAAAGGTATTGAGGAGCTAAGGCAACAAAATTGTAGCAACAATTGGGGCAAAAGGATTCAAGAGGAATTCCAATTTGGTGAGGAATCCGGTACTTTGCATCACCAAGGGGGTCATGGCCCCACTCACCCTTCATTCCCAACACACCACCCAGGTCCACCATTCCTACATTTATAACATTCGACGCTGGAGGGCCACAAGGGTAAGAGGAGATGCCCATGGGGGACTATTTTATAGAGTATCAACCATATGGGCCTAACTTTAGAGAGGCCATTACCTTCAAGGACTTTTGTCAGCTAAAAGGTAATAACAGGGGAATGGGACAAGGTGGAAGAAGCTACACTCAAGGCACTGATATACAATGCACCATGGGGAGATTGTTCCTCCCAAATTTTGATGGGTCATCTAAGAGCTCAACAAAAGCGTGGGTGGAGAAGCTGGATGTCTATTTCTAGCTCAATTAGATGATGAAAGGACAGGCAATTAAAATTGCCACTTTGCATTTAGAGGGAGAAGCCCATAATTGGTGGTTCCATGGGCTAACCACGATGGGGCATGTCGAAGTGGCAACCTATGAAGAGTTCACTAGGAGGGTGTTTGAGCATTTCAAGAGGAGAGACCTGGAGGAGCATTTTGGGGAGTTGATAAGGCTCAAACAGATGGGAAATGTTGAGGCCTACATTTCAGAGTTTTTGACGTTGTCAGTGATGGTACCTAATCAATCAGAGGCCAGGAGGATATTCATGTTTGTAGAGGGGCTAGTAGAGCCACTAAAGGGATTGGTGAGGCCCAACATGCCCACTACCTTGTAGGATGCATTGGGGAGGGCTCGAGAGTTGTAGGATGCCCTACCTAGTGCTAGAGCGCTGTTACCACCTAGACATGGATTCCAACAAAGGGGAAGATACACGAGGGCTCCACCACTGAGGGCTAACAAAGGGCGAGGGCAACTGGATGAGGAGACTAGGAGGGACTTTCGGAGGAGGAAGTTGTGTTTCACCTGTTAGGAACCATGGGCACCAGGCCATAGATGTGCATCAGGAAAGGCCCATTACATTGAGGTCTTTTCTGACAATGACCTTGAGGACGAGGTAGAGCTGGAAGTGGGTGGAGATGACAACACAACACATGTGGAGAGGGGACCATCACTACCACCACCACCAGCGGGAGCTCCTTTTGCACCAGCAGAAGGGGTCCTTGCATCTTTGCAAGGGGTACCCAAGTTTTTGACCTTGAGGACCAGGGGCACGGTGCAGGGGCATCATGTTTCAATTTTGGTTGACAGTGGGGCTACCCACAACTTCATCGATGCACAAATGGTTCAAAGGAGGGGCATTGCAACTGAGGAGTTTGAGGGATTTTCGGTTCTTGTGTTGGGAGAGAGAACCATGTAGTGCACTCGCTATGTTCTTGCTTTGACAATTGCCATGGGGAATTATTCAGTGACAAGCCAGTTTTTTGTGGTAGATGTGCTGGACACCAACGTGGTGATGGGTGTCCAATGGATCTATTCACTTGGATGAGTCACTACAGATTGGAGGAAGCAGGAGATGGAGTTCATAGGGCTGGATGGAAAATTGGTTTTATTTAGGGGTATGCACTCTTACGCTCCACAAACTGTTTTGACCCACAGGATTTGAGGCATGTTGATATTGAGTGGGCTATGGAGTTGAGGATGAGGCTAGCGGTCAACCCAAGCCACCACACCCAAACATACATGCTATTTTGGATAGGTACCCAGTGGTGTTTGGAGACCTACCACCCGGGAAACCTCTTGATCGGGGTTTTGAGCATACTATTGAGTTGTGTTGAAGGAAATGTAACTAGGTTCAGTCTTCATAAATGTACTTTTGTTATTTGTACTTATTCAAGAAAAGAAATATTATTTTTATAATATATGTCAATGAGTTTCTTTCTCATTGAAATAGGTCTAGCACTAGTTAAAGTGCTATAGGTGAGTGAAATAGTCAAAAGGAAAGGTTGAAGACCTTAAGGGCATGTTACATCTTGTATAAATATGTATTAAAGTCAAAGAGAAAACCTCCAAGCAAAGTCAAGTCCCCTCCTATGCTAAGGCACCATCAAGAAGCTCCTTTAAGCATGCTACACCATCAAAAAGAAGCAATCCAAATTATAAAAGGCAAGTCGGCCTACAAATAGTAAGTTGGCCTTCAAGTCGGCCTACAAATAGTAAGTTGGCCTTCAAGTCGGCTTACAAATAGTAAGTTGGCTTTCAAGTCAGCCTAAAGGAGGGACAAACCTCTATTTATAGAGGTTGTCCACTCCTTGAAAGTATAACACACTTCTCTCTGAAATCTGCGAAGGTAAAAGGCTAGGAAAAACAAAGAAAAAGAGTCTCCAAGGGCAACAAGGAAGAATGGATATACAATCAAAGATAAGGAGACCATTTCTAGGGCATCAACAGCCACACGTGCGAGGATAAGGAAGGCTGCCTGTGGTTATAACAACAACACCATATCAACACCACCACTTACCTTGTTTGGTCTAGAAATATAGGCCTAAAAGGCCTCCCACTCAAGCGAAGGACCAAGGAATAAGAGCATGGATAAGGGGGCTATTCTAAGGCCTATTACAGTCACACGTGTGAGAAAAGGAGGTTGCGACTACTGTCATAATAGCCCTCCCATCACAGTAATAAAAGTTCATTGGTTGGTTAAGAGAATGAAGGGATCATCATAAGGGAAGGGTCTCATCAAAGGCATGTCTTCTAGAGCAAGCATAACAAGACTTACCATCAATTGAAAGAAGAATGAATTGTTGGAAGAAGTGTCGGGAAACGAGGTGCTGAGGAACAAAGTGCCGAGGAACGAAGTGTCGGAAGAAGTGCCTGGAAACAAGGTGCAGAAAGAGGAAAGGACTTGACTTGTGCTTGGAGGATACTCTTGTTAGGGGTCTAGTGTTTGGCATTAATCACTAGAAGCTTCAATAAGAGAAATTCACGTAACTGTTTTCCTCTCAAGAGAAGAGAGGTTTTGGCCCTGGCAGAGAGCCAACATCTTGTGTTCTTGTTCTTATGTTTTTGGTAGCAGTTTGATGAAGTACACACATAAGCACTAATAATAATAAGAAGAAGAATAAGCTAATGAGGGTGGGTAAAAATACTCCACAAATTGTTATTAAGTAACGAAGAATCACACTACACTACTTTGCCTTGGATTTTTCAACAAGTTGGAGCAGGGGGTACAGGCCATGATCACTACACCTTACAGACATCCCAAGGCATACAAGAATGATATTGAGAGGGCCAGCCATGAGTTGTTGGCGCTTGGGCACATCAGGCCTAGCTCTAGCCCTTTTGCTTCATCGGTTGTCCTAGTGAAGAAGAAGGATGGGTCCTTGCGCATGTGCATAGATTACCAGGTCCTCAACAAAAAGAGCATGAAGAACCATTACCCCATCCCACACATAGATGGGATGATGGATGATTTGAGGGGGCTAAGTTCTTCTCTAAGATTGACTTTCGCTTGGGGTACCACCAGATCAAGGTGAGGGACTAGGATGTCCCTAAGACAACTTTCAGGTGCCACTGTGGGCACTTCGAGTTCTTGGTTTCGGGCTGACCAACGCACCAACCACCTTCCATTCTTGCATCAACCACGCCTTTCATGGGTAGTTGCAGAAGTAAGTGTTGGTGTTCTTCCATGACATATTGATCTACAGGTGAACCTGGGAGGAGCACTTGCAACATGTAGAGATAGTATTGCTTATTCTGGAGGAGCAAGAGTTCTACGCTAAGCTGTCTAAGCTTGAGCTCAGTTTGATGGAGATGCTCTATCTAGGGAACATTATTGGAGAGGATGGCGTGAGAGTTCAGGAGGAAAGTAAGTGTTGGTGTTCTTCCATGACATATTGATCTACAGGTGAACCTGGGAGGAGCACTTGCAACATGTAGAGATAGTATTGCTTATTCTGGAGGAGCAAGAGTTCTACGCTAAGCTGTCTAAGCTTGAGCTCAGTTTGATGGAGATGCTCTATCTAGGGAACATTATTGGAGAGGATGGCGTGAGAGTTCAGGAGGAAAGTAAGTGTTGGTGTTCTTCCATGACATATTGATCTACAGGTGAACCTGGGAGGAGCACTTGCAACATGTAGAGATAGTATTGCTTATTCTGGAGGAGCAAGAGTTCTACGCTAAGCTGTCTAAGCTTGAGCTCAGTTTGATGGAGATGCTCTATCTAGGGAACATTATTGGAGAGGATGGCGTGAGAGTTCAGGAGGAAAGTTCAGGGCCATCTGGGATTGGCCAGAGCCCCGGAATGTGACGAAATTGAGGGGTTTTGTGGGCATTTGCATCTACTATCGGAAGTTCTTGAAGGGCTTCTCGTAGTTGGCAGCGCCTCTCACTGATTTGATGAAGAAGGGGGCGTTCAAGTGGACAGATGGGGTGCAGGAGGCTTTTGAGCGCCTTAAACAAGTCATGAGTAGCTCCCTGGTGTTGGCACTCCCTGATTTCTCACAACCCTTTGTGCTTGAGTGTGATGGATCAGGGGAGGGTGTATGAGCAGTTTTGATGCAATTTTCGAGAGCCAGAAGCTACTGCCCCACGAGAGACTGTACTCCATTTATGATAAGGAGATGCTAGCCAAGTTCAGGGAATATTTGGTGGGAAACAGGTTCAAGGTAAAAACATACCACAACAATCTTAGATTCTTCTTGGAGCAGAAGCAATTGTAGGAGATGCAACAAAAGTGGGTGAGCAAGCTCCAGGCATACGACTTTGACATTGAGTATGTCAAAGGGAAGCACAACGTGGTCGCTGATGCGTTGTCTAGGAGGTCGGCTACCCTTTCATTGATAAGCATTACGCTGGATTGGTGGGCACAATGTTAGGAAATCAGAAGGGCAGAAAGATTTTCTTATTCTTGATAATTACTTGTGATGTTCTTGATTTGTTATTACAATTCTTTATATTGGCTTTCTTTTAGTTCATCAAGCAACTACCAAAGCGAAAGCACGTAAAATGATGGACACCAGATGTAGGCACTATGCCAGGGCAAGACCCCCCTCGAGGGGAAAACCCAATCAAAATTCTCTTCATTTCAATAGTATTCTTTGAGACTCTTCACCCTAGACAAAGACCAAACCTTCCCTCCACACCAAGTCAACCTCCTAGATATTTGACCTCTCTTTTAGCAACTTCGACTATGTAGTAGCTTCTGGCATCAGGTAGCTTTCGGCATAAGCAAAACTTGGAAGACTTTGATCTCCCAGTCTAGGGCATGAAACAGAGAGAGAGGCACCAAAATTTCGGTTTTTTTCTTCTCGTTAGAGTCCACCCAACTCGCACTTCCTTTAGCTTTCCGGCTTTGTACTTCACACTTCCCAGTTCCTTCGAGATATTAAACTTGCTTAAGTTGTTGTGCTCCAAATGAATTGAGCTTGCTTCTATTTACAAGCTTCATGGGAGGTGGAATTGGTGTCATTCGGCTGACTCGATCTCTTCTAGGATGACTTGATGTGGAGGATACATAAATTACATTTGACTCAATACTTAACCTTTTTAAATGATTCAAAAGCCCAAGAAGGGTCTCTTTAAAAGTACAATGACTCTATTGACTTGGAATAAATCCTAGAAATCCTCAATGGGGACTTTGACCTAAAACATGGTGACCCAAGCATGAAACCCATGCTTTAATAAGTCACAATAATAATAATAAAAATTCTTTTCTTTATTCTTTTGGCAAGTACATTACAAGATGACTCAAATACATTAAATGAAGACCAAACCTAGTTATAGTTTCCAACACTCCCTCTTAACTAGGGAGGTATTCATCATATACAAGTACAAGGAAGATCTCAACTATATGAATCATGAAGAACTTTTAGGCACCGCAATGCCATGGACTAGATTCTTGACTAGGGCAATCTATCCATTGGTCTCTCAACAATTTAGGTATTGCAATGCCATAGACTAGAATCCTGACCCAAACAATCTATCTCAGTGGGACTAAGATGGACTCAAGCTTTTAACCTCTCTAGGTACCATCGGGCTTACTTGCTAACCACCAACCCAAAGATTCAGGTGTCTGTATCAAAAAACAAAGCTCTATAATCAACACCACCTTTCCAACTTCGGAACCTAGACATTGTTAATTTTAGGTATGTTCTATGCTTAGAGCAATTTTCACAGTTAGCTCAATCTCTTTTCGAGATTAGCAATCACATCAGCATTAAAGTAAGCTGCAGATAGAACATAAACATAAATCGCAGAAGACAAACCAAGACAAGAGGACACAAGATGTGGCACTAGCCAGGGACAAACCCCAATGTGGGGAAACCCTTGATCAATTCTTCTTATATGTTCTTTAATAGTTCAACATACACACACACACACACACTCACACACAGAGTACATTTACAACAAAAGTCAACACTTTGACTTACCTAGATAAGAGCATAGATCATCTATTAAGAAGATGATACATGAGATCAGTTGAAGACATGTTGCTTCAACTAATTCTCCAAGGTGTCTCCTCCACCTATCATTGTGCTGCAGCTAGTGATCATGCTGCACTTCACCGTGTTGCACAATGCTACACCCATCATCACAATGCTGGACCTCATGACCATGCTGTACACTTCATATTGCTGCACCTGATGCTGCACTGGTGTCCATTGTTGTACCATGCTAGTCATTGCTCTCCTATGAGGCATACAACTGTCCCACTGTTCATTCCAAGTTTGCTTGCTGTCCCATGCATTTTTGCAGCGCTATGTAGCCTGCGGTCCCATGCATCTTTGCAGCTCTATGTAGCCTGCTGTCCCATGCATCTTTGTTGCACTAGTCACCTTGCTGTCCCATTTACTTTGCTGCACTAATTAGCAGCACATTGTAGCCAGCTATCCTATTTAGCATAGTGCTGTCCCTCTGTTAGTGACATGGCCATTTCATGTTTGCTTCCATGATGTTCATGCTCTTTGCCTTAGCATACCTTTGTTGCTGTCTAATAGCCTTGCCATACTGTTGTCCATGACGTTGCACTACATCACTGGTTAGGGCATCACCCTACAACCCTTTATCTAGTCATTGGATATGGCCTCACAGAGTAGTTGTTTTAGCTTTCAGCCTCCCTCCAAACCTTCACCACATTGCCCTAAAACAACGTCAATCTGTCCTTAGGCTTTGCGGCCTTACAACCCTTCAATCCAACCCTTAAACAATACTTGTGAAGCCCTAAAACAGATCCGTTGCACCTACAACAACTCGACTTCTCTTCTAGAACTGCCAAGCTGCTCCTCGGCCTCCACACTTGTTGTTCCTCGGCCTAATCTGCCCAACAGTATGCACTAGGAATATCTCTTAACTGACCCTCAAAACTGCTCTTTCTCACCATGCTGTCACCACAACCCTTCATGCTGTCTAGGGCAGCCTCCATGCTGTCCCTTTGACCCTTCATGCTGTGGCTAAGGCTCTGCTGTCCACACAGCTCTTCACGCTGTCTAGGACAGCCTCTTTCTTGGCTACATAGAGGCTAGCGTATAGGCTAGGGCTTCTTCTTGACAGCGTTAGTGCTTAGGCAACATATTTCTTCTTCTAGACTGCGTAGATACTAGGGTTGTCTTCCTTGTAGCGTTAGGGCTTCTCACTTGACTGTGTCCTCTAAATTAGGGCAACACTCTTCTTCTTGACTGCGACTAGGGAAGCCTCAATCCTCCAACATCTAGGGCTTCCACTCCTAGATTTCTCTTCCACTAAAATCCCAAGACAAGTGGAGAGAAATCAAGATAGAAGTGTGTATGAGAAATGACTCCCAAGTCATCTTCTTTTATACTAAGACGTTGAGCACATGTGGGGTTTGTTTGGTTGTTGGCCGACCTTGTCGAATTGTCTTATAACACAAATAAATTCATAACTCCATGAATACTTATTGGAATTGGATGATCTTTAAACCAATCCTACACCTCTCGATGAGAGGGATCCAATAAAAATATCGGCTACCATAAATAAGATGACCCACATGGAGTTTGTCCCTAGTTGCCAATTTTAACACTCCCTCTCAACTAGGAAGAACTCCATCCGCTGATCCATCTGTCCGACTGTACTATCTCTGCTCTGCTCTACTCTGCTCTGCTCTGCTCTGCTCTGCTCTGCTCTACTCTGCACTGCTCTGCTCTGATCTACTCAGCTCTGCTCTACCCTGCTGAGCTCTGCTTTGCTCTACTCTGCTGAGCTTTGCTTTGCTATGCTCTACTGAACCATGAAAAAGAAGAATTGATCGAGAATGTCTCATACTATTTTCTACTGACTTGAAGTCAGTTCCATATGGAGAGAGTGTGTCATACCACTCTTACTGATCCCAGATCAGTTCCAAGAGAGTGAGTCATATCACTCTTACTGACGCAAAGTCAGTTTTATTGATCCCAGATCGATATCACAAGAGAGTGTCTCAAACCACTCATACTGATCCTAGATCAGTTTCATTGATCCAAGATCAATGGAGGTCATCCTAGCATAGGGAGTACAGTAGATACAACGATGCGTCCATCGCTAGTACTACTATGGTCCCAAACCCCATTTCCCTACTCATTGGCCAGATGAGAGGTACTTCCCATGAGTCCTAGATTGTATGGGCAGGATGCCTCAACAAGAGAACCACTTGTCCTGTCCCTTTGTCACCAACGGGTATCACAGGGGAAGGCTAAGCCATTCACCCTGTACACATCGCACCATTAGGGGAGGGTAAGTCGCCTTATGGTCGCTTGTTGCTCTAAGAAGTACCCCAAGCCCCCCAAAGCTCCTAGAGCTCAATGCATGCATCATGCAGGACCCTCATAAGAGGGTCTCTCAACGACTCCAAGTCATTCGAGAAAGTCACAAATTTGACCTTTCCCCGGGGCTTTG
>APFE030996426.1:0-33518 GCA_000404065.3 Pinus taeda | reverse complement strand
TGCTCTGATATAGGAATGATCTCGTAACACATCATAAGTACAGACATATGTGGACACAGTATGGATGCAGCCATCTGTTTATGAATAGTCCATAATATAATGAATACAAAATTCCTCGCAGCGTGGATGGTAGAAACTAGATCCAGGGTCTTCATTTCTACGTCCCAAAACAATACGATTCTATCCATGTGATTGAATGTGTCGAAGTCGAACATGGTAGAAACTGCTTGATTACTAGTCAATGGTGTAAACTGTTAACAAGCGTGAGAGAAACCACCAATAATGACAATGGCTCTCAAAGTACTCAGCACAATCCATGAAATGTGATAAGATGTGTTGATGTCGAACATGTCATGGAATCCTTTGATCAAAAGTCAATGATGTAAATTGTCATCAAAGGCGAGAAACCTGCCATTGAGGCATGTAGATCTCAAGGTACTGACGATTCCTAGATCATTTTTCTAGATAATGAGCTGAAGTCGATAGAAAGTGATCCATCGCAGGAAAGCTCACAACACGAAATCATAGATCGAGTTGAAGAAACTTAGTTGCAAGGACTGGCTCAGGGATGGTCAAGATGGATGACAGACATTTTGCAGATGAATGGCTTATTTGCACTAAGCTCTTGAACACATAACGACATGACAGATGGTTTGGTGATGATTGACCCAAATGTTGGGTTGTGTTATATTTTTTCCATGACTAACCTACGTAGTGAACCAGGGGATTAGAGGGGGGGCGGAGCCCCCCCTTCGTTGCACCGATTGTGCAGTGGGGGGTTTGAGGGGGGCGGGTAGCCCCCCTCTATGGGGTTCGGGGCAGTGCCCCGAGAAATTTTTTTTTTGGACCCTATATTAGGTTGGGCGAACCTAACTATGGTTTTCGGTCCATGGTTTTGGACGCGATGGTTTTCGGTCCATGGTATTGGATGCTTCAGCATGTATAAATATGTATTGTAACATTGAAAGGAATATAATGAAAAATCAAGCTGGTAGTCTCGGTTTTGAGATCAGTGGGAAATCTCTGTGTATATGTGTTTTATGTGTTTGCTCTCGCATTTTTATTTTTCCTGTGATTTAGAATTCATATGCAGGTAATTTCTGTATGGGGTTAAAACCTACAAAGATCACAATTCGCTTCTCAACAACAAAACAAAAGAAACTGTAAACCAAAAGCTTGGAAAAAGAAAAATTTGAAAGATCAAGAAATAAGTACAAGGAGTCTTCCAATCTCGCAAGTTATAAAAATCATGAATAAATGAAGAAATACTACAAACTTGCACAAACTGATCCGAGCAATAGCAAAAGATTTCGGCAAACCAACAAAATGTCAAGAAAGAAATACTTTCAAACTTGCCAACAAGTCTCTCAAAAAAGCATGAAAGGCAACAAGGCCATAAAACAAGGAAAAGAAAAGAAAGGGCACTCGAAATCTGGGTTGAAATCAAAATCAAAATCAATTCCTTGTTGTGGAAAACCAGAACATCCAAGAACTTCAAAACGAAGCCTTGAACCCAAGACACAAACTACAAACTTTCTTAAGAATAAATCCTATGTCAAACAAAACTTTTCAATGAGAAGGATATTTTCAAAAAGAAAGCTTGCAGAAAAACAGAGTTCTCTAGACAACAGATGACCATACAACAACATAAAACACCAGGCAGTAGACCTAACTGGGATAAAATATTTGAAAAAAACAATTCAAAAAATTGCATACGTGACTGCAACCTAAGAAAACAACGTATACAAAGCTTAATTACGAAAAAACAAAAATCAAAATATAATCAAGAAGACCATACTTGATGCCTGGGACACTAATGGATCAAACAACATTGTAAAAGCAAGCAATCAAGAAATTGAACCTTCATTGAGAACAAACAACCCAAACTAGGAATAACAAGAATGTTATCCCCAGTGGAGTCACCAATTCTGTTGTGGGTGAGACCACCCTAGGGTCTTGGTTTGAGAACCCCAATAGAGTGGAGGGAAAACCACAACAAGAAATGCTCAAGCAGTGAACCTAAATGCTTATTCTATTGAACTGTGTAAGAGTGTCCTTACCTGGGAGTCCTACGTTTGAGTAGATCCCGCAGGGTGCAAACACTCAACTTCTCTTAATATCTTTAAAACCTGAAAGTTATTCAAATGAAACATATACAGCAGTAGAAACATAAAGCATGTTCACGATATTAAATTTAAATCATATAAATGAATGAACAATTATGCATCAATGTAAGATTCATAAATGAATTACAATATAAATATATGCATAAACACATTTATTGAAGTTAGCTATGAGTAAAGTGGAGAAATATGACCTGAGTCCTTCTCCGGCTCCAAGCGGAACCGTCTTCTGGATCTCTCCTTTCCCGACCTCAACAATCTTCCTCCATCACTAATACAAGGATATCTTAAAAAAAAATGAAGGGTATCTCCAACAAGGAAACAAGGGTTTCTTGAAGCTTTGGGGAGTGTAGGAGGCACAGGGATTTCATCAGAATCGATCAAGGATAATCTCACTATAGTATCAATATCTCATATCTTCTCCCTTAAGGCCTTCCCATGGAGGTTTATTTATACTTCTTCAAATTAGTTTTTTTAGTTGGGAAACAGTTTGGCCATGGGAAATAGGAGGTGAGTAATAGGTAAAACCTGTGAAATCTGCCCGAAATTAAGGAAATTTATTTTTTTTAAGTGTTTTAACATATGTACATGGTTGGGTATATGTTGACCTGCGTGTACACACTTTTATCACAGGGAAAAGTAGCGTATAGGGAATAAAACATTTTTTTTTAGGCTTTGGACCAAGTCTGGAAGGAAGGGTTTCCCTAGGCCATAATCAGAGCATCATATCTACCAAGACTGGTAAATGGTGCTATAACAACCATGAGGTGGAATCAATATTTGATGGGTTGAGGTGGTTTAGCCTCTGAAAACCCTGGGTGGTTACGATTGATGTGTTTTTATGAGATCCCACATTCATGCTTGGAATATGGCAAGGGGGTGACTGGTTGAAGAGAGATTTGGCTCAACCATGTCTATGGTCAAGTGGCTCATGGATGTCCCACACTTGGTTGGAATTTTCATCATTAATATGAGGTTATTTCTCCTTATTAATTCATGAGTATTATACTGGTTTATATGTGGTTTATAAGGTTGTTGTTTCCTTGGTATTTCTATTGTTATTATGTTATTTATGAACATGTATTATGGTAGTGGCTATGTATGGCTCTCGTCATGTTTTTACTTGTAAATGAATGAACAATGTATCTATGGCCTGATAGATGAAATTGTAGCTAATGTGTTGACACATCAATGCTTCTTAGTGATTCTCAAATAAGTATGAGATCCATATGCTCAATTTTGCTATTAAGACCTCTAGATTTCATGTTTCTGACATGTTTGATGAAATGCCTATCATGGCTAATAGGGGTCCAGTCTAGTCCTTGTCAATTTTTTTAGAATGTATCTTTATTCCACTGCGAAATTTCATTTCTGCAGGTGTCATTGAGTTTGGAGCAATAACTTTGGCTCTAGGCCCGAAAAAGTTGCACAAATCTGGGAGTCGTGGGAACAACACTAGATAAAAAAAAAAATTCCCCGAACGCTTGCTTTCCCTTACTATGGGAATGTGTGGAGCCTCCTGGATGCATGTTGGTTCATACCAAGGGAGAATCCAAGGGTTTGATGCATTAAAACTTCAGTTGGGTTCAAGGGTTGACTACTTGAGAGGTTGGGATGGCTCCTGGGAGTTACATTGTTGATGTGGAAGGTCTATGTGATGTGTTTCGCTAGTTCCACTTCCTTAACAGACAAATAGGGAGGCAAATCATATCATAGTAACTTCTCATCACATGTTTACCCCAATTGGTCAGTTACTTGGGTATATGTCGGAGGAGGGTGTTACAAAAATGATTCCGTCTTCAATAATTTTGTTAGAGGTGTTTCTATTTAACCATAATTCTTAAAAACATTGTGGTAATGTCTTGTCAATCCTAAGAACCCTCTAAGTTTCTTCAAAGTATTTGGGATTGTCCATTCCCTCATAAATTTGATTTTGTTAGGATCTACCTTGATATGACCCAAATATTCAACTTCTTGAAACCTAAAGGCACACTTGGAAGGCTTTGCATATAGTTATTTCTCTTCCAATAATGTTAAGGCCTTGCCAACATGTTGTACGTGCCCTTCCCAAGATTTGTTGTAAATTAGTATGTAATAAAAGAAATACTAGAACAAATTTTCTAAGGAAAGGTTTGAAAATAGAATGCATCAAGCTTTCAAATGTCGAAGGTGCATTTTTAAGTCCAAATGGAATAACTAAAAACTCATAATGACCTTCGTGTGTTCTAAAGGTTGTTTTTATAATTTATTTTTTCCTCATTATGATTTGATGATATCCAAAATGAAGATGCAACTTAATATAGATAAATTCTCCGTGTAATTCATCTAACAATTAATCAATGACAAAAATAGGAAACTTATCTTTGATTATCATTTTGTTGAGCTATCTATAATCTGGACACATATGCTATGAACCATCCTTTTTTAAAACCATCCTAATTGGTGAAAAGAAATCATTCTAACTAGGTTGAATGATGTCTGCCTCTAATGTTTCTTGAACCATACAATCAATATCATTCTTTTGTGCATGTGGATATATGTAAGGCATAATGTTACGTAGTACACTTCTAGGTTGAAAATCAATAGCATGGTCATGTTTTTGGACAAGTGGAAGACCCTTAGTCATTTCTCCAAATACCTTAGCATGAATGTTAATAACTTCCTAAAGATCCAATAGAGTAGAGGATAGAGATGTTTGAACATAGAATGAACACAATAGTGCAACTACACCTTGGTGTCCCCTTTTTAGCAATGTTGTCATGTTATTAGAGCTTATCACTTTACTAGGTTTCCCTAGGATACCTCTAAGCTTAGTTTCCTTTCCTTCTAGGAAAAATCTTATGAAATACCTTGGAAATTAAGGGCCACAATTCTCAATGATTGCAACCATTGGACCCCTATACAACATCAACACCACCCATTTGAATTGCAACCATGGGACTAACAATTGAAAATAGCAACAAGAAATGCTAAAAATAGAAATTCTATGAATAGCATTGCCATAAATAACATTTCAGGTACTAGTGTTGGAAATAGCAACAAGGAATGATAAAATAGAAATGATAAAAATAGCATTGCTTTAAATAGGATTTCGGGATACATTCCAATTTTATTTAGTCCCTAAACTAAAATTGAGAATCAAAATTCAAATTTGATCTTAGCAGTTGTTTGAAAAATAATTAATTAATTCATCTTGAGTTACTTAGTTGGAGAAAATCAAACAAGAAGTCCTTGTGAAGACATGCAACAATTATCCCTTTGATTGAGGAAGGTATCCCTTAATTAAGGAGATAAGGATGAGTTGTATTTGAGTTTTAATTAGTTAGCTCAGTTAACTGAGTTAAGTCCAGTTAAATTAGTTCCAAACAGTTGGAGGAGCTAATTGTGAGTTCAGTCAGTTAATGCATGCAAGCATTCAACTAGTGTTCTCTAGATAACTGAATATTCTCTCATAAATAACTCATGCATGTCAGTTTAGAGAAAGACCCAGATGAGATTAAACGAAGGGACGATGTACTATCAGTTGGAGGAAATTTCCTATAAAGGAAACTCATCCATGCAGAAGGAATTCACTCCTTCAAGATTGCGCAGTTATTTTAGATGTCAGAGTAGTGTGTGAGGGATTATTACACACAGGTGGCAGCTTGAGGACCCAGGAGAAATTGCGCAAGGAAATAGGAGGCTTGGAGAACTGAAGGAAGGCATATGTGTTGTCTATGAGTAGCAGTGAGGGATTGTACTAAGAGTTGGATAGCTTGTGAGCTAAATCTTTGTGTTACCCTGAGATATTTCCACTTGTATGATAATACAAATAGTGGGGTTTTTAGCTGACACTTTCCCTAGAGCTTTCTTCTTTGTTTCATGTGTATTGTTTCTTTTCTCTATTATATGTGTTCCAATTGATCTTGCTCAAATTGATTAAGCTTCCGCAAAGTTTGATAGTAGAAGTAGATCAAGTATTTTGCTTTAGTATATTGCATTATCAGGTGATCTACAGTGAAATTTCTACAAGCAAAGGTGATCAAAGTGAAGAACAATATACAAAGAATGGAGAAGTTCGAAATTTGAAGTTCCTGATTATAGAAATCAAATTCTTATCACATCTCAAATTTCACCAATGGATCTATATCAGAACATCAGCGATTAGAGGAATCTGGCGCTGAAAGACAAGCTTTGGAAAATCAAGTGTGAAAAGGTGACATGATCTCTACATATCTAAACAAGCTCACAACCTGTAGGGATGAGCCTGGAAGTGTAGGGTTCATGATAGCCAATGATGACATGGTGAGTCTTGCTCTCCTCGATCTTCCTAAGAGCTAGCATAGCTACCAAGAGTTAGTAAATGGAAGAGAGAAACTGCGAGATTGGGAACAACTTTGGTCGGATTTGATGTAGGAGGAGATAAGGATAAGCACACGAGATGGTTCTTCATCCAAGGAGGATGAAGAAAATTGGGCCTTAGCAAGTAAGGCAAAGAAAGGGAAGGAGAAGGATTCTCATCCCAAATCGAGTTCTTCCCATGGTGGGAAGAAGATTGACAAATCGAAAGTGCGATGCTTTCATTGTCATGAGGTGGGCCATTATACAACAAATTGTCCATTGAAGAAATCCAAGAAGGGATCCAAGGAAGGATCTAAAGGTGAGGCATTGGCCTCTCAGTTCGAATTGGATATTACCCTCATTGCATGCATGGTTTCGTTGATGATGGGTTGTGGTTGGTTTCTTAATAATGGAGCCTCATTCCACATGACCGGTGATAAGAGTCTATTCAGTACCTTACAGGAGAAAGACCTCAAGGTACTAGCAATGGGTAATGATGAAAAGTAGAGTGTTTCAGGTGTGGGCGCGGTTTCTTTTCAGAGGGAGCATGGAGTTCGCATTACCTTGACAGATATGAAATATGTGCCAGGGCTGGAGAAGAACTTGGTAATGATTGCAATGCTGGAAGACAAAGGCTATGATGTAGTCCTCAGTAAGGGAAAGGTTTTCCTTAGACACATCACCATGAGGCAAGTGAAGCAGATCGGTTCACGAGTCAAGAACCTATATGCTCTTGAGGTTCAAGATGCATGCAAAGCCTTGAGGAGCAAGGCAACTATTGGAGACTTGGCGGTTGAGAGGGAGAGTACATTACCTCTCAACATGCAACACCAAAAGAAGTCTCAAACATTTGTGGAGGAGCCACAATTGGTGAAGCAGCTTCAGGAGGTTGTGGAGCAACCACAACTGGGGAAGCCGAGAGGAGACCTAGTGGAGGCATCCATTCATGCAGAGACCTCCAGTAGGGGGAAATTTTGAGCCAAGTGGGTAGAGGGATCACATGCATCCATACCTCCAGGTGGGAGGTGGGGTGATCAGGAGTGATAGTCCCAAGAAGGCTGAAATAGGGGTAGGATCCTTGAGGTACCTAACCTATTTGATTAGACCTTGCTACGGGAGCCTTGACGAGTAATAGTGGGACTGGCTGAGTGGGTAGAGATGGATGTGGATGGAGCGGCAGAGAGAGCTACAGTGAATGAGTCCCAAGGCAATGCAGAACTAGCAGGCTGCAACAATGTGAGAGGCACAGGAGTGTTGAACCAGTGCAGGATGGCACAAAGAGGTGTACAATGATGCGAGATGTAGGGAGTTGTTTCAACAGTGCAGAGGTTAGAGAGGGAGCATTTGTCAGTGACAGAGGAAGCTTCAACATGAAAGGATGTTTCTAGCCCAACAGGGAGGTCAGATGGGAGATCAGTTACTTACTTCTCAGTAACTGAGTTGTAGTGCAGAAATGGGTAGCATGATGCAACATGATGAGAGAAGGTGCAATGCGGATGTAGTGTTGGGAAACAGGACTAGCAGGAGCACGGATGCAGCAGGAGGAATCAGTGTGATTGATGCAGTCAGAGATCAAAGTGGAAGAGGCTAGAGTAGTCAGATACTGAAGAGCATAGAGGTAAAGAGCATAGAGGTGCAGAGTTTTTCAGTCGACAGAGGCAATAACAGTCGGAGGCTTTGATGGCAAAGGTATCATTTTGATTCAGGTTGGATATTTTTTGTTTCTAGAGTTACTGAAGCAACAACACTAGGGAGAAGTGTTGCATGTAGAACATTCCAAAGGTTCAAGATTGTGTTTGAGTTGAATGCCTTTCTTGTTGAGAGGGAGTGTTGAAAATAGCATTTCAGGTACCAGTGTTGGAAATAACAATAAGGAATGATAAAATAGAAATGCTAAAAATAGCATTGCTATAAATAGCATTTCAGGGTACATTCCAATTTTAATTAGTCCCTGAACTAAAATTGAGAATTAAAATTCGAATTTGATCTTAGCAGCTGTTTGAAAAATAATTAATTAATTCATCTTGAGTTAATTAGTTGGAGAAAATGAAACACGAAGTCCTTGTGAAGGCATGCAACAATTATCCCTTTGATTGAGGAATTTATCCGTTAATTAAGGAGATAAGGATGAGTTGTATTTGAGTTGTAATTAGTTAGCTCAATTAACTGAGTTAAGTCCAGTTAAATTAGTTCCAAAAAGTTGGAGGAACTAATTGTGAGTTCAATCAGTTAATGCATGCATGCATGCAACTAGTGTATTCTAGATAACTAAATATTCTCTCATAAATAACTCATGCATGTCAGCTCAGAGAAAGACCCAGTTGATATTAAAGGAAGGGACAATGTACTATCAGTTGGAGGAATTTTCCTATAAACGAAACTCATCCATGCAGAAGGAATTCACTCCTTCAAGATTGTGCATTATTTCAGAAGTCAGAGCAGTGTGTGAGGGATTATTATACACAGGTGGCAGCTTGAGGACCCAGGAGAAACTGTGCAAGGAAATGGAGGCTTAGAAGACTGAAGGAAGGCATATGTGTTTTCTATTATGTCTATGAGCAGCAGAGAGGGATTGTACTGAGATCTAGATAGCTTGTGAGCTAAATCTTTGTGTAATCCTAAGATATTTCCACTTGTATGATAATATAGATAGTGGGGTTTTTAGGTGAGGCTTTCCCTAGACTATTCTTCTATGTTTCATGTGTATGATTTCTTCTTCTCTATTATATGTGTTCTAATTGATTTTTCTCAAATTGATTAAGCTTCCGCAAAGTTTGATAGTAGAAGTAGATCAAGTTTTTTGCTTTAGTATATTGCATTATCAGGTGATCTACAGTAAAATTTCTACACTAACCAATACATACTCCCCATATTCAGCTTAATCGTATTGCATTTCCTTGAACAATTTATCTTACTACCATCTGCAATCATCACTTGAAATTTTGGTGTTGGATATAGAAAGCAATTAAGAATTTTTCCAATTTCTGATTGATGAATTTATGGTTGCTACTTGAATCAATCAATATTGTTACCCTTTGCCTTTTGATATATCCTTCTATATTGAGGGTTTGTAGAGTTATGATGTTGATTAATGCACGACAAGAGATTGTTGGAGTAGTTTCCTCTTGCTCTAGATATTGTGAAGTTTCCACTTCTTGATCAATGTACATGTAGAAAAATTTCTTATATGCGGATTTATGCCCTTTACTAAACTTTTTGTTACAATTGAAACATAGTCCTTTTGCTCTTATTTCATCCATTTGCTAAGGAGTCAACCTTGTCAGTTTAGGAAAGGGAGCATGATTTTCAGTATAGTTCGTAGGGAACAATTTTCTAGTGGCAATATTTTTACTTTCAACTTTCCTTGCCATACTGAAGCATGCTCAAGAGATTTAAGTTCAAAGAGACACACCTCATGTTGGATGCTTTCCTTTAAAGTGTCTGTTGGGCCTCCAAAATGTCTTGAAAATGACATCCACTGTCACCTTTTTCACCACCATTTCACTCACATGTCACATCTCCATAACCATATAACCTTTCATTAGTCACCATTTTCATAAATATATGGGTTAGGATCCTTATTTACCAAAGTTATTTATTTTATGTGTTTAAAGTGAATTTATGATTAAAAATTGGGGAATTAACATGGTTCCATGTATCTATATATGTGGTTTGAGTTTCATGACATGTGTAGGTTATTTGGAAGCTTCCAAGGCACCCTTATGTGGCCTCCAATGCTCAAATTCGAATTCCCTTCAAAGGAGATTTGGACGTGTCCTATTTGGATTGTAACTCTATGAGGTGTCTCATCATTTCCTATTTGGATTAGAACTCTATGAGACACCTAGGGTACATGTGTCTCATTATGAGCTATTTGGTTGTAACTATATGAGATTTTAATGGAACTTCATTAAATAGGGTAGCTTCTTATGTTTTTGTATAAATAGGAGAGCCTTTTCCTTTGAAAGGCATGTGTAAAGTTGGGGAAATGCTCATGTTTTGAATATAGAATTTGGATTTGGCACCATACTCATGAGTGATGTTCACTTTGATTTGGTTATGCTTGTATATGGAGCTTCTTAACTTTCCATCCTCATACCCCATTGGAATGGCCATCTAATGATTGTGAAATTTAATTGCTTTTATAGATTAAAGTTCATTTGCTTTCTTAGTATTAGTTTTAGAATGACCGTGTAATCTTTGCTTTCCTAAAAAACATCTCAATAGGGAAGATTTATGTATTTTCTAATTAGATTAAGTTTGAGGCATGGGTTCATAGTCATTTAGTTTCCTTTCATGTTCTATTATTTACTTTCTTAGATTAAACCATCAATTCATTGTATAATTGAATTAAGGAGCGGGTCGAGAAGGTGACTTCAAATTGGGTGATTGAATGTTCAACTTATGCAATCATTGAGCTTTACTTTTTCATGCCTTTATATTTTGTTTTAAGATCCTCATTTACTTGAATTAACTGATATTCCTAAAGATCATTTCAAGAAATTGATTTAATCATATTTCAATATTGAATGGTTGAATATCGAATACATGCAATTATTGAGTTATTTTCTGCACACTTTACTTGATTTTCTAGGACATTAGAAGTTATTGTATAAATAGTTGCTTACACCTCATCTCAAGAAGGTAACACTTCATAATTGGATGTTGGAGTAACTAAGTATACATTAGTTGTTTTTGATTTCATAAGTTAGTTGAATTTCATTTTTATTATTTGATTTCATAGATTGGATGAATTGGTTTTTGTTATTTTGTAATTAGATTGATCTAAACTGAAAGACAATTTCTAGCACATACAGTGCATGTATGCTTCACAAGTTTATGAAACCCCTAGGTTGACAATTAAATGATAGGCAATCACTTTGCCCCAACATTTTGGCACTGTCGCCAGGGAAATGTGCATAGGAACTAAATTTTAGTTTATAGTTTACTTTATTTGTTTTTGTTTTTACTAACCATTTATGGATAAAGGATCTAGAATGCATCCCAAAGACTACATTGAGGAATGGTATCAAGAAGCGGTTACGCCACAATATTCATCAATTCTTCAAGAGGTCCTTGCGGCAAATCTAAAGGTTAAAACAATTTGTCATGTCATCATGCACAATCAGATACATTTCTCAAATTTGGATATGAATATTTTAGAAAGTTTATTTCGTAAATGGCTTCATTGGAAGCATGAATAGTACTTAAAAAAAAAAAAAAATGTTTTAGATAGATATGAAAAATAAAAATATTTTTTTTTTTTATAGTTTTTAGGATAAATTTGATGTTTTTTTGGTGCAATAAGAACCACCTATCTACTAAACCTTTGTAGGAAAATTTGCAATAAAACAAATGGTTGAAAACAAGGAGCGCAAATGAAGATCGCAAACGATAATTTAAGGTATGAGATCAAGCCTTTTGATTTTCTTTTTTTTGCATAATTTACAGAGGAGTCAATTGATAAATATTAACTATGCTAACAAAATAAATCTCTCAAGTATGCTCTCCTTTTGCGCCTCATGTGACCTGGAGGACCAGAAAAAGGAATTTTTTATTTTTTTAGTATATCATAAAAAAAATAAAAAAAAATAAAAATTAGCCACATAATTAAATTTTGTTTTCCTCATTTGATTTGATTTGATTTTTCAATAAACTTTAAACTTAAAAATAATAATAATAATAATAATAATTATTGAAATTTCTTTATTTTTCAATAAAATATTTCTTTAAAAATTCAAAATATATATATATATATATATATATATATATATCTAAAATGAAACACAAATCTATATAAAAATCAATAAAAGTGTGTTTTTTTTTTAATTATATATGTATATATATATATATTTTAAATTTAAACAAATAAAAAAAACAACAAAAATATAACAAAACACAACCCAACCATTTTTATTTATTAATAAATTCTTTTTAACAAAAAAAAAGAATAAAAAAAATCTTAAAATAAAATTAAAAAGAGTCACGCATATGCAGGTCTACCTTTGGCTTGACCTTGTGCATACACGTAGACCACAACCCAGCCACACAACCCGCGGTCCAACCACACATTTCCTCCTCTCTCTTCATATTCAACATGTCATTGTCGATCATTGTCGGTAGTCATTGTTGATAGCCAGTTCTCTTTGTCTAATGGTGGTCACTGCTGCTGATAGTCGCTAATCGTTGAATGATGGTACTTACTGATACCTAGTTGTCGATACCCAAGAGACATTCTCACATGGTCATCAGTCAACCGAGAGTTGATCATAACCCCATTTCCCATCATATCTGAGTCACCCTCACCACATGCCAAATCTCCAGATGCAACAACCATTATGAAAAATACCTGGTAAAAGCATTTTCTAGAAAACACATAACTTAAAAAAAACGTCAATTTTAAAATATGATTTCCGGCCAAATGAAAATGAAATTCGAAAAATGGGGACATGGGTTTTTCTCAGGATAGGCTGAATTAAATAACTGAAAAATAGTTTCTTCAATTTTATAACGGTTTGAGATAAATCTGGGATTCTTCGAGACATTGTGTCACTGACTACATGAGAAAAAAACGGATTTGAAATTTATACACAGAAACAACAGTGCAGCCATCAAATCCAATTCTTGGGATGTTATGGTGGTTTGAGGAAACACGATTGTAGTTGTCTGTCATTAAATCCATGGATTCAGAAAAACGGTTTCGAATGAATTAATACACAATGAACTGTTTAAACACGACACTTTGGTGAGGGAAGACATCAAATTAAAAACAAACTCTGCTGGCTAGAATTTCCTTGTCGGTTACAATAAATTCGTTGATGGAAACTCCTTGGTGTTCATTTTATTTTGAACTCCCACAATTATCTCAAGGAGTCCCTTCTCTGTTTCGGTTAAATACAATCCTGTGAAAGCTAGATGATTGTCATGGTAAATGCCATTATATCAAATGCACTCAAAATTGTTCATTGAACCCTTGAATGTGCACTTTGGTGTTGAATTGGCTTTGAATTATGTGGTGCATCTTTCAAGCATTCAAACCATGTATATGAATTGAACTATTATATTGAAGAGCATTAGTTTGCTTGAATAATATATGTGTTGCTTTTGGTTCCATTCAAGGCTACTGTGGTTTTTGATGCTGGAATGAATTCATGCCCATGAAGCATTGCAATTATCACTGGATTTTGGCTCTAGTAAACCACAACATTATTTCTTGCTCTTTGAATTTATTTTTGGTTATTCACTGACTTGAGTTATTTGTTTAGGATTTTAGCTACGGAAACTGTGCACATTCTGTAGCTAATTACATTCTGCAATTGATTCCATTCTGCAGCTAAACAATGATTCTACAGCTAATCAACAATTCTAAAGCTATGCATTTAATTCAATGATTTATCTGTCAAACAATGCATTCTAACAAGAAATTCATGATCAACATGCTATTTCATCTGTTTACATCATCTTTCACTGAACCATCATGTTCCCATGCCACATTTTACATGACAATTTTCACTATTTCATAAAAATTCAAAACAGTCTCACTTTTTCATACAACATCGGAATTCGATGATTCAAGCATCGTTGGAAAGATCTCAACAAGATATACAAAATGAGGAAGCTATTATTAGATTTTGAAACAGTAAATAATGAAAAAAATTGTTGAAAAGGAACAATAGGTAACTTCAGGCACTAGTTTCAACACAAGTATAAATTGTCTTGCTTTTCTTTCATGAACTTGTTTTATAGTACCGATTCTTATTTTTTTTTTATGTAAATGTCATTAACAGAGAAATTGATCATCTCTCTATTTTGATAACTTTACGATCCATTGGAGAAGAAGTGTTAGTTTTTTGCAGGTTCCAGGAGGAAGAATAGATGGCCATAAGCAAATAGTGTCTCTCAAAAACCACATTTATTTCACAAGAAAATGATCAGAGCAACAATAGAGATGAAACATCAATGCATGAGCACATACTAATGCATATAAGATGCAGCAGTTGCAAGCCGTACAGATGCCAGTATTTCCATTACATCCATACTCCTTTAGTCAATAAAACCTTCATCTCATTTCCTTTGTAGTCGCATTGCATTTCACTTAGTCAGACAATAAAATTCTCATCTCATATTTTCCTTTCTTGCTTTCACCCATTTTCATAAAGACATTTAGCTTGCTTACATGCTGATTTGTCCCTTTACTTTCCATTCACTTGTCATTTTCCTTTCCGTTAAATAAACCTCAATCCACTGCAAAATTTTCCATTCATAGTCCTTCAAAATCATTGTTTCATGCTCGCATTAGATGATGGAGGATTCCTTAAGGCCTTCCTTCTAACAAGCCTTGGCCTATCGACATCGACACATTATCTAGGTCCAAGGCTAGAGTCCTCATTAGTACCTTGAGGCTTGTATGCCTTAATGACAGGATCTCTCACCAACAATCATGGGAATACATCAATGTCCCTTGATCGTTGGATCTTGCAAGTGGCTCGACATCGGCGCATTTATTCGCCCTTTGCAAGATGTACTTAGGTACGTTGGCACTTGTTGACATTAATGGCGAGTTTGTCTCAAATTGGTTAACGACATTCATTAATGGTTGGTAATACAATGACCTCTCTTCATGCTCGACACCGATACATTTATTCGCATGACTAGAGTTGTACATCGGTTTCATAGCGATTGAAGACTATATCATTTCAACATTTTGCAACAGATACAACAGATTTAGTAGCAGAAATAAAGATTAGATGATTCATGTGTTGCACTTTACTACCCCTTCCCCTCACTCATTCCTAGGAATTCAAATTCCCTACACTCCCTAACACCTATACTTAACTTCAAAAATTTCCCCAAGAATTTAGAAATCCCCTAACCCCTTCATTCCCCTTCATCTACAATACTATCTCAAATCACCTATTTTCCCAAAACAAAACCCTAATTATTCCTCCTAGTGAGCTAGGGTTTCAACTTGGAAGCGAAGGCCACACACACTGAAAAGAATAAGTACAATAATGGAGGACATGTCTGAAAATTTGAGCCATATAACATCAAATAGATCAGTGCCTCACAGACTCATCAAGTGGTCATTTGCCACACACAAGGACGATTTTGCTTCAAAGTGTGTTTCTGACCAAATGAAGATGAACTTGACAAACGTGGAAGAGGTTTTTGTCAATCATATAACAAGGGACAAAAAACTCCTTCTGTTTTTACATAGGTATCAGATATTGGGATATAGGAAACTTTCTTGGAGACCTATGTCAAAAAATAAAAATAAAAATCAAGTTAATTTCTTGTTTTAGTCATGATTTTGTGGCATGGATTCCGAGAAAATGAAAATGAATTTCCAAGAAATGAGAGGGGTTTTTATTCAAAACATCCTTATCTACCCAAAACTCTGCCCTTTTTCTAATTTTCTATTTTTATTTTTAGAGAGATATATCTCCATCTTTGAGGCCTATTTTCGCAAAAAAAACCCATAATTTTGACCCTACCAAGGTGTTGTGCTTTCCTCAGCGATCCAAATGCCAAAAAAGTTATATTCCTAGATATATAATTACCCCTACTTATCTTATCCACTTTTTAAAGTTTTTTGGTGGACATATTGGGAGAAAAAGCTCAAAAACAAGTCAAACAATCACTTTCTGCCACTATTTTGAAACAGGCACTATGTTTTTGGAGTGACCTTGGGAAAATCTATTTTTCTGCTAGATGGAGTGTCCAAATCACTTGCTTGAGTAGTCAAATGAAAACTAAACACTCACAAATTTCCAACGAGCCACCAAGTTCTTAATTTGGAGCACCAGAAGGCCTCCAAAAGCCTTCTGCAAGATGGCGCTGCGTTTTTGCTTGAGTGCATTGTGCAAATGCCTGAATGCGATGCACTTTTGCCTGTAGCGGTCTTTATTAGCATGTCTTCGCCAAAGCTTTGTTTGATGATGTAATTTCAATACAAAAATGGTATATTCTATGCTTAGCAACCCAATAATGATTTCTAATTATTTCCAGTAGTGATCACATGGACAATAAATGCAGATAGAACATAAAACAAATGCAGAAGACCAACCAAGACAAGAGGACATCGGATTTAGTGGATGCCAAACCCCAATTTGGGGAAAACCCTTTGATCAAATCTTCTTATTATTATCCAATATTTCAGCAAAGAGAGAGTAAAAAAGTCAAATAACTAGCCCAATACAAAGTCAAATCAACCTGTCAAATTCTACAGTCAAACTTCAGCCCTAACCAGAAAGTCAACTTTAGTCAAAACAACAATAATTGCTTGATGAAAGATAAATATAACAAAGAAGTAAAAGAGGCCAACATAATTCATTAGTAGTTATCAAGAAAGAGAAATCTAATCGTAACTCTACTAGCATTGATTTCTCAACATTTATTTCATAAACTGAGGAACAATATCCATATTGCTGCCATCATGACCTTTGCATCCTTCTATGATAATAATGGAGAAGTTGCTACAGGTTCTAAAGGATTTCTACTAATGCAGATTGCTTCTTTGATATTTTAATGACTTCTTTGTTTCTTCGATATGTTCTTAGATTCATTATCCTTTATCACAATGATCATGTCTCCATTGGTTTTGAGGTGGTTGAACCTTGTAGTAATGATTATATTCTTGTACTTTCTTCGGACCTTTTCTATGCCTTCTTGAATTGGGAGATCGGACCTCAAGAGTTAGTGTTTTCCTTTAGTTGTATTCAATGTATAGGTCAAGGAGTAATTGTATTTCCTTCTTGCCAATGAGGTGATCTTCAACATTCTTCCACCATAGCTCTGATAACATGTTGAGAAACCCAATTGGGTGGCAAGTTAATTGGTTTCTTGTATTATGACATTATCTTGTGATGTTTCATTGTTAGTTTTTCTTCGTTCAATTTATCTTATTCTTATCATCAAGACTAATGCCAATCAATAAATAGAAGAGGACACAAGATGTAGGCACGCAGCTAGGGAAAAACCCCTGCATAGGGTAAAACCTAGTCAAGAACTCTTCCTTCCTTCAGAAAGCAAGTTCTTGTGCAGGGTGTTCCAAGAAATAAATACCTCAATAACATAATAGAAATTGCCTAGTCAATGGGGTAGGCACTTTTTAAAATGAAAATTGGATCTCTGGGACATACACTGTCGGGTATGTCCTCATAGTGGAACGCACCACCTAGGCATGTATGCATGAGTGGATATGGTGAATGAGATGGAGGGTCAAAACCATGTGCTCTAGGTACTTGTGGAAATGGGTCCACATCAAAATCATGATCTCTCCTCAAAATATACGCAAGTGGACCTCCTTTGACCAAGTCAAACCATCAATACTCAATTCAAATGTGTAAGGTGTGAACAAGGTTATGCAAGGAGTATGTCCTCACAGTGGAATGCACCACTTAGGTATGTATGCATGAGTGGATATGGTGGATGAGATGGAGGGTCAAAACCCTAAGGTGCCATCCAGTCAACCTAATGTTCAACATCCTCCTCAAATCTTGTGCCAAAGGATAAGCATAAGCATGGATAAGGTTGGCACGGCTAAATTGAAGCTAAGGAGAATTGGTTTTTTTGTTCATTGCCTCAACATGTGTGCCAAAAGGGAAGTGATAAAGTTTTGTATCCCATGGGTATAAGTTGTGTTCTTAGTGAAATATTAAAAAATAAAACTTAGGGAAATAGCCTCTATGAATTAGAAACCTCATTGTAACAATTTACAACTTACGCTTAGTTTGAGCTTCTTGTTGATTTTTCAGATTTGGTTATTTTGGCCAAAGTTTCACTTGTACTCATTTGTGCTTATTTTTGAAAATCTTTCCGCATGTTTATTGTGATTGTAGCTTTCAAATTCCAAAATAAATTGCATGTGACAAACAAGGAATCAGAAAGGTTTTCAACATGAAAACGTATATATAAAACTACTAGGAAACATCTCCTATATATTTTCAAAATTTTAAAACATAAAGGCCATTTACATAATGTAAAAGTTGTTTTACTATATTCTTTCAATTATGAGAACAGGCCAACAGACTTATGAGTTATAAAATCCAATCTAAGGAAATTATGAGAGCAAGCCAACAGACTTATGAGTTATAAAATCCAATCTAAGGAAATATAACAAGAGTTAAAATAAAATACCAGATTTGTAAAATATGAATAAATTTTGTATTGTCACGTATCAATGCCAGGCAGACTGAAAATGAACTCTCTTGGCTACGTCAAGCTGTGTCATCGCTCTTCCTCACTTTGGCCTTGTTCTTCTTTTTAATTTTTTTCTTTCTCTTAGACATATGTTCAGCATCCTCATGTTCACTTCTAATCCTCTTGACAATCAATTTTGTTAAAACAACCTCTTGACTGCCTTGTTGCATCCCTTCAAGCTACTTAAATCCATGTTCCTTATATTTTGAATGAGGTCTGTCATTTCCTCTTTCAGTCCATGTTGTTCGACTAGTGTAGGATCTGTTGAGGCTTTTCTTTGCATCATTTATACTTGGCTTACCATTTTCAACTTCACCCGAATCCTTCACCATTGATTTTTCTGAAGCCCCTCCAACTTCACATGGGGTTCTCCACATTTATCTTTTCTGGAACATTAGGAACATCCTTAACATTCAACTTTTTTGTATTTTGAGCTGAATGAGAACCCATTTCTACCAATAGTTAATTATTAGATGTACTGTTATCCGTACGTGGCTTTGATACAGCATTGGTGACCTTGAATTCCTGCTTAGAATCATTGTTTTGTTTGGTTTCATCATGAAGTTCAATCTATGGAAAAGAATTTCCTGAAAAGAGAATCTAATGGATCAGTGGCATCAACAAATCTAAATAGCACAATGGAGAGAAGGAAACTAACAATATTACAAATTACATAGAGATAACTAAGGAGAATGCAGATAATTTGTTTTCTATCTATAGCAACTCACAATCTTGGGTGCGAATTGATCATATTGCTTCATATGCAGCGTTTCTTGTGGCCTCCTTCTTATTGTTCCCAGGAGCTCCGGTGTACAACTCCCTGTTAATCTCTACAGTTTCCGTAAAAGTTGGTCGGTGTGTGATTCCTTCCTTTGTAAATTGATAAGTAGGAAGTGGAATGTTCTTTTTTACAGCAAGTTCGATGAGCACGTTCTTGGGTTGTTTTGTCTCCTGCTTGGTCATCAAAAATAAGACAAACAAATTTACAATCCTCCAACATATTCAAACTCATTAGGTTTTGTAACGAATGAACAAACTCTTTACCAGATTGACAAAGGTCTTGAGTGTTCGAGGATACATGCTAAGACTTGTTCACCACTTGACCTCTGATCAAATGGAACTCATCACATCTAGCTCATTATGACACGTTGTGGATCAACTAGGACCTAGGTGCTTATATATGCATCTAAAGTTTCCATTCTATGAGAAGACCACATCATACACTCGGAGAGAAAAACAATATAATATATAACAAGAAGCTATCTCCATGCTTCCACAAAGTGGCATGGCATGTTCAGATATCATTGTGGCCCATAAACAAGGATTTTCAGTTATCATTGTGGCACATGCATAAATAAGGATGTTCAAATATTATTTTGGCACATGCTGTACCGAAGGAGTACTGAACAGTATAATATATGACAAGAAGCCATCTCTGTGCTTCCACAAAATGGCAGAGGAAAACGTCCAGATATCATTGCGGCACATGCATAAATAAGGATGTTCATATATCATTGTGGCTACTAAACAGTATAATATATAACAAGAAGCCATCTCCATGCTTCCACAAAATGGCAGAGGAAAATGTTCAGATATCATTGCGGCACATGCATAAAATAAGGATGTTCAGATATCATTGTGGCACATCCTGTGCCGAAGGAGTACTGAGCAGTATAATATATACCAAGAAGCCATCTACATGCTCGCACATAATGGCAAAGGAAAATGTTCAGTTATCATTCTGGCAAATGCATAAATAAGGATGTTCGGATATCATTATGGTACATACTATGCCGAAAGAGTACTGAGTAGTATAATATAAAACAAGCCATATCCATACTTCCACAAAATGGCAGAGGAAAATGTTCAGAATTTAATTCATGAAAAAATAAGGATCAGAATTTATAATGATTTTCCTACTAAAACAGAGAATTTGCCAGAGGCCCAGAACAGAACAGAACAGAACAGAAACATTGTTTGGGTTACTGGGTAGTGATTTAAGACATATTCGTTAATATACTACACAGCAACAAGCTAGATACAGTCTCAAACTTCCGTCGCAATGTTTTCGGAGAAAATTAGAAGGAAATCGCATAAATCAGATACATCATATTCCATCGACCTAGAAAACATTTTTGACATTTGGGTGGAAATCAATCTTACTTTAAAGTGGATATCAAAACCCAGCTTATGCAAATCTTCAACCGCTACCTGAGCGGCAACGTTCTCTGCTTCCTTCTTATATTTAAATCTTGGAGGCGAATCATATCGTGCGTCGTTCGTTGTCACACTACACTTGAACTCAAGAAGATGGTCTTGGCCTTAATTTACGTTGGTGTAAACTAGCAAAGGCAAAGAAGTCTTTTGGGCGTACTCTAGTAACCTGTTTTTGAACATTTCCACAGCAGGGCAAAGGGATCGAAATGCAGAAATGAGGTCGAGAGAAAAAAGGAGAAAAGAGTGTGGAACAGAGAAGCTAGGGTTAATTCGAGCTCCCAATATCCTAATATAATTTCTCCCAACCGTGATAAATTTACTGGGGTTTAACAAAACTGAGAGAATTACGGCCCATATGAATTCACGAAATTAGACGAACACATGGACATTAATTTTGGAAAAACTGTATTTCTATTATAGACAGCCTCAGTATTCTTTTCCGAAAAACAGGCAGCCTATATTCTTCACTGATACCAATTGAGCTGAGTAGTCTGTGTAATTTGGTGTTTTAAAGTCGCATTATAGACTACGCCCTTATTAAACAGCTTATTATACCCTACAGTAGCACAACAGGCAGCTAATGGCAGTGTTGAGAAACATAAGGCAAGGTTTGTTGCCTGTGGTTTCTCACAGGTCGAGAGGATCGACTACGATGAGACTTTTTCTCCTGTAGCAAGGTACTCATTTATTAGATCGATGTTGGCACTATCAGCTCAGATGGGTTGGAAGATCCATTAGATGGACGTGAGGACATCGTTCGTCAATGGGAATATTGAAGAAGAGGTTTACATTGAGCAACCAGAAGGTTTCGAGACCTTCAATCGTGAGTCGCATGTGTGCCGACTCAAGAGGGCTTTGTATGGGTTGAAGCAAGCACCCTGTGCTTGGTACACTAGGATCGACAACTATTTCACTAGGTTGGGCTTCACCAAGACTGAAGCAGATGCGAACTTTTACCACATCATGGTAGAAGGTAAGCTATTGATCATTGTTCTTTATGTCGATGATCTGATTTTGACAAGTAATGATTAGTTGATCCAGTCTTGCAAGGAGGACCTTGCAAGAGAGTTTGAGATGAAAGACATGGGTCTTATGCACTACTTTCTAGGCATGGAAGTGTGGCAGAAGGATAGGGAAGTTTTTGTGTCTCAAGGCAAGTATGCCAATGAGATACTCAAGCGATTCCACATGGAGAAGTGCAAGCCCATGCAGACTCCTCTAGCTGGCAACTAGAGGAAGGAGTATGGTACTTCAGGGGAGGTAGTAGCTGCTACAGTTTATTGGCAGCTTGTGGGTTCACTTATGTATCTAGTGAAGACACGACCAGACTTATGCTTTGCAGTGAACTAGCTGAGTCAAGCTATGGTTTAACGTACCAAGCTATTTTGGAAGGCAGTGAAGCATGTCCTGAGTTACCTCAGAGGCACATATCAGTATGGACTGTGGTACAAACAGACAGAGGGAGTGAAGCTTCAGGGCTTCACAGATGCATATTGGGAAAGGAGTCCATCAGATCGGAAGAGCACTTCTAGAGGAATCTTCAACCTTGGTTCAGCTGCAGTTTCCTGGTACAACAAGAAACAGAGGTCAGTAGCACTTAGCTTAGCAGAGGTTGAATACATGACTGCCAGTCAAGCAGCATGCAGGGCCATTTGGATGTGGAAGATTTTAGTGGGATTGTTTGGTCAGAGGATGGATCCAACTGTGATCCACTGCGGTAATCAGAGCTGTATCAAACTCTCTCAAAATCCAGTTTTTCATGACAGGTCCAAGCACATTGATATCCTGTACCATCATCTTCGAGACAGTGTACTATCAGCTGCAAGAATATTCCATGGAGGATATCTCTTGCATGCAGAAGGAATTCATTCTTGGAGATTGCGCAATTACTTTTGAGTTTGATGGTTGTGTGATGAGGCCAATTCACACAGGTGGCAAAATTGGACCCCAAGAGAAATTGCGCAAGGAAATAGGAGGCTTGGAGGGCTGGAGGAAGGCATATGTTGAGACTATTCAATATATGAGCTATATTGTTCGATTGTACTAAGAGTTGGATGGCATGTGAGCTGAAGCTTTGTGTAATCTGAACATATTTCCACTTCTATGATATTACAAAGATCAGGGTTTTAGGCTAAGGCTTTCCTGAAAGTATTCTTCTGTGTTCATGTGTGATTGTTGTCTAATTCTCAGTTATATGTGTTCTATTTGATCTTTCTCATATTCAATTAAGATTCCACAATTTTGTTGTAGAAGTAGAACTTGTATTTTTCTTTAGTACATTGCATAATATGTTGATCTACAGTGGGAAATTCTACTTATTGAATATCTTGTATCTCTATAAATTCAAATATCAAAGGTATGAAATTCAGTCCTATGGTATCCCTCTAAGTCTTATTTCCAATGCCACAAGTATGACAAAATTTGGAATCTTCAAGGTAAACTTATGTCCAATCTCCCATGATGTCCTGATTATGGATTGGTTAAGTAGAGCGAACTTGTACATAGTGCCACATGTCATTGCTTTGACCTTCAACCTTGAAAATGATATACAAGATACTACATTTCGTGAAACTTTGGACACTTTTTACAAAATTCAAATTCGATGCTTATAGAGGAAGAT
Source organism: Pinus taeda (assembly GCA_000404065.3). NCBI lineage: Eukaryota > Viridiplantae > Streptophyta > Pinopsida > Pinales > Pinaceae > Pinus > Pinus taeda. The sequence goes on along the minus strand of APFE030996426.1, from coordinate 10,037 downwards.
ATGATGATTTTCCCAAGGTCACCTATTTGAGACGAAATTTTGAAGCATACAAAAATCCTAAATTCTTTGGACCATATCTCTGAAAATGTAGTGAAACAAAATCTAAAATTTGTAAAAAGAGCTTCTGCGTAAATCACATAAAAAGATCATTGTCGACGCGTTTCGAACCAACCAGTGTGGTTCATCTTCAGGACAAGTTGAAGAAACAGATCTGGCCTAGCAAGTTAAATAGACTGAGCAGAGACTCCAACGGCTACATAACAGCTATATTTGACTCTAGGACCTAGGCCTTAATTATATTAATAAATTTAATCTAATTATTATTTATATAAATTAAGTTAATAATATAATATTTTAATTTCTAGAGATAAGAGAAATAGGTATGATTAACTACATGAGCGGATATTATTAAGAAATTTAACAATTATGGTATTTACTCATGAATTTAATATTTTGAATGATAATTAAGCTATATATATTAAAAATCTAATCCTATTATTATTTTAAATACTAGATAATATATTATATTCAGAGATAGAGAAATTAAGGAAAAAAATAGAAAAATAAATGAGCGAATATTATCAAAAGAAATTTATTTGTTTAAATAACATAATATTAATGGTTATTTAAAAATTACTTTTAAATTATTATTGCTTGAAATACTTCTTTAGAATGAATAATTTAAGTTATATAAGTAATTATATATTCTTCTTAAGTTATTATTATATATGTTTTATTTAAAAATTATTAAAATTTAATTTATTTCAAGATATACTATATATCTATATAAGCTATCATTATGCCACTTAGTTTTCAAATAAAATATAAATAAGACTAGATCCAATAATACATCATAATTTAGATATACTAATCATACTAACCTAATGTACAATCTACAGAAGAAAATCACCACTAAAAATTTAATAATCTTCTCTATTCACCCCACTTGGCAATGGAAGATACAGATGCAACATAATTCATAAAGACAGAATTTTGGATAAAAGAAATAATTAACAAATCGTACAGAAAAATTTAGTATGTAAAATCCTACATAAAATTTATATATGAGAAATTTAGCCATACATCATTAAATGAAGGCAATTATTATTAGCCTTAGTCTTATTTCTATGCAGATAATGATGCAGGGTAACATATATTTTACATGTTATTCTTCTAACACTTAACATTTTTATTTCTTGCAACAGAATGGTGCCTCTACATTGGGCACTTTCATAAAAATTACAAAACAAACAAGTAAGTCACACCAGGGAACTACGGTGCATTATAATAGAAATCGGGCAATTAACATTTGTAAGCTACGTAAATGAGATTCTAAGGAATGATCATGTTTGCAAAATATTCGTAAAATAAAAAATACAAAATATCCAAAAAGACGAAAAATAATTTTATGCACCTCTCTCTGTGGGCAGGTTGATTCTTCATGAATCTCGTGATATTCATGAGACTGAAAATATTGCACTGTTTACTGCAATAATATTGCTTTGGGGTAAAAAATTGTGACATATATCATGTTGTACTTATCAGTTTGATGTTTTATTTGACATGAAGCAATTTTTGCAGAATAATTTACTGAAATTACCCACACAAATTATAGTGGAACTAATGCTTTGACATTGAAGCTAACTAAATTGCCGTAGTTTGACTTTGGATGTGTTGGCCTTTTTTGGAATATTTTTTGGTTGATTTTGCTGGAAATTTGGCAGGGCTTTGTTAGAAATGTAAGTTTGAGCTGTTTAATCTGCACAATTTGAGTGCCATGAGGTTTTTCAGGGTGCTGAATCCATTTATGAGTTCGAAAATGCATTTTAAACAATGAAAAATCACAATCTCACCCAAAATTGTATCACCGAATTTAGGCCAATAGAGTCAAAACTTCTAATAGTTAGATTGTGCCAATTAAATTTTGCAAAACACCATTTATGATAAATTCTTCGATTGAGACCTACAACCTGCAGATATTATTATAATTTTCAAAGTTGAAGGGTTGAAGCCTTGAAAGTGATTAATAGATTATAAAAGGAAAAGTATAATTAATTTTCACATCTCCAGTTCAGACACCTTATCAGAACAGATCATCAATATTTATAACATATATGGATACTTGAATATCAAACATTAGTATGATTCATACAAATCACGACATTATAATTTATTGCTTCGAATCACATGAAATTCAATCAATAAGGAGATAATTTATCTCTTTGTTTTCCAAATGGTCTTTCTTCCCTTATTCCTTTTGGATCAACCAGGATATTTATTGAATCTTTACGAAAATGTTATTCGCATCAGTACATGACCAAGTATCCTGATAAAAAGTGAGCAATAGGATCTGAAGGAATTGATGAAGGTGGGTGGAAAAGTACTTGGCCAGAAGCAGATACGGTATCTGGATCTGGTATCCTTGGGTGGAACAAGGGTAGAACTTCTGCCATAGTGATCACCTTTTAGAAGAATTTGACAAATCACTCTGAAGCTGTGGAATCTGCTACTCACAGCCCCTTGTACCATACTGTCTGTTATTAGTGGCCATGGCTAGGTGTTCTGCACAGACTGGTATCCAGAATTCATGAAGACTCCCCAATCAAGCCCCCATGAAAATGTCCTGTGGAGCAAAGTTCGTGGGCATCTTTTGTTGAATGATGGAAAGAAACCTTCAAAGTTTTTAGCCCTCGCAGCTCTAGAAGAGGGATATCGAGAATTTCATAATACAAGATGTCAAAAGTCTGTCAAAAACAACCATCCATATCTCAGTACATTGAAGAGCTGGCACATAATAGAGTTTCACTTTCAAAAATCTGAAAATATACCTACAAATTTACTTCTATTTTTGAATAAATAAAAGCATGTGATGTGTACCTGATTATAATGTATTAACATATCACTTAAGTGATCTACACCTCTGAATCTGATGGGTTGAGGCTTTGGTTGATGTGAGTAGCAATTATGTGCTGTGAGACGGCTTTTTGAGGGATCGTCCAAATCAAGTTGCTGTGCAACTCTCTCCAAAACATTGTCATAAGTAGAGAGCTTTGAGCTACAAGAGTTACAAACCATGACTATAAATAAGCCACCATTGTCCCTTAACTTTTAAGATATAATTATAATTCCCTCCCTCTATATAATTACAAATACCAAGGTTCAAATCACTTACAGTTCCAAACAAAAATCGTCTTCCTTGGACCTATCCAGGCGCTGAAAATGTACAATCTACAGAAGAAAATCACCACTAAAAATTTAATAATCTTCTCTATTCACCCCACTTGGCAATGGAAGATACAGATGCAACATAATTCATAAAGACAGAATTTTGGATAAAAGAAATAATTAACAAATCGTACAGAAAAATTTAGTATGTAAAATACTACATAAAATTTATAGACGAGAAATTTAGCCATACATCATTAAATGAAGGCAATTATTATTAGCCTTAGTCTTATTTCTATGCAGATAATGATGCAGGGAAAAATATTAGCTAACATATATTTTACATGTTATTCTTCTAACACCTAACATTTTTATTTCTTGCAACAGAATGGTGCCTCTACATTGGGCACTTTCATAAAAATTGCAAAACAAACAAGTAAGTCACACCAGGGAACTACGGTGCATTATAATAGAAATCGAGCAATTAACATTTGTAAGCTACGTAAATGAGATTCTAAGCAATGATCATGTTCGCAAAATATTGGTAAAATAAAAAAAATACAAAATATCCAAAAAGACAAAAAATAATTTTATGCACCTCTGTCTGTGGGCAGGTTGATTCTTCATGAATCTCGTGATATTCATGAGACTGAAAATATTGCATTGTTTACTGCAATAATATTGCTTTGGGTAAAAAATTGTGACATATATCATGTTGTACTTATCAGTTTGATGTTTTATTTGACATGAAGCAATTTTTGCAGAATGATTTACTGAAATTACCCATACAAATTATAGTGGAACTAATGCTTTTACATTGAAGCTAACTGAATTGTCGTAGTTTAACTTTGGATGTGTTGGCCTTTTTTGGCATATTTTTTGGTTGATTTTGCTGGAAATTTGGCAGGGCTTTGTTAGAAATGTAAGTTTGAGCTGTTTAATCTGCACAATTTGAGTGCCATGAGGTTTTTCAGGGTGCTGAATCCATTTATGAGTTCGAAAATGCATTTTAAACAATGAAAAATCACAATCTCACCCAAAATTGTATCACCGAATTTTGGCCAATAGAGTCAAAACTTCTAATAGTTAGATTGTGCCAATTAAATTTTGCAAAACACCATTTATGATAAATTCTTCGATTGAGACCTACAACCTGCAGATATTATTATAATTTTCAAAGTTGGAGGGTTGAAGCCTTGAAAGTGATTAATAGATTATAAAAGGAAAATTATAATTAATTTTCACATCTCCAGTTCAGACACCTTATCAGAACAGATCATCAATCTTTATAACATATATGGATACTTCAATACCAAACATTAGTATGATTCATACAAATCACGAAATTATAATTTATTGCTTCGAATCACATGAAATTCAATCAATAAGGAGATAATTTATCTATTTGTTTTCCAAATGGTCTTTCTTCCCTTATTACTTTTGGATCAACCAGGATATTTATTGAATCTTTACGAAAATGTTATTCGCATCAGTACATCACCAAGTATCCTGATAAAAAGTGAGCAATAGGATCTGAAGGAATTGATGAAGGTGGGTGGAAAAGTACTTGGCCAGAAGCAGATACGGTATCTGGATCTGGTATCCTTGGGTGGAACAAGGGTAGAACTTCTGCCATAGTGATCACCTTTTAGAAGAATTTGACAAATCACTCTGAAGCTGTGGAATCTGCTGCTCACAGCCCCTTGTACCATACTGTCTGTTATTAGTGGCCATGGCTAGGTGTTCTGCACAAACTGTCATCCAGAATTCATGAAGACTCCCCAATCAAGCCCCCATGAAAATGTCCTGTGGAGCAAAGTTCGTGGCCATGTTCAGAATCCGACTGCTCCAGTTCTAGGCTAATAACCAGACTCTCCAACCCACATATCACAGTTGGACAATAAAACCATGCCATGAACTCTCCGTATGTTGCAACCCTTAATAATACCTGATGCATGTGAGGTAAAATGAAAAGCACACATCCACAGGGCATTAACACCCACTTATTGCTCACATGCTTGGGATGACAATTAGGTTTATGGTGCATTGCCATGACTTAGGAGGTATAATATGATCGGAGGGGGTAGATGGACAGACCCTCCATCTATTCTCATCACTCCTAATTCCACACCCAAGGTGACTTGGATGTAAGCGGTTGAATTATGGATACAAGGTACCTCAGGAGTCTAGCAAGGTAAACATCGTTTTGGAGCTGTATCCCCTAACACAGTAGCACATTTTATCAATGTTGTTAAAAGCGCGAGCGGGATTAAATCGGCGCGGGGAACAAATCGGAAAAATAGGGAAAAAAGCGGAAAAAAGCGAGAAAAAATCGTTTGGTACAAAAATATTCATTTTTTTCATTTTTTTTCAATTTTTCATTATAAAGCGCGCTGCCCCGCCAGCCTGAGCTTTTTTCCCAAAAAAGCGCGTTTTTTTCGAAAAAAATGCGCTTTTTTTAAAAAAGCGCGCTTTTATCAAAAAAAGCGTCAAAAAAAATTTAGCCCACTTTTTTCTTATAAAAAGCACGATAAATCGGGCTAGGGAAAAACTCGCGCTTTTAACAACACTGCATTTTATCCCCTTCTTGATCAACACAAGGTCTTGATAAACCAAAAGTGTTTCTGCTCATTGTTAGAAACATAAACCAGACCCCAAGCATAGGTAAGTTCTTGATCTCCTTCACGATCTAGAATGATCCCCCTTGCACCTGCCTCCCATAGCAACCATAGGGTTTTACTGCTTAACTTCAAATAATTTATGATTTTTTATCTTCTCAGGTGTTAGCATGTACAAACAAATGCCTAGTTGACTTGTACAGACATCCCTGGTGTGACATACTTGTTTGTTTTGTAATTTTTATGAAAGTGCCCAATGTAGAGGCACCATTCTGTTGCAAGAAATAAAAATCTTAGGTGTTAGAAGAATAACATGTAAAATATATGTTAGCTAATATTTTTCCCTACATCATTATCTGCATAGAAATAAGACTAAGGCTAATAATAATTGCCTTCATCTAATGATGTATGGCTAAATTTCTCCTCTGTAAATTTTATGTAGGATTTTACATACTAAATTTTTCTGTACGATTTGTTAATTATTTCTTTTATTCAAAATTTTGTCTTTATGAATTATGTTGCATCTGTATCTTCCATTGCCAAGTGGGGTGAATAGAGAAGATTATTAAATTTTTAGTCGTGATTTTCTTCTGTAGATTGTACATTTGCAACATTGCAAAGCACTTATTTTCCAAAGAACATTGCTAAGTAGTAAGCACTTAAACATGGAAATGAAGATATTTCATGTAAACGAATAAACAAAGAAAGAACCATAAAACCAAGTTAAATAAACAAACAAACAAAGAAAAAAAAAAAAAAATGGCCTTGACAAGTTACAACACTTGACATAAAACTAAAAATAGGACATCACTAGGGAACTACGGTGCATTATAATAGAAATCAGGCAATTAACATTTGTGAGCTACGTAATTGAGATTCTAAGCAATGAAATCAGTGCCCATTTCGGTACAGGAAACATTTATGGTACAGAAACATATTCAAGGAAAACATAAACGATGTTATAGAAAAAATACAAAGCACTCTCAAACACAGACCTTGGCAAACCTAAGATATTTAGTAAAAATTGAAGAATTTTTGTAGCCCTGATGATTCTAATAGATATATAATTAAAAGCAGGGCATCACATGAGAACTACAATTCTTAATTAATAGAAATCAGAAAATTAATATTTGGGTACTATGTAATAGAGATTCTAAGCATTTTACTTCGTGATCATTTCTGTACAGGACACTTCAAATGTTTCATATAGGCACCTTAAAGTTTAGGTCGTCGTGATTAAGGGGAGGTTTGTTAGAGTATTAGTGAAGATGTCAACAAACCCTATTCTTATAACGACGGTAGATGGCAGACGGCAGCAAGCGGCGGAGTCGGCAAGAGTAGTTGAAGAAATAATGACAGTTGTTGTAGTTTCTACGACAGCCAAGATGCATAATTTTTCATGTTTGTGAATGAAATGATCAAGATTTCTTGAAGAGTCTTCCCAGTTCCATCAGATACATATTAATATTTATGGTCAACAATGTAAGCTCATGGCTATTGTTTCTCCGTGATGTAGCAAATTGCAATTTCGCTCGCTAGCTAAACCGTTTGTTTTACTCATAGATTTATTGATCTCACTCATTCATTATGGATGCAGTTGGCTTGTTTTGGTACACTAATTTACTAAGATATTCTTTATTATGTGTTTTATTATTAATAAGGCATCATCTCAGATGCTAAACATTCATTATTTTATCTACATTACATAAACCAATCACTAGTCTACCACAATTTGCCTACCCTTCATGTTAAACATGTGGGGAAGCACCATTGGATATCGAGTTGATAGCATCCTCACCATCCACCATCCTCCAAATCATGCATTCTCATTCAACCTCTATATACTACTCTGTAAGAGCATTATTGACATAGTGGAAATTATGACCCAAAATTAATGGAATTGGTTGGTCCAAATGGTTTGGAGTTGAAATTAGGTTGACCAGTTTCCACAAACTAGAAAAGGATGCACTAGTTGGTTATATACGACATTGTGCAACATGAATTAGGACCCACAAAATCTATTTAAAAAAAAAATCTAGAGTGCCCCATCTTTAAATCAACCCTAGCCCCCTAAAAACCATTTAAAGGCAACCCTCCCCACCTTTGTTTCACTCACACCATTCTTTTGGCTTCTTAAAATTTTTGAGTTCAATTGCTTAAGTGGGTTGGAAGAGATATTTGTAGGGCTATTTTAAGGGTGTCCTTGGGCAGGTTTGGAGAGCTAGTTAATAGGTTGAGTTGGAGAGCTTTTGGGTTGAATTTCATAGGGAGATTTGGAGCTGATTTAAGGGGTTTTTTTTTCCAAATTTCTTGGGTTGTTTTTGGAGGTGATTGAAAGGTAGTGAAAAAGAAACAAATAGATGTAGAGAATAGAGGTCTATTGTGCTGTTATAATTTCCATCAAAATTTTTCTATTAGGTAGGTTTGGGAGTCTATGGTTGTTTGATTGCACTTGAAATAAAGCAAGTGAATGTAAAACACCTCATGATTCAGAAAGACAGTTTAAACTGAGCTTTCACTACATTGTTTTCGATGCAGTGCGTAAAGTCAAGATCATGCCAGATATGCCATCCAGATGCAATTTTCAGTCTTGTAGGTCATCCTTTCTAAATATGGAGTCCCTACACTCCCGATCTTCAAATTTATAGTCCACAGTTTTGGCTGGATGGGAAGCAGTGAGAAAAATTCTTTTCTCATCTGCTATGCATTTTGACAATAATGCGCTTGCAATTATTGAGTCTAGTGGTCAGGGAGCCTGGCAAGCCCTCATTGCCTATGAGGCCTGTATGCGTCTTTGTCTCCGGGCATGGGCCAGCGGTTGCATGGAAGCTCCTGAATTCCTTCATAATGAGTGCATTGTTTTGCATAATGCCTTTGGGTAGGTTATTAACAAAATTGTCTTTGTTGATTTCTTTTAATTGTCATGTAGTTCGGAAAATGCAAATTCTTTCACAATGAAGGTAAAACTCTGCATATTATTAAGTAATTGTGTAAATTGAAATGTCTGCAACTTGTATAGACTACAGAAAATACTGTTGGAACCAGAGGAAGAACTGTTGAGAAATGATTCTGTAGATGCTGCCCTGGAAGGAACTGCTCATAAGCCAACGAAAACTATTGGAAAAATTAAGGTTCAAGGTATAGTAGCAAATGTGTTGTTGGCTCCATTTCATAGGTACATTTTAATAATAGCCCTCGTGACATTGATAAGGACACCTCTATCCTCGTCTAGCTAATGATAGATCAGCTGCTCAAAGAACACATTTATATATGCAAAATGAGCAAAACAACTCAAATTGCACACGAGATGAAGTTATCAATGTCACTGCAATAATATTGCTTTGGGTAAAAAATTGTGACATATATCATGTTGTACTTATCAGTTTGATGTTTTATTTGACATGAAGCAATTTTTCCAGAATAATTTACTGAAATTACCCACACAAATTATAGTGGAACTAATGCTTTTACATTGAAGCTAACTGAATTGCCGTAGTTTAACTTTGGATGTGTTGGCCTTTTTTGGCATATTTTTTGGTTGATTTTGCTGGAAATTTGGCAGGGCTTTGTTAGAAATGTAAGTTTGAGATGTTTAATCTGCACAATTTGAGTGCCATGAGGTTTTTCAGGGTGCTGAATCCATTTATGAGTTCGAAAATGCATTTTAAACGTCGAAAAATCACAATCTCACCCAAAATTGTATCACTGAATTTTGGCCAATAGAGTCAAAACTTCTAATAGTTAGATTGTGCCAATTAAATTTTGCAAAACACCATTTATGATAAATTCTTCGATTGAGACCTACAACCTGCAGATATTATTATAATTTTCAAAGTTGGAGGGTTGAAGCCTTGAAAGTGATTAATAGATTATAAAAGGAAAATTATAATTAATTTTCACATCTCCAGTTCAGACACCTTATCAGAACAGATCATCAATCTTTATGACATATATGGATACTTGAATATCAAACATTAGTATGATTCATACAAATCACGACATTATAATTTATTGCTTCGAATCACATGAAATTCAATCAATAAGGAGATAATTTATCTATTTTTTTTCCAAATGGTCTTTCTTCCCTTATTACTTTTGGATCAACCAGGATATTTATTGAATCTTTACGAAAATGTTATTCGCATCAGTACATCACCAAGTATCCTGATAAAAAGTGAGCAATAGGATCTGAAGGAATTGATGAAGGTGGGTGGAAAAGTACTTGGCCAGAAGCAGATACGGTATCTGGATCTG
>APFE030996415.1:4953-23320 GCA_000404065.3 Pinus taeda | reverse complement strand
ATTTCTCACAAAGGATAGATTTCACAAGCAAGTCACACTCATGAAGAAGACGAAAAGACACTAGGGTAATCTACGGTTTCTCAAGCTTCTGATATTTGAGTCACTACAGAGACTAAGTGAAAACCACTCCAAGCATGCAAAACTTCTAGAAAATCATCTAAAACAAAAATACCATCGGAACTCACTCACAAGAGATTTTTGACAAGACAAATGTAGATCTGGGTAGACAATAAAAAACCTTAAATGAAACCTAAATAACTGGAAGAAAACATTTTAGGTCTTTAAAAAAAATTTATAGGGTCCGCAGTATTCCAGAAGAACGAGGTGCGTTACCGCTCTATTTACTAAAGGAAGAGTGCGGAGATGACCGCATTGTCTGTAAAGAGAAAGTACGGTCCCCTAAAAACTTCGAAAAAAAACAAAAAAATAATCCAGATTCTAAAAACTACCCAAGCCAACATACATCAATCAAAAACCAAAAACGAAAACAAGTTTCTCAAGTCAAAGATAAAGGAAAACCAAAAACCAAATTCAGTTCCCCAGCAGAGTCCCCAATTTGTTGGCCGGATAAATCGATCTTGCGGACAAGACCGATCTCCTTAGTATCAGAAGATAGTCTAGCAAAAGACAGACAAACAAATCTATCTTTCTATAGACATATGTGATTTATAAACAAATACTATAAAGGTGTTAAGACCCTACCTTAGATCCAACGCTTGTTCATAGTAGCCATCCTTCAATCCTTCGAAAAATTTACTTTTGAGGACTTGCAATCACAAACAAGCAAACATTAAATAGCACCTGCATAGTAAATATTATAAATCATGTCTATTATGGTGATCAAGGAATCCATAAAATAAACCATGAATCAACAGCTTATTGAGAAAAACAAACTTATTTGTATTAACTTTGAAGTAGAAGAACCTTACAACCTTTTGAGCCTTAATGTTGAACAAGCTCTTCCTGGGGTCCGAAACAGGAATTTGCTTTACTTTGACAAGCCTTGCACTCCTCCAAATAAGAACTTAGAGGTATGTAATCTCTCCTCATAAAAACTCAACTAAAGAAGACTAAGTTCCAACAGCATTTCACCTCAAAAATATTCAGCTTTTTAACATCCCAAGTAACGAGCCCAATGCTTCATTTTATATTGCAGAGGAGGAGGTTACAGGTCCACCTATGAAGAGATAGAATCCTCCTCCAAAGGGATAAGCTCCTCACATCAAGGGGTTAGCTCCTTAAGGTATGGGATGCATGAACCTTAAGAGAGCGAACTTGCCACCTCAAGGTTCCTTCCAGAAGCTTCTAGAAACGATTGAAAGTGAGTTTTGTAGAATATACTCACGCCTTTTTAACTTTTACAGGGGTCTGCACCCATAACACAGAGACAGAGCGGTCAAGTGCGCAGGAGACATGACCATTAGGTGCAGGACCGTAGGTAATGCAAAGAGAAAGTGCAGAACTAGAGTTTTAGAGATTTTTGAGGGATTTCTCTTATTTTCAAGGCTTAATATGAATAACTGAGGCTTAAGACTTGCAAAGGAGGAAAGTATGAGTGGTAATGGACTCACACAGATTAAAGAATGTCAAGGTGACAATTTTTAGTGCAACATTTCCTACCATTAGTTATAGGTTTTTTCATTAAGTATCTAATGGCAAAGTGGTGACTGTGAACAAAGACTTCATAACAGTTATGTAATGACGAAATTTGTTCACAACATGTATGATTGCAAGAATTTCCTTCTCAGTTACTGTGTAGTTGAGTTCAAGAGGAGTCAAATTTTTACTGATGAAGTAAATGGCATAAGTTAAAGCATCTTCTTTCTTCCCTAATGAAGCCCCTACTGCTGTATCGAATGCACCAATGGAGATGTGAAAAGGTGAAGTCCAATTGGATCCCCCTCAAAACTGGAGTTGTGGACAATTTCTCTTTAAGTTTCTCAAAATCATTTTGACAAGCATCATTCCAATTTAAAGATACATCCTCCATGTGATGCTCCTACTAGAAAGATACCATTATGGCTTCATGACACTCTATAAGATACTAATAGACATGCTTCCCCCAGAGGAAACTTAGAGAAATCAAGAAACCATGTCGGTTCCAGGGATATCTTATAGCCATGAGAAACATTATTCAAGCCGAACGATGCAATTTTGAATAATTAGTGCAAAATCAAGTATGGAAAGATGCAATGGCCAAAGAATATGAGTCCATCATACATAATGATGTATGGGAAGTAGTTCCAAGGCCCAAAGGTAATTATGTTGTGACTTCTAAATGGTTGTTCAAAATTAAACATAGTGCAAACGACAATATTGAAAAATATAAAGCTATATTTGTGGCTAGAGGTTTCTCTTAGAAAGAGGAAGTAGAATAGGATGAGATCTTTGCATCTGTTGTTTGATATACTACCATCCAATATATTTTGTCTCTAATTGATAGCCAGGGATGGACTCTATTTTCACTCCTAGAGACAACCCTTGGTTGAGGAGAGGTTAGGGCTTATGACATCTTAGTCTCTCTTGAAGATAATTCATTACTGCTCAAGGGATAAATGAAAAATGATTTTAAATTTGGTTCAACTACCTTTCACAAAGGTAGATTCAAACATAAAAATAAACAATATAGATCATCCCAATAATCAATGTCCAAGTCAGGTGGCCTACACACAGTCAATGCAACTCAATTTGTCGTTGTAGTAAATATGGGAAGGAGAAAAGTAAGGAGGGAATTCAACACAGAGGGCTTGACAGACCCAAAATCCTAAGTAGTAAATCCCAACAGAACCATGAAAGAATAAGGAAATGAAGTGTAGAAATTATGGAGCATATTTAAGGTTTCCAACTCAATATTTCATAGGTATTTTCTGCTACAGTATTAAATAGTAAATTTTCAATCTCACTCGTATTGTCTGCTATAATATAACACAAATAAATCCATGACTTATGAGTGAATCCAACAACTACAACTTACACAATTTCTGAGGAAGAGAAACACATATGAAGTAACATACAGAGAAAGAACGCATACTACACATTGCTATGCTTGGAATCACCATATCGTCTTCATTAATCTTCAAAAATGGAGTCCATATCATAGGTTAAAACTATTGAAATTTGTATAACAATTACCACCTTAGGAACAAGAAATTGAACCAAAAATGGAACCTCTCCCTCTACAAACATAACTCAGAATCTATGAAAAGACAGAATTTGAACCCTTGACAATAGAATTTTGGAACCCTTCTAATGATTTTCCTCTTCCCTTATATAGGGAGAGAGCTCAAATAACAACTACAAAATATCCAAAATTCTCCAGCTGTCTGAACTACCAACTATCTAAACGTGCGAATATTCTAGTTGTCCTAATGATTACAAAACATATCTCATTATTTTCTTGAAAATGAAAAAAATGAAAAAATAACAAAACATGAAAAATGTGAGGTGTCCTGATCAACATGACAAAATATCTCTAAACTCAATTTCTCTCATTTCCTCTGATCAAGCCATGCCTCGTCCACGGTATCCCTCCACATTTATCGACCAATTCACTTATCGCTTTCTCCCTTTAACAACTTGAAACTTCCTCTTTTTGGAGCTAGACATGGTCGAGTGTGGTGGCGTTATAAGTGCTTTAGAGCTTAGCTGCTGACCCATCCACCCCTTTATTACTTCATTAGTACACTATGAGGGCCCAATACATCTCGTAATATAGCATAGTGCAACCTCGGAGCTGCGACTCATCCTAACTTTATTTAAAATGACATTACAAAAGTCCAAAGTTCCAATGCCTTCATCCCTTCCATGCTTAGATCCCTTGTTGTTTTTTCTCCTGGGGTCGTTGCTTGGGACCATTGGTATAATACTTGAGTGCTACAATATCAAAGCCTTCCTTCGTCGTAAATTTCTTTAGAAAAGTTTTATGAATTCACAGAGTTCCGATGACTTCACCCCCTTTTGAGCTTGTCCCCTATATCATTTGTCCACCATAGGACCACTTGATATAACCACTGGTATATCGCTTAGGGCTATAGTATGAGAGCCCTTGTCCATTGTAACTCCATTTAAAATAAATGTTATGAAATTGTATCATCCTGATGCTCTTAGCCCATTTTCTATTAGCCTCCTTATCGCAACTCCGCCATAGGACTGGGTGCCATGACCAAAAACTTGGCGCTTGAGTGATAATGCCTTCGGGTTCTTATTAGGGGCATATTTTCCTTCGTGATTTCTCTTCCGCCCCTGGTTCCTTTAAGTATCCCACAACCGTGAGCCATCAACACATCAGAGCTCCCTTCCATGGAAGTTCTTCAAATTCGATTTACAATAGAGTTGCAAAATACTCCCCCTACAATTTTATTCATAGTACATAGGTGCTAAACCTTCTCTACATTTCGAGTTCTTTGTATTTCTCACGACCACGGGCTAGTCCTCATTGAAACCCCTCTCATCGGAACTTTTGGAAATTTTTTTATAAAGGAGTTTTGATATTTTCAACCTCCGAAGTGATGTCATGATGATATCATCATTTCCATGTGGCGCCACCTGAGTGGTGAAACTTTTCACCCAAAATTTCGCCATTTGGCCCTAAAAAATGCCAAAACTAACTACCACATGTCCACCGTATGACCACATCACGTTGACGTCATCTGTCTCGTCAGCTTCTCGAAGCCAATTATCTGCTTCCATGTGACTTCTGAAGGAGAGAGAAAAGGGCCCCTTGGTCCGTTGGTTTTCTATCGTTTCCTTTTATTTTCCCTTCTCCACAACTTCGACGCTTTCAAAGGAATTTAATTTGTTAAAGAGTTACGAAACTCAAATGCTCTGAAGTTCCGAAATGATCATCCATCCTAAATTTGGGTTCTGACGTGGCTTCCTTCCAACTTCCTGCTGGTCCTTATGATATCGGGTTTCGATATGATTGACTCCCAAATTTTGGCCCTCCCTTTTTATATCAACCTCTGAATTTTGACCCTACCATTTGATTTCATCTCCCAATTAAATATTGACCTTCCTTCTCATTTCTATTTAGCATATTTAGATAACACCTGTCCTTCTTTGTACTAGGGATAAAATATGACCGTTTGACATAATCTCAAGAGTGTATGATGGGTGACAACATTGGCTCCAATTGGGGACATGCATTGCAAGAAATGCATTGAGAACTTGCAGATTAGTGCCTTTTATCCATTGGGTGTTGAGTCATTTTATTCACATGCATAAAAAGAAAAAGAAAAAATAGTAAGAACTTAAAGAATTATTGGTTTGTACAATGGCTCACTATTATATACAATGGGTGAAAATGGACCTCTTTAATGCTGGAAATAAAGCTTGAGAGACTGCCCATTCACAAGTAGTTCAAGAACCTCACCATCCAAATTTTCTAGCACGAAATTGTTGTTTCCTTTGGCTTCATATATCTTGAAATGTCCAAACCACAAGGGATCAAATTTCCCATGATTTCCTTTGTCCTCTCTCCTAGCATCCCATTTGAGCACCAAATCTCTTGATTGTAAGGATTTTTCCCTTGCCCTTTTGTCAAAAATATCCTTCATATTTTGCTGATATTTAATCATATTTTGAGTTACATCCCCCTTGGTTTCTTGAAGTTCTACCAAATGGTTGATTCTCCTGGTTAGAGAATTTGGTTCTTCCTCAACATCTTATAGAATCTTAACCACTGGCATGGCTAGTTGGACAAGGAAAATTGTATCCTTACCATACACCAATTAAAAAGGAGACTTATCAATTGACATCTTGGTAGCAACCATGTTGGCCCATAAATAAAACTTTAATTGTGAGTCTCAGTTCTTCTAATTTTCTGGTATGGCCTTTTTCAGAATCCTCACTAGAGTTTTATTTGAAGGCTCAACTAGTCCATTCCCCTGTGGGTAGTAGGTGGTGGAGTGCCCCATGGTGATGTTGTACTTTTGGAAGAAATCAAGAAACTTGGCAAACTTAAATACCTAAGCATTATCAGTGATAATATTCATTGGAAAACCAAATCTCGCAAGGATATTCTCCTCCATAAACTTAGTGACCACCGCATCGGTTTCATTTCTAGCTGGGATGACCTGCACACATTTCGTGAAATAATCAGTGGCTGTAAGAATCCACTTGTGTTGACTGATGGATGGTGGATCTATTTCTCCAATAAAGTCTACCCCCCACTGTCTGAAAGGATCTTCTACAAAAATAGGGATCAAGGGTAGGGGTGACATCGTGTGCTTCTCAGAAAAAAATATGACATTTCTCACTGGATCTGACATAAGCATGAACCTCACCAAAAAAATTGGGCCAATATAAACCTGCTTTAAGGATCTTATGGCATATGGCTCTCTAGCTATAATGTCCTCCACAGACACAATTATGAAATTCATAAATCACCTTATGAATCTATTCTCCTACCAGGCATAAAAGAAAAATCCCCACCAGGTCCTTCCAGTACAACTGTCCATTTAAAATGAAAAATTTTTGGGCTTGCAGACTTAATGCTATATATTTAACTTTATCAAAATTCAATGGGAATTTATGAAAAATTAAATAATGGACCAAATACTTATACCATTGTGAGATAAGGTACTTCATTTGGATTTTCTGTATTGAGGTCTCAATATTGTTTTGTTCCTATGATCTTCCACCTTTTCCTTCCTTGTATGTCAATGAATTTATACCTAGTGCCTGACAGTTAGCTTCAGGAAATATTTTATCCAATCCATGCCCCTTGATCAACTTAGTGGGTTTTATCTCCATGTTGTATTCTTTAATTTTGGCAATCCACTTTCGCCTCTTACCTTCATTGTCTCTCTACACAAGAATGTCTTTCACAATGAAAGTTAGAACATATGATATTATATTGTACTGTAGGACATAAATTCATAAGGGCTTTAGAGCTTTGACCAAGGAATAATCTTGTTTCTCAAAGATATTATACTTCAACTCTGCATCTCGCAACACCTGAATGAAAAACGCAATTTCCTCTTCATGTCCTTCATTATTATTTTGCAATAGAAAAACTGCCACCGTGTTAGGAGAGACACAAGATAAAATGAGGAATGGCCTATGATAATGTAGGTTGGCTAAGGTTGGGGCTTCTGTCAAAGCCTTTTTTATTCTAAAGAATGATTCCGTGGCTTATACAGTCCAATCTACTTCACTGTCCTTCTTCAACATCTCCATGATCTCTTTGACAATTTCACCATAGTTTGGTATGAATCTTCTCAGAAAATTTATTCTGCCCAAGAAAACCCAAATCTCCTTCCTATTTCTTGGTAAAGGAATATTATTAATAGATTCCACCCTTTTGGGATCAATCTCCACTCCTTCCTTTGGTACAACATGGCCCAATATCTTCCCTTCACTTAAAGAAAACTAAGATTTCTTCGGGTTTAAGAACAAACCATACCTTCTACATTTTACAAATGTGAGTTGAAAATTCTTGAGGTGCTCTTCATGTGACTTAGAGAAAACAATTATGTCATCTAGATAGATTACTACAAATTTATTCCACTTTCCAACAAATTCTATATCCATCGCTCTTTGGAATGTAGCTCTAGTATTTGTGAGGCTGAAAGGAATTCAGGCATACATAAACATTCCCCATGGCGTAGTAAAAGATGTTTTCTTCTAATCCTTAAGGTGTACAACGACTTGGATATATCTAGAGAAACCATCCATCATGGACATCCGGGCATACCCTATCGCTCTCTGCAAAATATAAGCCATTTTAGACAGAGGATAGTTATCTTTCAGCGAGGCCTTATATCGGTGGCAAGCATGGAATGGCTCTCTCTATGCAAGACAAACATGCATTTTATTGTTGAATTTGACACTAGATCAAGTGTAGTTTATTGTGTATTGCGTGTAGATCCTCTATAGATCCTGAGTTATCTGTCTGTGGTAAAATCAAAGCCTTGGCCAACAATATTTTCATCAACCAATAAACATGAAATGTTTTCAAAAATAAAGTGAGGTGGCCTCGAGTTTGACCCCAATCTGGAATAATGTCACCGTAATCTAATAATAGGTCTGACTAACTGGGGTCCAACCTTGTTCTAATTTCAAATTCCTATTCACTAATAGCCTCTCTCGCCAAGGAGTGACTGCCAGTTTCGTAAGCATTGGTGGCATTGCGGCACATAATAGAAGTTCGCCTACAACACCTACCACTATGGGAACCAGAGCCGGCCCTACCCCGACCTCGTCCTTTGCCATCACCTGAGCTGGTCCTGTGGGTGGAACACACCAAACCTTTTTCTCCTCTTCCTACTACTGACCCTCCTCGAGAATTCAACGTAGCCTGACTCATTGTCTTTAACCCAAAATTGGACGCGAACAATAGAAAACTTTGACTGGTGACAGTCAACCAAGAGCTTAGAGAGCCCAAAATAGGCTATATTTGCGTATCTACAAAACAACCACACAGAAACATAATTTTAATATACCAAATCCAAAGTCGTTCCACATAATGATGATCCAAGATGAAAGCAGCGTGACCCAACCCTCTACGGTGGGTTTTTTCTCCAATAATTCCTCGAGGTTTGTAAAGAAAGATAATTCCCTTGAGCCCTATTACTCTTTGTAAGGATTTCACTTAGTGAGCCAAGTGTGGAGATGATGTGAACCTCTTCCCCTCTCTAACTGTAACTCTGGTCACTAGCATATGTCAGACCCATGACCAAAAACACTGGAGGACTATACAAAACACAACACTCCCCCCATATTGACCAGGAATGGAGACTTGGAGTTCTCATGGCTTCCCCAAACCCTAATTCCTAGCTATAGATAAAATGCCTAGGACTGAGCTGACAATAGAAACATGCAATCAAGTTTGACACAACCAACCTACAAATTGGAGTATGAAAGAGGTGGGCCAAGAACAGGTGCATACCCTAATACTCAATAAGCCCCTTAATCTGATAGAGTGACCACACATATTAGATGAATCGTCCTTCTTGTAGCAGCTTATAATCAGATTCATAATGTGAATTAAAAAATCTTCGAGGACATACCCTCGAGAGCTGAGGTTGAGATGCCATTATGTGCAGACCCAGGCTAGGACGAAATGCCTTCATGTGCCCAACATTGCAACCATAACCTGCTTCCTTGACCTATGCTTATCAACCTGAGAAACCCTGTTTGGATTTCCTAAAATGCTTATGACCTCAATACTATTCACCTCCTCTTGCGTGAACTGACTTTGCTTCCTCCCTCACTCAATGTCATTACCACCCCGCGCATGATGCATGCATATCCCTTTGTGGGGGTTCCCACACCACCCTCATTCCTTAATGATCATTATTACCATTACAACTCCCTGAATCTCACATCGTTCCATTGCCCCTAACTCGCATCCCCATCACGAGAATATAATATTTTAATTTTAAAATTTATTGTAATTATCATTTTTTAATTTCCATAATATATTTTAATATAATGAACCTGAAATTCTATATCTATATCTATATATGTTTCTAAAAAAATATTGATATTCAAAAATAAAATAACTTCTAACACATTTGTATTACATATTTAATTTTATAATTATAAATTGTATATTTAACTATAATTTTATCAATCTTTTGTGACTTGTTTTATCAGTCATCTAAATATAACAATTGTAATTTTTAATTGTTTTTAATATATTATAATGATGAAATTTTTATGAAATATTTTGTGTTATAACCATGATTTTTTAATTGGAATATAATGTATTTTAAATTAATTCAGCTACATATGTGTGCAATGTTATGTTAATTTTGAAAGAAAAATTATAATAATAAAATAAAAAATAATTTTCACAAAAATATGATATTAATTTTAGAAATAAAAACATTCTAACGATTATTTTATATTATGAAAATGTAATATATGGATAGAAACATGATTTTTATGTAATGTGTATTTATGACTTAAAGTTTTACATTGATGTTTGTTCTTGTAATTGTATTCATGATAAAAAAAAGTTTGTACTTAATGTTCAAAAGTCATAATGTTGATTGTCCTCATAAAGAGACTAGTGATACCTTGAAAATGTTTATTGCGGTAATGATACTTTGAAAAGGTCCATTGTGGTAGTTAAATGTGTCGTTGATGGTCTACATGCTTAAAATATTTCCTTAAGACCCAAGGCATGGAATTCCTCTCTTCATTATATTTAAGGATCCAAGCCCCATAGCTAGTTCTAAAAATCTCTTGTTTATGCCCATATATCCCCACCTAAATGCGAAATACCCCCTAAGAGGTCATATATGGTGGATTGAGGTGTGAGTCATCATCCTTGGGCCTTGGAAGTTTCTTAAAGCCGTAAAATATATGGTCTGGTGGTTCTTGAGGCATACCCCATTTTTTTTCCATTAGAAATAATATCATTTAGCTCATCGAAAAGAATATTCTTGGTTTTAGAGAAGACAATCATTTCCCCCATGATCATTGTTTAGAATATTGTTGAGGAGAGGCATAATGGTGAGGAATCAATGTATGTATGTGATTCATTTTATTTCATCCCAAACAAAAAACTCACCATTGAAGAATATAGATTACATTTTACAAAATCCTTCAACGAGACTCATCGAGTCATTGTGATTGTTGCTTCTAAGATGACATCTTGAGGAAATTGAATTTGTATCAATGGTAAGATTAGTGTTGGTGGGGATACTATTAGAGCCATCAAATACCAATATCATGTCTGAAAGAAGGAAAGAATCAATATTTCACAACAATCGAGAAAGCTATGAGCAATGTAGGAACAACAATTGTTAATGGCATGTTTTCTTTTTCCAATGTGGTTAGGGGATTCCCTACCCTCGAATCAGAAAATTCCATGCTATAACTCATTCCACGGAAACATGTATGGAATATAGAAGAAGTGTGAGGACAATATTTTAGGATGATTGATGGGAACAAAAATAAAGTCATTTATAGCTAGAAACAGTTGTAACTGTTGGAGGGATGCATTTTTACTATTATGTTTTCTAGGATTGTACAGAAAGAATCCAAATGTTGTAAACGTGGAGAGATTATTTTGTGTGTTTTTACATTTCCTTATGAAATAAAAAACCTATTGTATTTATAGATAAGGATATTAAAAGTAGGTTTATGGAAAATTACATGCTAGATAGTAAAGGCACAAGGTTATGTTTGAAGGTGTCCTTGAAAACATGGTTAGATGATTGGATCAAAGGACACTCAACATTTGCAATGATATTGTTGGAGATAAAGGTGTTTGGGCATTGTAATTTCTTTGGAATTTGTAAAATATAGATATGGATGCTAGTAAACTAATATGTGAGTGAAAAATTTGTTAGAAGTGACTACTCAAAAAATTGTCAAGTGAAGTATAGAGACTTCAAGAAGGATATCAAACAAATATGTTGAAAAATGAAAGAATATGTTGAAGATGAAAACAAATATGCCTAATATATAGTGCAATAGGGGCTTGCATGCGAGAAGGATGGATGGTTAGAAAAACTACAAGTGGGGTCCATACATGCGCAGGTAAATGAAGGCAGGTAGAACACATGAGAGGTAACTCAAAAAAAGATAGAACACCTTGGAGTAGGCTCTATAAATCACTAAAGGACAAATGTGAGGAAAGAGGCAGTATCATATAAAAGTAACTAAAGATGTCCTTGGAGAGGATGATGCATACCTCTTAATGTGGACATGACCTTTTCTATAGTTATTAGTTTCAAATGAAATATCCAAGAAGTCCATTTAATGTTTGTAGTTGAATTTTTCATGTTTATTGGATTTTTTAACATGAGAAGACCTCAATATAACGAAAAAATCATTTTCTTTAGATGCGCGACTCTAAAAAATGATAATCGAAGTATGGAGATCCAAGATGAGGATTAGATGGAGATGTGTAAAATCTAAACGAGACCTACTATGTCCATGATTCCAAAGAAGGAAGATGCCATTCCTGTCATATGCATCATGGCCTCTTGTTGATATTTTGTAGCCCTAGATAGCAATATTATTAATGTAGAAATCATTCCGAGGTCTACCTAGTGAGGTGTGTTATTGATGAGAGGGAAACATAGCCATGTGGTTTATCTCCTCTCATTGTTCCTTAATGGAATATTGTTTGAAGTAACATTGTGCTACAAGTATTTGTAGGTGGATGCAAAAAAATTAAGATTGATAAATACATGCCATGTCTAGACTATCTTCCTAGATAATGAGAAAACATTGTGGTTAGGTACCTAGGTGCCCTAGTAGATGGAAATGTGTCCATAGGATGGTAGTTTGTCAAGTATCTACATCCAATCTTTTGTTAGGCCCTGTAGTACTAGTTCTGAGTGAATCAATGTGGTACTAGTGTTTGTCCTAGTCGCATAGTCAGTTCTAAATGGGTATGCACTTTGGATAACAATGTCACAAGTGAATGGTGGATCATGTAAACTTTTTGGGTCTGAGATGAAAGAATTATGCTTAGGTGAACAACCATTGGGTGGTTATCATGCCATTAAAAATATATTAATGTTCCATTGAGCTGGGTGGAGAAGCGACAAATTGATGGAAAATTTAATTCTGAAGCAAAATAGGCGATATTGAGTAGGAAGGGAAAAGATGTTGTTCTAGATGTAACAACAATTTTTTAGAGTTTGTTCCAAAGGAATTCGATGAAATTTCTTATGTTATCAATTGAGATAAGATTATGGTGGAGAGCAAGGTAAAGTGCATGAGACATGTTGACTATAAGTAGATTTGAAGATACGATAATTTTTGCCACATCTTGTATTTACAACACGTGTATGATCTATTATGGATTATCTTGCCTAGAATTGGTACTTAAGAGAAGTATTGTAGTGATACCTTGGCATTGTTTTCAAAGCTTGTACTTGGTGTCTCCATAAGTTGGAGTATGTAAAGTATATTGTACCTAGACATATAGATGTAACATGTAAAGGGTGTATCAATGTAAGAGATCAATAGGCATGCAAACATGTTTTCCATGCATGCTTGATGATTTGGATAACTTGTTCACTATAATGCATAGGCCTTTGTTACAGGGTTGTTGAGTAGTTGCAGTAGTGGGCCATGCTTTTGGCTAGATGAACTTTGAATGGTTTATGTTGGTTTCAGACTATAGGAGGTGTGAAAAGATAGAAGTTTTACATTTAGTGTAGTTCATCAAGAAGTTGGATGTACCATGTACCTGAACGACATGCTGGTGCACTAGTAGTTGCAACAGTTATGTACCCATATATTCTAGAGGATGGTTGTTCCTTTATGTGGACTTTAAGAGTTTAGTGGGGATTGCATGAATGAGGTGCAAGATGTAAGTGGTAGGGTGGACCAAATAAATCCTTTAAAAATGAAGAGGTTACTCAATTCATGGTGGAGAAGATTTTGCAAAGGACTAGATGATGATGAAGACTAGGCCTAATAAAGATTAGGACAAGTACTCCTTAGGGGTATGTTTTCGAATTATAACTCCTACTTGTATTATGGGAAACCATATTAGTGATTAATATTGTTGGTGAATGTGATGTAGAGTTTCCTCCTTCTCGAGGATGCATTTCTATATCTCATGAGGTTGTTAGACCTAGTCGGATATGAAAAAATCTCTCCTATGACTTGGCTCTAATTTTCATGTGTGGTTGAGATATTCTCTTGGAAATTTTTCTATTTGTGAAGACAAAGCTTAAACCAAGTTTGGAGTATTTACATGTAAAATTATTTGACATTAATAGAGCATGTAAATAGTGTTTTATATGTGTAGAAATAATGTATTTTGTCCATTTCTATGTGTTTTTTTATTGAGGACCTCATACACCAATCATTTTGAGAGTAAGCTATTGACCTTACACATATAATAGTTTGAATTTATTGTTTTGATGGTAAACAAGATTTTCCCCTAAGATGAAAGCGCGAGTGAGCACACACACCATAAAAAGAAAATGTTATAAATATATACATATACCACAAGAAAAACATATTATAAAATATTAAAACAAAAATGAAATAGTTCAACATTAAAATTGATTAAGTAATACAAAACATATATAATATTCTAGAATATACCATCACAACTTGCATAATAAGGTACATGATGAAAGAGCTATATTTGTACAATTAAAAAAAAATGGTTTACCTTGTACAACTAAAAACATGTTTGGTAAATCATAGAACTTTCCCAAGAGCAAAAAAAAAAAGTATGAGGGGGGTCCACATTTCCTACTCTATTCCTTCTCCACATGATAAATGTGCACCTTCTAAGAAATAATTATTAAGAATGCATTCTCGATATCATTCAATTTGTTCTGCATTTGAGATTTTTTCAACATTGAGAGAAGCATGTTTAATTAATTCTTTTTATGGGCTTTGTTCCAAACAATGTGAGGGTGAGAGAGAAATACTAAAGAAAAAGGAATATATGAATACATGTAATACCATTGACATGACGAGATGTCAAAATAGTGTGTAGGCATTAGATTAGTGTGAAGATAGTTAGGATAAAGTTGACTTAGTTTTAAGAGTGAATTTGATATTGTTTCAAGTATAATTATGTTAACTTTGGTGGACTTTACTAATAATTTTACTCATTTATAAATATTTCAAAATAGACTTTTTTTTTTTTGGTTTTGTATTTATATTTAACTCAGATTAATCATTATTTGTTTATAAATTTTGAGAGTCTTAATGTCCGTAATTTAATCCAATAAATATATTTCAATAATATCTATAAAAAAAATCAAGTAGCACCTCATCACATTTGGTTTATAGTTCATAATATTTAACCATTCAAATTGATATATTAAACGAACCATTGTGTATATAGTAACAATATCCACCCATACATAGAGGAAAAAATAATATTACATTATTTAACTTTATTGAAAAAATAGAACATTAATATTAATAGCTTATGCTTTTAACCATGTAGGCAAACCCTAAATAACATTTGTCATTCATTGATACAAGATTAATATCAAAATTTTAAAACCCTAAATAAAATTTGCCATTCATTCATATAATATCAATATCAATGTTTCAAACTACATAGAAATGGGAAATTGTCATTGATTGATATAATATCAATATCAAATGTACTAAACTACATGGAAACTAGAAATTGTCATTCATTCATATAATGTGATTTATCAAATGTTTGAAACCACATAGGAATGAGAATCCATTGGAGACATGTTAACTAAAATAAAAATGTTGTGGAAAAATGTGGGCATGGTTTGTAAAGAGGCACCAAAATTTTACCAAACACCCTACTCATGCTTTTAAGTTTGGGTGAGAAAAACCAAAAAGCCCCACAACCCAACCAAATGAAAAACCAACAAAAGAATGGAATAGATCAAATCCCATAGAGCTAATTAATTATATGCGTTTATAATATAATTGTATGTTATTATTATTATTAATTAATTATATGGTATTATACAATGTATGAGGGCCACGACCATGGTTTATAGAGGAGATGTAGCGTTGGAGATTCACTATCAAGGCACGCACGAAGCACAAGGCTATTCAAAAAGCCAACCATCCTTCATTTATTCTAAAATTTATAATAATAATAAACCTAACCTGAACGGCCACATTTCAAATTTTAACCACCTCATCGCACACGTGTTTGACAATCTCAAAAAACATAAAATCCCTAAATCCCTAGTATCCTCATTCTCATTCGTGTAAGCTGAATTTGCGAGGTGAGACCAGGTTGGCCTAGCGTCCTTACCGCAGGATTTAGTAGCAGCATTGGCATTTGGGCATCTTTTCCTAATGTTCTCATCACAGGAGAGTGAGCGCTGTGATACCAGGCTCTTGTATGTTCCCTTATGCATAGAGCAAAGCTACGACATTAATTTTCTAGAGCCCCATTTTTCATTTGGGCACATAGATCAGAGAGACCCAAGTGAGAAGGAGACATTATTTGGAGGAGTAGCCTCCTCCCCTACCTTAATTTAGAAATCCAAGTGAGAAGGAGAGGTTATTTGTAGGAGCAACCTCCTCCACCACCTTAATTAGGAGATCCAAGTGAGAAGGAGAAGTTATTTGCAGGAGCAGCCTCCTATCTACCTTAATTTTGGGAAAATAATTTCCTCTAATCGAGCACAGGTCACGGTGAAGAAGAATTAATCACTTGGCCGAGGATAAGAGGATAGGAGATAAGTTGGGTTTTAGGTTGTATTTTTTTCCTCCTTCTGTAAGCATGGACATGCTTGTTTCCACTTTAAATTTTGGTTGTTTGCCCGTGTTTTTTGTTTTGATTTTATTTTTATTCTTTTTAATTTTGTTTTAGCTCTCGCTTGGATTGTTGTGTAGTTTTGGTTTTGTTAGATTGTTCTTCCTTTTTGAGGTACTTTTTAGAGGGAGCTTGAGGCTCACACATAGTGTTATACTATACTATTCTCCTTTTTCCCTTGTATTTACTTTGATTGCATGCTACTATTCTCCTTTTATTGATTCCATACAATTTCTTGCAAGGATTGATTAAAAAAATCCATGATATCTTATTGATTCCATACAATTTCTTGCAAGGATTGATTAAAAAAATCCATGATATCTTATGCCCTTGGTGGATATCAAAGATTTATTTAGGAAGAACCCAAGAGAAGTCGGATAATCAAAAATGTTGAGGAGTTTATTTTCTTTCATACTGTTTCTTTTTGTCTTTAACAGAGTTAAAGGTTGTCATTATCCCACTCTTCTTCGTTACTTAGGAGTTTATTAGATAATCACCACAATAGTGTTCCTGGATAGTGAAGAGTTTATTTTCTCTCGTAGTGTGGGTTTGCTTGAAATCTAATACAATTTAATTTATGCTTTATTTCAAATATATTGTCTCAGACAAGGTCGCTCTATCCATTTCAAATAGATGCGTGTTGATGGGGTTGGGATAGGATATAGATATTAAACAGAAGAATCACCAGCAAGCTCAATCAACAGCTACTCTAAGATATGGACCTTGTTGCTTTTATAGACCAGCCGGTGGAGGGAAATATCCATTTATTTCATTGATCTTTGGATTTCACCTCATCAATCCTCCTCCTTACTCCTGGATAATCTAATATTTAAACCAGAACTCAAGGATCGTTCTTCCTTTCCTTCTGAGCTCTCTCTTGACAATGGGTAAGGTTGGTATTTAGCAAATCATGATATAGTTTTCGTATCCATCCCTTTCTTTCAGTCAATTTTCCCCTCTCTAGTGTAACGAAACCAATTACGCAGAGGAAGGTGGATTGAATAGGTTGTATTCCCCACCAATTTTATGGGTTTGCTAGCCTTGGCCTTTCCCCACCAATCTCTCGATAACCATTTTGTTGGGCCCGAATGGGTTTTAAATGATAGTATATAATGTATGCTATAAATTATATAACAAAGCTTGCCTACTTTCCCATAACCTTTGTACTCGTGGGTAACCATGCTTTATCTGTATTTAAGCTACTATTGACACATAAATATTTGAGGATAAACCTAGTCAAAGAGAAACTAAACCCCTTCATCCATAGCCTCTGAAGCACCATCTTTTCTGTAGTGTATCCACCTTCACTGAATAGTGGTCCTTGGGGAACAATGTGCATTTGTTGTCAAAATTCCACACCCATGTGTGAAATTAATTCTTATATTGTTGGTAGAGATGGCTTTATCAGTGTTCTCCATTCTTTATTATTTTTTTAATCAATAGATTTATCCATGTTCTCCATTCCTTATTCTCTTTTTAACCAATAGCGGTTCATCATTCCTTATTCACTTTTTAATCAATAGAGGTTCATCATTCCTTATTCTCCTTTTAATCCATACAGGTTCAACATTCCTTATTTTCATTTTAATCCACAGATATTCCTTGTTCTCTTTTCAATCCATAGAGGGCCAACCTTCCTTATTCTATTTTTAAACCATATATTATTGATGATTTTGTTGAGAACGTTGTTTTTATAGCCATAACCTATAAAAGTATGTCTTCCATTTCAACTTTAGATATTACAACACAAGCCTTTAACCATTGCATTGTCATTGCAATAAATAAAAAAACACTGCACATGCATTTGTTGGATTGATATGTGTCCCATGATTTTATTTATGCCAATGGAAATTGTTTTACAACACTGGAGTACTCTCCAATAATAGATATTCCCCAATATATATCCCTTCAGGGATATGGTAGCTGAGCCAGGGAAATTTATTGAAGAAACTCTTATGTGAAGCTCACTATCATAAGAAGAAAACATTCATTCTTTTGCAATAAAGAAATTGCAGATTCCTCATTTATTTCTTTCTCAATTCAACAACACAATAATAATTAGAATCATGCATGTTTCTATGTTCGACGGGTTTAATAAGAAATGCATAGCTTAGGTACCCCAACACTCTCAAGAGTTTAGTAAGAGAAATAGTTTATAGGTTT
>APFE030996412.1:260722-286540 GCA_000404065.3 Pinus taeda | reverse complement strand
CCAACATATATATTTTTGGTGTTACAATCATTTAAAGAAGAAAACATGGCTTTATTTTTGGTCATGTGATAAGAAGCTCCACAATCAATGAGCCACTCATGAGAATGAGAGGAAGAAGATACATTTAGTGCATAGCTAGACCGAGATGCTTGACAACCACATGCAGAAAGTGCCATTCCTGAAGATGAATTTGAAGAGTTCTCCAAATGGATGTTATGCTTCTTCATTGCTGCTTCCAAGGCTTCCATCTTCTTAAAGCATTTAGATTCTAAGTGGCCATCTCGATTACAAAAGTGGCAATGTCTATCAGTCTTCTTCCCTTTGTTTTTATTTGTCTTATCATTCTGGTGAAATGATTTTTCATTTTGAGGCTGAAATTGCTTAGGACCCTTGTTTGGTTTAGGACCATTCCTTTTAGGATACGACTTCTTAGGATTCTTTGAATTTGGTTGCTGTTGGGCGGTTAACGCTTCTTAGAAGAGTTTCCAAGATTAAGAAGACCAAGGTGTAAGAGTTTTTCTTGTTCTCTTATTAAAGAATCACAAAAAGAATCAAAGGAAGGAGACTTGTAGGCTTGTCCTTGAGAAATGAAGGCTTCTCTTGTAGAATGGAAGGTGGAAACAAACACAGAGTAGGCTGGTCCCAACTTAGTAAGAATGGAATAGATAAGGTTACTATCTTCTTTCTTAACCTTAACACCTTCCAAGAGAAGTCTAAGGGTCTTGAAATTCGACAAAAAATATTCAATGCAAGAAAAATTATTGGGGTCCAATGTAAGCAACTCATTTTCAAGTTGATGGGCTCTAAGTTCATTTTTTATTCCAAAAACTTTAGTAAGCTGCTCCATTTATTTATCAGGAGTATCAAGTTCTACAATATGGAATCTAAGATCTGGAGAAATAGACATCCCTATCAACCCACATGCTTGATCTTGCCTATTTTCTCATTTAGCTCCCTTATCTTCATCTTTCAGTTTGGTTTCTTGGCCTGAGGCTATTCTGTAAAGACCTTTACTTCTAAGTAAATCCACAATGTAGGACCACCATTGGAAGTAGTTGATGCTGTCAAGAATGACTTGGCATGGACTTTCCATTTTAACAAAAACTGAAGCTATATATGCTGAAACTAAGTATTCCAATGGAAAGATCTCAAAAAAATTAGGCTAGTTCAAAAAAAACGGCTTCCGGATGAAGAAGTTATGGCTTTTTGAAGAAAAGTTGATGAAGGCGCCGACGAAGTGCGGGATGCAGAAATGAAAAAACGCCCCCTTTCCAACAAAAAAGAGACTTGAACTCAAGACCTCTACTCTCATAAATTAGCTTTGAACCAAGTGAGGTAAACAAAAGGGCACTTTGTTTTTTTTAGTCACTAAAGCTTCGGGTTGCGTGCTTTCTTGAGAAAGCTCTTTTTTCCCTACAAAACAAAAACACAAAACCCAACATGAACATACAAAAAAAAACAAACCTTATGGCTTAAAGTTAGTTTTACCCATAAACTAAATATTTTCCTCAATGTTTTTTATTTTCCGAGATCACACTAAGGCGCGGAAAAGAGCATACGCATGAGAAAAATCCTTCCTCTTTGTTTCTGATTTGCCCAGATCGCACAAAGTCGCAGGGCAAAGAGCATAAGCAGAAATGAAAGGTATAGATCCGGTAATAAAAAAAGAAGCTAAATAAACCGAAATAATAAATAGAGAGAAAATAACTAGAAACTGCAAATAAACATTGTATACCTCCAGATCTTAAAAATGACGTAGCTAGGACTACCAAAAACCTTTTCGCGTGAAACGAAAGGGGTTCCTCACTGGAACAAATGCTCATAACACAACGGAGCAGTCCTCTCAGCCCGAAAGCAGTCAGAAACAACAGATATAGGAAACGACAGTCGGATGCAGTTCTACTGGCTTCAGATTTGGATCATCAACAGACGCGGCCCTCAAATAGCTCTGGTACCATGTAGGAATTTACAGGGTAAGTTCCTCAGACAGAACACCAAAGGACACCGCTCACAAACAGATCACAGATCAATACACCAGTATTTTGACGTGGTTAAAACCCTCAGAGAGGGAAACAGTCCACGGCCTGCGCCAACGTGGCTACTACAGGCAATTTATTTATAAAAGAATGAAAATTTACATAAGCTTCTCTCATGCACGGTTAACCTACAAATGACCCTCCATGCGCTTTAAATAGAATTCATGGACCAATCGGGTGTCAAGCCACGGATCAAGTGTCGGTAATACCGAGGAGAGAATGAACCGTCAGATCCTACATATCGTGACCGTCAGATTGTAAGTTACAAATGTACATAGTAAAGAAACACACTTTACCTAACTCTATACTAGACCAAGTTATACTTAACTATTCCTATGTGTCAGAATATCCTAACATGTTTGAAGTCCTATAAACAATAAACACCACATCAAAGAGGAAAAGTGGGCCAGAGAGATTTTTTAGACTCTTTGAGAGACCTAGTTAGACCCTTTCTAATTGTCTGGTATGCAATTTCTCTAGCTAATACTTTATTAGGGACATACCACATAAGTACATGTGGTCGAGCGATGCTTCCAAAAACTCTAATAGATGTGAATAATTCCTCTCCAAACCATCTCGCCACAGGTTGAATATCTACCTTGGCTTCTTCAGATAACCTTGGGGCTTTCTTGTCAAATACATCCTAATCAATAGGGAGCATATTCCCCTGACAAATCTGATAGAAACATTCATTCAAACAAGAATTACAAAGGGATTTATGATATACATGAATGGGTGTGGGATCTTGAGGCGTCCACTTCCATCCCATAATTGGAAAGGGAAAGATGAAACAGATAGCATCCATGTAGGCACACATATAAAATGGAGGAATGGTTCTTGTAGTGACAAAATGATTCTTCCTATATTCTATAATGTGGTGGGCTAAGTTATTTGAAAATATTGTGGCCCAATCCATTATTATAGAATTAGAAGCAACATCAATCAGAGGCACCCATTCAACTAAAAACTTGGTAGCGTCTGCATATACAAATAATCTACATAGCATTGCAGTAATGTATAAATAAGGAGTGGCAAGAGAGGCTATGGAATACATACCAGTTCTATCCATCTTGTGCTTGCTAGGATTTGACCTCCATTGCTTTATAACTTTATATGGTTCTTCATTTTCAGCAGCAAATTTCTCAACAAAAGCTTTATCATAAACCTTGTGTGGTTGTGGTAAATGATACATCCTCTCGATATCCTCTGGTTTAAAAGAACCGATGACCACTTGTCTTGAGGTTACAAATTCTCTGTCTTCAATGTTCACATTTTCAATAACCCATTTCACCATATCAGTGTAGGGTAATATTTTTTGTCTGGCTATTACCTTATGCAAAACGGAGCTTGCAACCTCAGAATAAGAAGCGTCCGAGGATTTAATATCATCTATCATCACTTCCTTCTATATTTCCTTCTTAAATATATTATAAACATTCTCCCATGAGCTAGCGCCGAACTTTGGTGAACAAGTTGTATTAGAAAATAGAGGTGATGATTCTAATACATCTTCATCTGGGGACTATGTAACCTTTCCCTTATTCATCTTGACCATTAAGCTAAGTAATCGAGTCTCTGTGATAGTCCTATCACCACAAAGAAGATGAGAGTGATAGTGTGGAGGATGAACAATGGAAATATAACATCATGCAGATATGAAAACCTTTTTCAAATTAATGAAACTGAAAAACTTAAATGCACTTGTAATGGTGAGAATACATCGAATTTTTTGAGTCATGGAGTCATAAATATCCATAACTTGAAACGATATCCATGTAAGATTCAGATTAACTCACATTAATGTAGTCTGTCGCAAACCATATTTTTGGAGTAGATCATTAAAAAATTGCTAACGTACCATCCTTAAAATGTGAAATGTGATTTTATGATTTAATGATGGGTCATGTTGGTGGTCCCGGATTCTCTCACAAATTGGAAATTTACAATGTCACACAAATAGTTTGATTTCCAGTTTTCTAATTTTTCAATTTGCGAGATTGCGATGTGACAAATGTGAAAATGTTTTGATATTATGGTTAATTCATTTGTCAAGTCCATCATTATATCGAAATACTTAAAGGAAGGTTTAACATGTTCTATTTATTTTCTGCGATGTGAAAAGTCTAACAGGATTTGACCGAAAAGGAATATTCCTGGATTCTTCACATATTGCAAATCAATGATGTTCACATAGTAACGTTAAGTGTTGCCCACGATATTGTGCGCAATGTGAAATTCTATTTCACTTTGTAGAAAGGTAAATGAATTTTTTATTTGTATTTTAATGAATTTAAACCAAATTATTTTCTAAAGGGTCCCCATTTATTATCTAAAGGATTTCACCATAAATGAGGGTTGTTGTACAACACAAAAGGAACTTGCCCAAATTTCTACAACTCTTTTACTAAGGATATACATCTCTCCACCTCACTCCTATAAGTATACCTGCATGTGCTCCCTCTTCCCTATTAGCTTAAACTATGCCCTTACTAGAGGTTTTTGATTTAGTGGATGTATCCACACTTCCTCCTCTCTTCCTCTCCATTTGTGGCTACTCCAAAATTTCCTGAGGCTCCTTCTGAGGCTGTGCGTTGAGAGGTATAACATGTTCCCTCTCAACCACCATATCTCTAGTCTCTTCCTTGATCCCCATGGATTTGAATGCATCTTCTACCTCAAGTGCATATAGGTTCTTGACTCGAACCCTGATTTTATTCACTTGTCTTGTGGCTATGTGTCTCAAGAATTCCTTCCCTTTGTTAAAGATCACATCATAATCATAGTCTTCCAATACTGAAATAGAGAAACGATTCTTCTTTAGACCCAGAACAAACATCACATCATTGAGTCTAAGAGGGGAGCCTGACTCCATCTCAAATGTGATTGTACCAATCCAAGTTGTGTTGTAGCTTCCGTTGTCTCCAAAGTCAATGTTCATCTAGATATATTTCTCCTCCAAGTCATTGAAAAATGATCTATTCCCCATCATGTGGAACGAGGCACCACTGTCCAAGACCACATGGTCCCCATGCATGTGATGAGAGTAAAGTAAAGCTCAAACTATAAAGTCAAAGCTTCACCTGTTGCTGCTACTGCAGGCTCCTTCTTGCTTTCCTTCTTGTGTGGACACTTCGTGGCATAATGCCCAAATTCATGACAATTGAAACACTTGATTTTGGAAAATTCTTTATTTTTTCCCTCTTGGCTAGAATTAACCTCACCTTGGGACTTATTCCCCTCGACCTTCATTCTTTTCTTGACTAGTGAAAATTCCTCTTCCTCTTCTTTGGATGAGGTTTCATCTATGATATTCCGCCTTATTTCCTCTTGCACCAAGTTAGACCATAGGCACTCCCAATTTAGTAGTTTCTCTCTCCCATTCAACAAATCTTGGTAGTTGTGCTATCTCTTAGGAAGGCCTTGAAGGGTTAGGCTTACCAAAACATCCTATGATATAGTAACACTAACTTGACCAAGTTCATCATGATATTGTGTGAACCTACTCAGACACTGTGGAATGGTATCGTTTCTCTGCATCTTGATATTTCAAATTTTTTCCTTGAGCGCCAACTTCCTGTGGTCATTACTATTTTGGAATAGGTATGTCAATGCTTTCCACATTGCATACAAAGTCTCTTTCCCATGGATATTTGAGACAATATGGTCTCTTACTCCCTGCAATATCATTCTCGTTGCCTTGGTTACACACTTTTTCCATTATGTTAAATCCTTAGTATCATATGTTCTTGGTTTTGGAATACCATTATCAATGAATTCATTCAACACATTATCCTCTAGTACTGCCTCCATGCGATCCTTCCATGAAACATAATTTGAACTTCCCTCAAGTGCATACTCGAGCCTTAGTCCACTGAAATCTAGTTTTTCAGTCCTGAAGAAAATCTGCAATATTGATCTTCAAATTCGAACCTCCTGCAATGACAACTTCAAAATCTCTTCTCGATAGTCATTCTAGCTCTGATACCATGTAGAAATTAATGTGTAGATTCAAAACTACTCATGAAATTTACTAAATCACAAGACTTGAAGATACTCTACTGATTTGCAAAAGTTAACTCATCATATATAACACAAATTATAAACATGCAAAAGGAAACATCACACATGCAAAAATATTTATCTAGGGGAAAGAAACTACTCAAAAGCCCTTCCTATATGTACTGCATTAATCAAAGAATATAGATTAAATACATATGCTTGCTCAAGGTTGAGCACACCCTACAAGTGTATAGTTTATCCCTCTACATGATCGACTGACTCTGGCCAACACTTAGCCAATTTTCAATCCCTCCAAGCTCTTATTTCCTTAAGTTGTTCCCTTGGGAAAATGGCCCCTATTATTTAGGAATTTCCCACTATTGAATTATGAAAATCGCTTAGGTCCTTCCTCTAATTGCATGCACCACCTAGACACTTCAAAATAGTCTACAACTGATAGTACACTGCCATAAAATCTCCATCTCATTTAGGTAACTCTAATTCTCTGCATGCATGAGCTAATTTAGGTTGTATGATTAGTTATCTAGATGATCACTAAGTGTGGTTGAAGTTCCACTTCCACAACTTGACCTTCCACTAGTTCCTCCAACAGTTAGAACTAGTTTAACTGACCATAACTCAATTTAATTGAATTAAATTGCTACAACTGAAATTAACTCAACCTAGACTTCTAAAATTTAGGAATCACTACATACAACTTTATTTCATGCCCTTAACTTGAATTAAATAAGCTAGACTCCTATAAAATAGGAATCAACAAATGCAAACCGAACTTCAACTCATTAACTCTAATTAAGTGTTCTTAACTAAGTGACAATAGCCATATCACCTTAATTAACTCCTCAAAGTTGTATGCTGATGTGGAATTTCAAATTTCCTCAATTTGATTAAGGAGAAAAATTAAAATTGAGACTTTCTTGCTGCATTTTCAACATTCCCAAGGATTAATCATTGATTTCACGCAACACATGTATACTCAAGACTAGTCTACAACTGATGTTACACTACCTTGGGATATCCACCATAGCTGAGAAATTCGAATTCCTTGCATGCATGAGTTATTTATGGTTGATTGATCAATTAACTAGATGATCTCTAAGTTAGACTATTGTCCCACTACACAATTGACCTCCAACTAGTTCTATTAACTGTTATAACTAGTTTAATTGAGTACAACTAGAAATAACTGAACTGGATTGCTATAAATTAACAATCACACATGCATAACTGAACTCCAATCCCTCTACTAATCTAATTGAGTGACAAGAGCCATGTCACCTCAATTAACTACCACCAAGCTGTCTACTGATGTGGAAATTTCGATTTTTCTCAATTTGACCAATGCTAAGTCAAAATGAGCTTTTCTTGCTACACTTCTCAACATTTTACTCTTGGACAACTTGTTACCAAGGGAATTTATATCTTCTCTATTTGGTTCTATTTGTTTCTAGATATACTTGGTCCCCATACCTCACATCCATAAAGCCCTACTGGTGTTATAAGAATTTAAAAGAGAAATTACATCATTTACCTACCCTAAACCTTTGTAGTCTTTGTTTTATTTTGCAAAGAGAAGAATGTCTTTCACTCTCATGTAGACCTTTTCTCATTCATTGAAATTTGGCCCCAAATATTTATATTTTTGGGTCCTCTTCTAGTGGATTACTTTCAAATTTGTTTTATTGGTGTTTGGTTCTTTATTTTAGCGATATGAAATTTACTATCTTAGTTTTATTGTTTTCATGCTTAGTCAAACATCCATAGAGAAGGCCTAAACTTAAGGTCATTACATGCAACAAATAAATTATAGTTTCTAAGTTTTTAAATAATTTCTAGGCTAAGAGAATTTTTCTGATCTGTCTATAGTATTATTTTCGTCTAGGAATACCTTTCATTTCATGCATACTAGCTTGTGTTTTTCCCAAGTATGGTCATTTCTCTTTCATGATTTCATAAATATGGTAATTTTTTTAAACTTTAGAGGATTTATTTTCATATTTTTCTACTTTGTTTTTGGTGTACTAATAATTATCTAGTTTCTTGGGTGCTAATATGAGTATGTTATTAACTTTTCACTTTAGGTGAGCTAGCAAATAGATCCATTTCTCTAGGGTTTCCTTGTTGCCTTCTTTTGTTAACTAGATACGACGTTTCTAGCAAATATTTTGTGTCCATGTGGCCCTTTTGTAGTTGTTTTTGTGTCATTGATTTTATGTGTAGGAATCTTTTGTTATGTAACCAAATAAAAAAACACAAGAAAAGATAGATCAACGACTAGAAAGTAAGCCTCTTCGAGGGGGAAACCCCCTTTACATCATATAAATGAAAAATTCTTGGACGATTCAAAGACAAGTGCTCCTTGGTATATATAGGAGTCTAAGGGATCACAATATAACTAGGGCCTACATAATAATAATAATGTAAAGGCACAAAAGTAACAATAGTGGGCTTCTTTGGGGCACAATAATAACAATATGGGGGCTACACTAGTATTATTGAGACCTAACATGCCCCTCTCCTTCAAAAAAGTGTTGTCCTCAATGCTTGAGTAGTTCTGGATTCTTTCGAATAAAATACTCATCCTCCCATGTGGAGTCTTCAGTAGATAAGTTCTTCCACTTAATGAGATACTCTGAAATTGATCTATTTTGTAGTTGTCAGATTCTTGTTTTTGTGATTGCTTTAGGCTCCAATATGATTTTTCCTTCCTTGTCAAGTTCTAGAAATATAGTTTGAATAGGGAGCTTGTCACCTATAACCTTCTTTAAGCATGAACATGGAAAACTAGGTGTACTCGTGAAGATACAAGAAACTCCAATTTATATGCCATAGTACTAATATTTTGCAACTCCTTATAAGGGCCATAGTACTTGGGTGATAATTTATTATCCTTCCTAGCTTGATTGAGGAACATTTTTTTGTTGGTTGTAGCCGTAAAAATACCCAATCGCCCACATCAAAACTTCTTTCGTTGTGATGTTGATATGCCTATTGTTTCATTTGATTATGTGCTAGAGTCAGGTTATTCTTTAAGGGTTGGATAACTTGTTGTTGAAGCTCGATGAAATCTTCCATTGCTTGAACCTTAGAATTGTGTCTTCTATCAACTACCACCATGATGAAATTCTTTCCTTCAGACTTGGGTAAACCTGTAATAAAATCCATTAAGGCATCTTCCCAATGCTGACTTGGAACGGCTAATGATTGTAAAAGACATGTGGTATTAACTATCTCAACTTTATTCTATTGGAAAACCAAACATTCCGCCAAAAACTTCAGAATTTTAGATTTAGGGCCATCCCAAAAAAAAACTTTGTTGTCTTGGTGGTAAGATTTTAAGGTTCCTGAGTTTCCTCATATAGGAGAGGTGTGTAATTCCAAAAGAAGATTTTGTTTAAGTTGGGAGTTCATACATATATATAAGCAATCTTTATACCACAATGAATCGTTTTTCCAAATAGATGAATCTGATGCACTGGGATCTTGCTACAACTTTTGAATGAGTATCCATACCTCTTCATCATTCTTCCATTCCTCCCTTGATTCAGTTATCCAATCAGGTTAGATAATAGAAATGGAACAAAGTAATGCTTCCACATCCTCATCCCTTCTTGAGAGTGAATTTGCAACAAAATTTTTATTCCATTTTTTGTAGATGATTTCAAAGTCATAACCCAACATCTTTGTGACACATTTTTGTTGCTCTTTTGAAGATAATATTTTTTCTAAGAATTATTTAAGACTATCATGATATTTTCTTACCTTGAAGTGTTTTCCCATTAGGTAAGGGCTCTACTTCTTTAGTGCATATATATTTCCAACATTTCCTTCTCATAAATAACTTTATGTAAATACTTTCCCTTTATTGGGTGACTTTCAAAGTGGCAGGTCTTCCTTCTTACATTAAAACAACACCAATATCATTTCCAAATGCATCACATTCCATAATAAAGGTTTTTGTGAAGTATGGTGTAGCTAATATTGGAGCTCGACAAATTGCCTCTTTAATATGGTCAAAGGCCTTAGTTTCTTTTGCAGTCAAAGAAAATGCATCTTTCTTCAGTAATGTTGTTAAAGGTGTTGCTATCTTCCAATAATTCTTAACAAAATTGTGATAATACCATGTCAACCCGAGAAATCCTTGAAGATTCCTTAAGTTTGTGGGGATTTTCCATTCCTTAATGGATTTAATTTTGCCAGGGTCTACCTTGACACCCTCATGGGATACAATATGACCCAATTATTCCACTTCTTGTACCCCAAAGAAACACTTGGAGAGATTTCCATACAATTGTTCCTCCTCCAATAGTTTGAGAAACCTATCAACATGTTGAACATGATCTTTCCAAGACTTGTTGTAGATTATCATATCATCAAAAATACTAACAAAATTTTTCTAGGGAAGGGTTTGAAATTCAAATTCATCAAACCTTGAAATGTGGAAGGTGCATTATTAAGGCCAAAAGACATGACCAAAAATTCATAATGACCTTCGTGAGTTCTAATTTTTGTTGTCATAATGTCTTATGTTTTCATTCTAATTTGATGATATCTTGAACAAAGATCTTGCTTGGTGAAGTAAATTGATTCATGTGGTTCATCCAACAATTCATCAATGATAGGAATGGGAAACTTATCTTTAATAGTGATTTTGTTGCACTCTCTATAATCTGGACACGTACATCATGATCCATCTTACTTGTGCATAAATACTACTAGAGAAGAAAAATAAATTTGGTTAGGTTGAAATATACCTGTATCTAACATTTCTGCAACCATATGTCCAATTTCATTCTTATGGACATAGGGATATCTATAAGTTCTAATGTTTGAAGATACTTCCTATACCCAATTGAATAGCATGATAATGATCGTGAATAAGTGGGAGACCTTTGGGGGTCTCAAATACCTTGGAATGATTGCCAATGACTCTTTGGAAATCTGGAGAAATGAGTGACTTAGATGTTTGAACATCTAGCCAACATAATTGTGCAATTACCCCTTGTTGTTCCTTATTCAAAATATTTGTCATGCCATCAGAGATTATTATCTTCATAGGTTCCCCTATAATACCCCTTATTTCAATTTCTTTTCTTTCCAAGGAAATTTTCGAGAAAAGTTCTTCAAAACTAAAAGCTATTGTCCCCAAAGATTGTAACCATTTGTCTCTTAATACAACATCTGCACCACCCATTGGAATGGAAAGAATTATACTATTCAATACATATTCCCCCATGCTTAGATTGATATTATGGAACTTCCTTAAGCAATTTATAGTTCCTCCATTTGCAACCATAACTTGATGATAATAAGTGTCACTCGTTACTTTTATGTTGCTATCATTATGCCTTCAAAGATGCATAAATTTCATATGGTGTTTCTATGGATGATTATGGCTATAGTCCTTAGTTCTCACTTGTACATGATATGCTACGCATGTTATATTGTTTGAGGATTGTTGCTCTTGATGGTATCAAGGAGATGGGTTACTAACAAAGTTTGATAAATGACAATGAGCTCATGGCTCTATACATACTACCATGGGTGAATTATAGATAAGGATCTTATGGACGATTACTTAATCTGCAATGGTGTTGGTATGATAGCTCTTCTTTCATGAAGAAAATGGGTTAAGAGAATGATGTGATTGTAGAATACATGACATACTTATTTACATGATGCTATTTTTCCCTATCTTACTTTATGATGATATGATTGGTTATCACATATGTTGATTCATGCATGAGTTGCTAATTATGGTTGATTCTTATAAGATGTGGGATGTTAGAAAACTCTCAAGTGATGATACATGTATGATATGTTGGGGTTGT
This sequence comes from Pinus taeda, assembly GCA_000404065.3. NCBI lineage: Eukaryota > Viridiplantae > Streptophyta > Pinopsida > Pinales > Pinaceae > Pinus > Pinus taeda. The sequence continues at coordinate 274,653 of APFE030996412.1, read as the reverse complement.
AGTCGAAAGAACATGTAGATCTTTCTATGATTATTTGATGATGATGTCGCTGTCATGGATGATGACTATGGTGCTTACATCATGGGGGCTTCATTGGGGGATCAATACCATACCACATGGGTTCATATTGGGGATACATGTTGAAGAAAAAATGACATAATATATTGAGCATATAATAAGGGGTAAAGGGGTTTTATATTGGTGGGTATAAAAAAATGTAAAGGGGTATAAAAAATGTTAATGAAAAAATGGATACCTACAATATCTAATGAAAGTAGGGGTTTTTAAATTGGGACGGTGTATGAGGTTTGTATTGGTAGGGGGTTAGATAATGTGATATTTAGAGGTATTTTACAATATGTAGTCAAATTAAGGGTATTGTTTAGTATACCATGAATGCACGTGCTATGTCAAAGGTTCATTCAGTGAAGACCCCATGGCTTACACATGTACATGATATGATGTAAATGGTTTTGTAAAGATATGGTTATTACTGCTATATTTGTTGGATGATACTTCATGACATGGAATATACTTGGTTGATGCATGAAAATATATGCTTTGATGAACATGGATTAAGGCTTTTCCTACTAAGGGAAAGATAAAGTTGGACTTGATGAGGTGAGGAGGATGAGTTGGTAGCATACCTCTATGAAAATTTTATGCTGCATACTTGGTCATAGGTTTATTGTCTTATCTTGTGAATTGATGATGGAAATGTACATGCTGCTATTCTTGGTGCTATTGATAGATGGTTATGGTGCAGATGGTATATGATGTATGATAGTTTCTGATGACTATCATGGTATTATTGAGGTCTTTTGTCTTAGTTATAAATGTCATATTTTTCGTTTGATGTAAAGGTCATATAAAGACTTATTATGTAATCATTGTAAAATTTAGTCATGTATGGACTATTGTGGTCAAGTATTTTTGGGCATGTGATGTAATTTATAACCCTACTGTGATTGGGTGATTGATGTAATGTTGAGTCAAATATGTAACCCCAATGTGTTGGGTGGTTGATGTAAGCATGAGCCATTGGTAATAGGAAAATTCATATATGGTTGAGTCATAGAGTCGTGTATTTTATTGTACCTCCAAAAATTTCAGCATGTGCTCAAGGGGAGCATGGTCAGTATTCAATGTTCATACTCAACAATTCAGATCTACAACTCTAAAGAGAGAAGCCTTGATTCACCATTGGTCAACCCTTTTCCGTTGATGTCAAAGGGGGAAGTAACTTGGTGTTTGAAAATCTTGGTGCTTAGCTTTATGTGTTTTACAAGTATCTACAAGTGGTGGTGGCCAAAAACCAAAGAGTTTTCCATCAAGTCCAAAGGGAGAGATTGTTGGAATTATGACTAATGTGTTGTCCTTGATGGTAACCTACTTGATGAGTTGTCTTTTGATGGCAGCCTATTTGAAGAAGATGTCAACAAGATATATCTACATGTGATAGAAATGGATTATCAGTTCAGAGATAGAAGAATGATAAAGATGAAGTTTGAAAAAGTATATGTAGATTTGGTAAAGGAAAGTCGAGTATATGTTGGATCTATGAAGAAAAATCGTGTACACACTCAGGTATGTAGAAGGAAATGCACGTAAATTTTTCGCACCATGGTATTCTAAATACCAAGGGTCTTTACCATGGTATTGACCTATGGTATTGATCCCAACAATAAATATTTGATCTCGTCTAAGTATACCATCGACATTAGTATGGTTTTGACCTATGGTATTGGATAAGGGCTAAGCTAGATAAGGAGATGAAAAACAAAGTGGTAGAGGTGTGAAAGTGATGAATATTTCATGAATAGTTAGATCTAAGGCAAGTGTGCATGTAATGAACTATTATTGATTTGTTTGCTCTAGAACTAAGTATGCACCTGGAATTTGATGATGGATAAGATCCAATAGATTTGAACGATAATGTTGATTATGGGTTGATTTGATCAGTGATGATAGTGTCTTGACATGTGATTTTTTTGGGTATGTCGAGATCTGGGTATGTCTGAAATTTTGTGATGCAGCAAAGGTTTGTGCTAGTAATTGCAGATCTATACACAGGTTTGATGACCTAAAAGGCATGTACACACATGGGTTTAATATTGGTAAGTAGCATATATATTTAGATCTATATGTGGGTTTGATTCTAGAAAAGCGTGTATACACATAGAAATGCTTTGAGGAAAGCACGTATATAAACTAAGGTTCTGCTGAAAAAGATGTCTGATCAGTTTAATCAATATTGATGTGTTTATGTTATCTGTCAATGAAGTCTTACTTGATGATCTGGGCTTAATAGTGATGTTTTTCATGAGGATTGATTGATTGAATAATGATGAAGCTATTAGTTGTTTGTAATTGAAAATCAAGGATGGTTCTGTGATTAAGTCAAAACGATGTAGTGGTTCTATGTATGATTCAATGCTTATTTCAGAGTGGTAGTGGTTCAATTTCAGGGTTCTATGTTTTGAGATCTGTACATGGGTATGCTTCAAGGAAGTCGTGTATACACACGAGTTTGCTAAAACAAAGTAGCATATATATTCTGATATATTATTGATCAAGGTTTTTGTTTGGTTCAGTGAGTTGATGCAGTGTTTGGGTTCAACATTAGTACTCTGGTTACATCGATCTAACTGTTCTGGTTGTTTGAGAATAAGTTGATTGAGTTGGGTTTCATTTGATTCAGTGATTGGTTGATTCAAAGATTGGTTTTTCATTTGATGATTGAGTGATTTGTTGCAGTGATCAGTTTCAGTTTTGATATTTGATTTTGGGCTTAAATGATGGTAGTGGGTCTAGTCTAAAAATTTGATGAAAAGTGGCCTACAAGTTGTGATGTTTTGTAGCAGGTGGATCCAGTATGAAAATTTATGAAACGTGGTCCACATAGGTGTTGATGGTTGGAGCCTTCAATGAGGAATTCAAAGCTTCCTTCTAGTGGTAGCTAGTAAATCAGATCAGGGGGTTGGATCTTCCTTCCGGTGGGTGCTGGTAAACGAGATCAGAGGGTTGGAACTCCCTTCCAGTGGGTGTTGGAGAATTTGAGAAGGTTGTAGCCTTCTGTAGGTGGGTGCCTCTGTGTTGGTATGACTCTGTGCCAATACAATATTGTAACAAGTTTTGTTTATAATAAAAGGAAGACAAAGACCACAATAGTGGTGGTTTTTTCCCACATTGGGTTTCTACCAAAAAATCTTGGTGTTCATGTGTTTTGATGTGTTTCTGACATGTGATGGTTTATTTTTTTCTTACTTCACATGGTTATTGTTTATTTATTGTCTAATGAATTACTGATGCACTCACTCAAGATAAACAAATCATGAATTAACTAAAAAGTAAGTTTACTAGATATACGCTAGTTGTCTGAATAACATTCGCGTACATACGCGGGTTCCCTTTAGTAAAGTCGCATAAAGAAATCTTGATATGAAATTGAAAATTTTAATGATTTGAAAATATTGATTCACCCCTTCTCCCCCCCCCCTTCTCATTATTTTTCCCAACACTTCTATGGAGCACAATAATAAAAATATGGGGGCTACACTAGTATTACAAGGACCTAAAAATATATTTGATATGTTAGCTTATGGATGGAGGGAAAATTGAGAACTTATCATTTCTAATGAAAACCAATTATTATAGTTCTCATAATCATTATCAATATATAGGATAAGGTGATTAGAAAAGAATAATAAATTGATTCTTAAGGAGTACAAGTGGAAGTTTCACAAATGAGTATACGATGTGTTGTAGCCACTACAACAACATCCATAATTTTTGGGCATATCCAAAATTTTGGGTCACCATCTGCTTTCTTGAGGCCATAAGGGTTATGATTGTGTTTTTAATTTCTCAATCTCCCTATAACCCGTTCCTTTCAATCCCTCTTGGTGCACCCACTCACGTGATGCATATTGCATTCACTCATCATGTTTCATCTTAGACATTAACACAATATTAACCTTATGATTGCATTGTATAATTTGCATTGTAATTGGTGGAGGTACCATGCATTGATGGACAAGACTTCATTTTTTCTTTCATTTTGTTGACTACATTAGGGTATGGGGAGAAACCCTATATTTTTAAAATGAAGGCCCCCTTCATGCTTTAACCTAATCCATAGGCCTCCAAGCATGCATCCTCATCGACATTACATTGCACCATGATAAGAATCACTACATATTACATCACCTACACTCATCAAGTTTGTTCATGTACTTCAATGCCACATTTAAAAAAAAAATATCTTATTAGGGAACACAAGACTAACTCTTCAAAATGCCACCAAGATTTTGTCATGTTGTAGTATCAAAAGGCATTGGTCACATTTGCATATTCTTTCAAGCTTCCATGCAATTGATCAATCATTGTTACACATCCTAGGATTTAGTTTTTTAATTATAAAACATTACTATGTAACATCATTTAACCAATATGTTATTACATTGTGTTATGTAGGGCAAGTGAAACCAACACATTTAAAATTATCTTTTGGGCACAATAAAAAGGCCATATCTACCATATGTGTGATGGCTATATTTAAAATTCAAAATATAACAAATAACATTTTAATAATGGATATTGATGTTGGCCATTGTAAAATGCGTTGGGGATTATGAGCCAACATAAGCATGAAGAAAAAATAATATATGTCCAAATGAATACAAATAAGTGCTTCCTTTTTGTTAAATGATGAAGTTCCAAACTTGTCACGATGATATAATGACTAATAACAGTCACATTTTGGGAGGTATTAGAAATTCATAAATCTTAGTACACACATTGCAAGCACTTTAATGGGATACAAATCAATGATGTCACACTACAATGTTCAAAAACCACTATGACTAAAATCCACCTACCAATAGCATTGTAAGTGTTGGTGAATGTATATGCATCTCAAGGGTGAGGCAATGCAATCAACGCATCACTTAGACCCATTTGAAAATATAAGAGGCCATGCATTGTGCCAATGCATGCCACCAAATCATAAAAGATATGTCAAGGATATTACGACAACACTTGAACCCTTATCATCTAGTCTACAGGTTGTTCAATTTTTGTTCATATAGGTACTAGTGTTTTTAAATATGAAGATACAGATGCATCAAGTGGATCTATTGTTGTTTTGATATTAGGAGGAACTAATATTAAATGGTCTTTCCCTGATAGATATACTATTCAACGCACAAGTATGTTCATGGCTTGCATCTTCCAGTTATGAATCACTGAACAACAGTGCTAGAGGTGTGAGTTTCCAACATGCTTTCCCTCTTTTACACAATGATAATGGAGAAAAGATATATATAGAATTCCATGCACTTTAGTGGCAAGGACTATGAAGACATACTGCTTGCTAGAGGCTATGAATGAAGACTTTAGAGAACACAGGTTTTTGATGCTTATATTTAACATGCAACTCTTGATAAATAACAGGGAGTCTGCATAGTAGTAACCTTACATTATTTTGATATCTGATGCCGATGGTGTATGTCTAGAGGGGGAATAATGGTACAGGAATAAATTTTAGCTTCGCTATGCATCAAGATGTTGAAGGGAGAGAAATAGTGGTTGCTTTGGGTTCATCATTTACTTTTACAACCATAGTGGAAGAATAATTTGGATGAGTCACACTTCCTAAATTTGAGTTGGACAATATCACCACCATTCCTCTCCAGATTCATGACTAGATCACCCTATCAATGTTGTAGGTCACAAAATTGCACTGCATAACCTCATATAAGCAACAGGAGAGTGCAACCTTTATTGAACTGTGATTGGCCCAAGTCACATCTATAATCTACGACCTCTCTCCAGGTCGCAAAGGAACATTTTAGAGCCTTAGAGGTATAGCTGAAAAATGTGACCTAAAGTAAAATGTGATTATGCAACCTCTATAAGTCGCATTCGCTTGCGATATCCCTCAAACTGCGAATTTTAAGGACTACAAAATGCGACCTGCATTGTGCGTTAAAGCTCAATTCCAAGGTTATAATCTGAATATAGACAATGTTCTCGTTCCATTTTGATATTTTTGGTAGCATACCTAACTGACAAGATATCAATACTCAAAAGCATAGTGAAATGGACCACACAAAGGATATAAAAAGAACAACAATTTTTAATACAATCGTTTTTGCGATCATTCATCCGGTTAAATCACTAAGATTTGGGAGATATCATAATATATGATTCAAAGCATCAGTGTTATCCTTCAAGGGGATTTATCCTTATTATTGTCTCGATGGTAATTAATTGGGGACCTATGGTGTTTAGAACCTTTCTGCTGACAAAGCGAGTGCATTTGTTTTTACAAAATCATCAGGATAAAAGTCAAGCTCAAAAGGGAAATCAAGAAGTAACCTCTTTATGCTCCAACAAAAAATTATGCAATGGGGTGGAATACTATTACTATAATGGTTGCCCATGTGGAAAAATTAGGGGAAGGCGTGTTCTTTAAATTTAATACGCTAGCTCCAATAGGAGGTATATTATTTATGTGCACATTTGGCACCCTCAGTTTTTTGCTAGTGGTGACATAATCATAGATAAATGTGAATCAATTAGTTACAAAATGTTTGATGAGTATATTTTTATTGAGAGTAGAAATAATTTGGAAAATGGTATGGGCTCAATCACATGAATTGGGACATGGTATCAAACACAATTTAATTCCAGTGATTTGTGCAAATCTGAGAGGGGACTAGTCACGTATCAGGTTATCTATCATAAGTGATCTAGCCCAAATATTTTCTCTCTTTGATATTGCAACTTCATTAATTGGCACATTATCAGGATTTTCAGAGCTTTTATGGATAAGTTAAGCAATACAACCAAATTTATGGTAGAAGAGGGAGGAAAAAAATAAAGATTATTCCCTTGTCTATGTTGCTTCCTAGGCTTATTATGCATGCTCTGGGAGATCTTATACACATTCTTTGATTGATCATAAAAAATGGTATCAATTCTTGACAAGTGGTGGATAGATAATGATAGAAAAAAGTGAGTGAGGGTGTTGATCCATGTGGAAGAAGCTATAGTTTCTCATAGAGTTTTCACAATTAGGGTTTCGACAAACATGTGAACTCGCTCCACGTAGCTACCCAAGGCACCATGTTAACATTGATGACCGTCGCATGAGTAGCAAAATGGACATTTAACACAACAAATGAACATCACCACCTTATTCATAAGCCCATACGAGTCACCATATCATTGCAACAACATTGGAAACAAACATTCTAGGGTTTCCGAAGAACGATCTCTATTCTCTTGATAATCTCTCTTTTGTCGATATATAAATACTTTTTTACCATGATGCCAATAACTATGCTAAGATCAATTAGGCATGTATTATCCATTGGAAAAGAGACAATAGTGAGGAAGCTCAAGAGTCATGAGGGTAGGAGAAAGGTCACAATAGGTGAATAGTCACCCCATTTCAATAAATATGCCCTCGTACCTTATTTGAGGGGGACTTTTGGCACTTGATATGGGACTAGAAGTATATAGATGATCTATGCTTGAAGAGCTAGAGGTACTCAACTACAGGTAGATAGTACGGTGAGTTGTGGTGAGGCTATGGTTTTGCTTCAGATGATCCAATATGAACAACCCATGTTCCACTACTAGGCTTTGATGTTTTGTAAGATATGTACTTGTATTTGCAACAACAATAGTAAGAAGTTATTCACTTCCGACATTGATTCCCATGCTTACTCATAGTGGTTGTATTGGTTTTTTAGTATTTTCATTGTATTTGTATGTGTGCTTTCATAAAGGAAATATGTTATTGACTAGTTTGTAGTTTTTGCATGTGTGTTTTCTTTCGAATCTATTCTTGTTATTCCATGCCATGCCAATAACTTGCTGCAAACTATTTTTCCATTAACCTATGACATGTTCATGTTCATTAATGCCTGAGATGGTTTTATATTACTAATCCTTCTCATGGAATACTTCTTCTTGTTGCTTTGTTGTTGCATTCTTGTATCTTGTTCTGCAGGTTGTCAATTGTGGGTTAACCTCATTCCTACTATTTGGGAGCCCTTTTCTTTCCCTCACTTGAACATCGTCACATTTGACATCCAAGAGCAAAACATTCACGGTGGCAGTCGTGCCTACATACTAGATGGGGCTCCTATCCCAAATAGTGTGAGGTCTAATTCTGACCTCACACCGAGGAGACCCTCTAGCTGTTGGCAGTACATTCCAACCTCGTCAAAAGGATGTCAACAATAAGTAGTAGTCTATCCTTGAACATGATGAAGATTTTGTATTTAAGGAAATTTAATAATGATTAAATAACTTTTGACTCTTAAAGTACCCCCTAAACAAGTGACCATTTGAAAAAGAATTGTTATGAATAGTTCCCTAAAGGGATATGTGATAAGAATCAAAAGGTCTAATTAAAGATGATGCCTCTTAGAAAGAGAATATTGGAAATCAATCAATGAAGTTAAAAAATCATGATAATGAAGGTCATTCTAACGATCCATAGAAAACATGGTGGCATTAGATTAAAGAGGAATGCATAATAAAATTGAATAATCAGAGGAACATAAGCTCTTTGCATGCCAACATCTATAATGTTTTCCTCGTTAATGTGAGGGTCACATTGTAATGATATATGTAGATGAATAACTCTATATGTGATTGTATGATGGACATCAAGATGTACGATTACCCTCAATTTTATTCAATAAAGTGAAAAATTCATTTGATTCCATCAAATAAAAACAAATAAGTGAATAACATTTAACAAATTTCCTTATAAAATACTATACCTAAATTGAAATTTTATTAAAAATTGTTAATAAAAAATAAAATTCAAAAATATTAAGACTAAAAATTCATTAGATTTTTTTTTTTGGCTAAAATACACTTAATTTAAAAAAAATTATAAAATTATAAAGAATATACATTTTAACCAAACAATTTAGTGCATAACCTAAACATGAAAAGAGTGTGCGAATATGAATACAAAGCTCGAAGTATTTTGTTGACACCTAATCCTCATGATTGGGTGAATATAATGTAAATAGATAAATAAGTAATATGAACAGTCATCGAGAGATGAACTAAACAGTCTCTCCCTCATGTGTTTAATGAAGACCTACCTGAAGCAATAAGCATGAATCAATTTTTGGTTGAGGAGTTACTACCTGGTCTGACATGGTATCAGAGCCAGCTCCCAAAATAGTTGTAACTCCCACTGCCTACTACTCTCTGTCCACTACCTACTGCTCTCTATCCTAATGAACTGCTACTCTCACTCAGAGTTATTCCTACTCTGCCTTCTATCCGCTAAATGTATACAGTGCTTTGTTGTACGTTGTACGCTGCTGTCAAAATTCTTTTGAACCATACATTGGTCCATTGAACTATTTTGTAATAATGAACCCGATGTGAACGTTGGGCACTCCCTCCATATAGTACAATCAGCCACCAGGAATCAAAGAGAGTTTTCAGCTATCCATGCTATATGCAACCAGCTAATATAATTATGTAGTTCAAGGACAGGATTGATCCATCATGTCAAATTGACCTTGGTTGATGGAAATTCTCCTAATTTGAGTTCTATGGCTGTTTACTCTTGAGAGCCATAAGAAATTTTGTTTATTTATAGAGTTGTTTGGCTACGCATTAATTTATGTGAAGGCTGTGAAAATAAATGTGATAGGTGCAATGTGTTTTTTAAAGGGCTGACGAATAGAATGTAGCTGTTTCATATATATTATATATACGTTGCTCCCTGTATTTGTCACTATATAAATTTCCGTCCACCTCCATTTGAATTTCAAGTTTCTACTCCCCCTGTTTGTCACTGTTCATATTACGATTGTGTAAGTATAAAGAATAACTACAGTCATTACAACTGTCAGGGAAAGGAACATAAGTATGGGAATAACAAGACTGTTAAGAGTTGATTGATATGGAAGACCAGCAACATATCGTCTTCACGGCCCAAACGTTGAGAGAAGCATGCATTCTTGCCGACTACAATATCCCAAATGGATCCACACTCCACCTCGTGAACCGAGTCAAAGGTGGCACACAAATTTAATGCAAGTCCCTGCAAGCTGCTGCGTGCACTGTGAGGGCATTGGCAAGGGAAAAAGTTGTCGGAGATGCTAATGCAGATAATGCTGCTAGTCTCTGCCATTCTAGCGCTGATTTGAAAGAGAGTTTTTTTTGTCAGTGCATCACCAATATAAATGTTTCTTTGGGAAATGTTTTAAATCAATTTTCATTTAAAGTGTTTTGAAGACTCCGCCATAGTAAAGTGTTTTGAAAACTATAGTGCATTTTTTCCCTTTTACACAACAAATGCAAATTGTTTTATCACTAGAAGAGTGATTTTTTTTTCCACTATACACAGATTTTACAATGCATTCAATCATATCCATGGTGGGAATAGTTCTCACTGGCAAGGAGAACTATCCTGAATGGTCCTGGACGATAAAACACACCCTCATTTTCAATGGGTTGTGGAAAGGAGTGTGTGTTTTGATGGAGACAATGAACCAATGCAGCCTACTTCAAACAAAGAGCTCGTCATTTGGGAAAACAAGAGCAACAAAGCTTATGCATTAATCGTAGCATTTTTAAATGAAGAGGCGAGTCACCATATTTCGTCATTTTCAACTACTTTTGAAGCCTTACAAAAGCTGAAAGAACTCTATGACTCACATTATGCACTTGAAGTTGTTCAACTCATGATTAAACTCTTCACTCTTGAACTGCAAAATAATGATCCTCTTGCTCTTGCATCTGAAGTAAAGTCTATAATGCATGATATTAAATCCACTAAGGTTGAATTGGATACTCCTCTTATCACTTTTCTCAAGGCACTTTATCCTACTTACTCCAATTATCTTGAGTCATTGCAAGAAAATGGAAATCTCAAAGATATCACCTTTGACTCTCTTGTGAAAAAGTTTGCTGAAAGAGAGAAAGCTTTTGGAAACAAGACAACCCCTGAATATTTTGAAGAGGAAGTGTGCCTTGTTCATAAAGAAAAGCATCATGCTCAAGATTCTTCAAGAGGAAGAGGTGGTCGAAGAGGAAGAGGAATATATTTCAGAGGCACGGGGGGAAAACATTCTCAAGGAGAAAAGGCAGATTTGCACTGCATTCTTTACAAAAGAAATGGATCACATGATGCCTCTATTTGCAAGCTACCATGGGACAACATTGAGCATAAAAGGAACCAGCAGAAAGGTAAAACTGATGATAGAGGCAAAGGTAAAGCACCTGAATCCGCTCACTATGTTGTGGCACAATGTAATATTGGAGTAAATGAAGATTTATTTAATGCTTCACTTGCTTCCTTGAAAAATGATTGGTTGCTTGATTCAGGAGAAACCTGCCACATGACTCATAGAAAAGATCTTTTTTGAGGAATTTACTGACAATGTTGATGGAGCAGTGTACTTTGCAGACCAATCAAAAATCAAGCCATCAGGGCTTGGCACAATCAGGCTTAAACTGCCTGGTCTTCCAGACTTTCTTCTGAATCATGTTCTATATCTCCCACAACTCAAGAGAAACTTGTTGTCCTTTGTTCACATCTGCCAGCAAGGTCAGTCCATTCATATGTTTGATGGCAAGCTTGAGGTAAGAAAAGAATCTGACCACTCACTTGTCATGAGAGGAATAGAAGAAGAAAGACTTCTCAAGTTGCAAGGAACCTCTGCTCATGCACAAAATTTCTCATACAATTCTCATCATGAAGAAGGTAAACTTCCATCAAATTTATTATGGCATGCTAGATTTGGACATTTGAACTATGACAGCCTCCGCTTGTTGAAGAAAACTGGTGTTGTTGGTTTGCCTACAATTCCTAGGAAACTTAAGCAATGTGATGCTTGCATCCTAGGAAATCATAGCAAATAGCCTTTTCATGATTCACATTCAAGAGCACTTAGAAATATTGAACTAATTCATTCATATTTATGTGGTCCAATGCCTGTTCCTTCTGCAAATGGAAATAAATATATGATGACATTTATTGATGACTACACCAGAATGTGTTGGGTTTATTTATTGAAGAAAAAACAAATCTGATGCTTTCCTAACATTCAAGAATTTTCATAAATGGATTGAAAATGATGCACAATCTCATATTGGGTCTATTCGCACTGATAATGGAAAGGAATATACATCAAATGAATTTGAACACTATCTTCGCCAACATGGGATTAAACATCAAACAACTGTGCCTTATAATCCCCAACAGAATGGTGTAGCTGAAAGAATGAATAGAACAATCTTGAATATGGTACGATCCTAGCTAGCATAATGTTTTGGGCTGATGCTGTTCAATGTGCTGCATATATAAAGAATAGATGTCCATCTAATGCTATAAGAAACAAGACTTCTTATGAATTGTGGTATGGACATGTTCCTTCAGTAAAACATCTTAGGATCTTTGGTTCCACCTGTTATGCTTTGATACCAAAGGTGCATAGAAACAAACTTGGTGCTAGAAGTCATAAGTGTATCTTCCTGGGGTATTCATACACCTCCAAAGCATACTGCCTCTATGATGAAGCAAATAAAAAGTTTATTATATTTAGAGATGTAATTTTTCTTGAATCATCCAAATCTGACAATGTTGTTGAGCGACAACTTGATCGCTTGGATAAATTCGCAAAAACGAAATCATTTCAAGAATTTGAGAATCAGATTCCACATCTTGAAGGGGGGATTCCTATACTAGATCAACATGTGGAATCTTCTTCTGAAGAATACTCTCCCCGACTGAAACTCCAACAACGAATGATGCTTTAAGTGATGTAATTGATAGAATTGGGAGACTCAATCTTGATTCACTCCCAACTCAATCAACAGAGCAGCCTGGACCATCTCAGAAAGGTCCCCCAAAGTGGCTGACAAAGACACTTGAAACTGTTCATCCTGATGAAATTGGAAAAACAGGAACCAGAAATTCAAACCGACAAAATGGAGGTGATGTAGATGACTCTAATTCACCTGTTGATATGGATGTTTCTTATGATTGTGAATTGAACTTGTCTACAGATTTTGAACCAACTTTCTTTAAAGAAGCTGCTTCTCATGATGAATGGAAAGAAGCAATGCAAAAGGAGTATGATGCCCTCATAAAGAACGACACTTGGAAGCTGGTTGATCCTCAATTTGGAACCAAACCAATTGGCTGCAAGTGGGTCTACAAGAACAAGTACAAAGCTGATGGCTCACTTGACAAGCACAAAGCTAGGCTTGTGGCAAAAGGTTTTGCACAGAAGGAAGGGGTCGATTATGAGGAAATTTTTGCTCCCACAGCAAAATGGGCCACCATCTGGACACTCTTTGCACTGGCAGCTCAGAACGGTTGGAAAGTCCATCAAATGGATGTAAAAACTGCCTTCTTGAATGGAGATCTAAAAGAAAATGTTTTTATGTCCCAGCCTGAAGGATTTGCTGTGAAAGGACATGAACATAAAGTATGCAAACTTGTGAGGTCCTTGTATGGCCTCAAACAAGCACCACGAGCCTGGTATGAAAAGCTAACTGAGCATCTTCTGAAACTCAACTTCAATCATTTTGATCTTGATGATGCAACTTTATTTGTCAAGAAAGTTGGAAAAACAGTTGTATATCTTGTGGCATATGTAGAAGATCTTTTAATGACAGGGAACAATGAAAGTTATATTGCATCCATAAAGAAAGAATTAGGAAAAATCTTTGAAATGACTGATTTGGGCTATGTTCATTACTATCTTGGCATTGAAGTAACCCAACATTCAAAATCCATATTTCTTTCTCAAAAGAAATACATTGGAGATTTGTTAAACAGATTTGGCATGACAGAATGCAATCTTCTTTCTACTCCAATGGAACAAAACTTGAGGCTCACATCTATTGAAGGAAAAGAATTTGAGGATGCA
>APFE030996412.1:248908-259099 GCA_000404065.3 Pinus taeda | reverse complement strand
ACTACCTAACTACTACCAGACCAGACATTTCATTTGCTGTTGGAATCCTCTCCAGGTTTATGCAAAATCCTTGTGAGGTACATTGGTCTACTACAAAAAGATTTCTACGGTACTTGAAGAGAAATCAAGACTTTGGAATCAAGTATACACAGGTGGACAACTTCAACTTGATTGGATACTCTGATTCCGACTTTGATGGAGACAAAGAAACTGGGATATCTACTTCAGGATATGCTATGAGGCTTGGATCAGGAGCTGTCTCTTGGAGATCACTAAACAATCAGTTCAACAGATTCCACAACAGAAGTAGAATACGTGGCAGCAGCTGAAGCAACAAAAGAAATTGTGTGGCTCAGGAAAATTCTTGAAGATTTGCAGGTTAAACAAGTACAATAAACTTGACTCATGATTGACAATACCTCTGCAATAAAGTTGGCCAAGAACCCAAAGTTCCATGATCTAATGAAGCACATCAGTACTAAATATCATCTGATTCGACATCATGTTGAGGCCAAAACAATCCATCTCCATCATTGTTCCACAAATGAGCAAATTGCAGACATCTTCACCAAAGTGCTTGGAAGAGAAAAGCTTGAACGATTCAAAATGATGCTTGGACTCACCAACATCCCTTTATATTAAGGGGGGGAATGTTAACACCTAATCTTCATGATTGGGTGAATATAATGTAAATAGATAAATAAGTAATATGAATAGTCATTGGGAGATGAATTGAACAATCTCTCCCTCATGTATTTAATGAAGACCTACATGAAGGAATAAGCATGAATCAATTTTTGATTGAGGAGTTACTGCCTGGTCTGACATATTTGACAAAAAGCATTCAAGTGAAAGCAAACAAACACTTTGGCAAAGTTTTTCATTTAGATTTATTTCATAAGTCTCACAACCCTCATTAAATTGGTAATATTATCAAAATTCAAAAGAAGTTAAAATCAATAATATCAACTTGAGTTTCTCAAAGATAAAACATTAAAACAATCGAATAATTTAAATTCTTCTAGAAATACTCCCAACAAAATGAATAAACAGAGCACATGAATACACTACTATCCAATATTGTAATATCGCCTTCTGTGTACGGGACTAAAGTAGTGGTGTGAACCATTTTTTTGGCTACCAAAGAATAAAACATAAAGGAAAAGGAAGAAAATGCTACTAGCATGTTATCTCTTATATATAATTTATATGTGAATGGAAATTAAACTTTGGAGTAGAGGTGATTGAAGTACTTTGGAAAATTGAGGGATTAGTTGTGGCAGTTCTTACTGGAATGAAACAATATCTCTTTTCTAATTTTCAAACAATATGTGTTTTCTAATTTTGAAACAATATGTGTTTTCTAATTTGTTATGTTGGAGAAAATAACATTATATCCACAACTAATTTGACACAATCTTTTTAAAAGTAACGAAGTTTAACAAGAAAATTACATTAACTCAAAGAGCCAATATCCAAACCTAGACACATAGGTTCCTTAAAAAATAATAAAGTTTAACAGGAAACATTTTCAAAGAGTCAACGAACCAATATCCGAACTTAACACACACGATTGTTAAAGTAACAAAGTTTAACAGGAAACTAGCTTGTATGATGAAACATTCTTAAAGAGCCAAAGAGGCTACAATGCAAAATTTTTAATTCACATCTGTAATTTGGCTTCTCATTAAAAATTCTTTTGCATTACTCCCTGAAAGTTTCAAACATCTATCACTTTAATTCCATCATTTTTAGTTGAAGGACGTGGCATAGCCCTTTCTCAGTTGCATCTAATTATCTCAGAGCCCTCTCTGTGCTGTTGTACATGAGAATGTTTCACTTGATTTTTGGACTTTACTCTTTGTATTAAGATATTCCAGATGAGAAGCATATTTTCATTGCATATTTTCTTCATATCTTTTGGGATGGCATGGTAGGGGTTTGTTAGATGGGCACAGTTTGCTGATTTCTTCTCTTTCTTAAAGAACTCATTTCAATTTATGCCTGAGATTTTTGTGCATCCATTTCCACATCTATGTCCATTTCCTTTGTTCCAAACTTTGTGTTCCAATCGTTGTCTACAACTATCTGCATATTATATATAAAGGACCATGATTAATCAAAGCACTTGATCAATGATCTATGTTATGCATGGATGCCCATTTTTCAATCCTTCAATACATTCTCAATTTTTCATAGCGATACATTGTACGTGTTGTATTGTTATATTCAAATATTCTCATAATAGGAATCATTATATATATATAATGACAATGATCTGATCGATTTGAAAATATCTGTGGAATGGAATGGGATAGTAAAGGCTGAGAAATAAAGCTAGTTGGAATTTCCATAGCCTGAGTTCAAATTACTGCAATTTAATTGATTTTTCAGTGCAATGCCTCACTGGTATATACTTTAATGAAAGCCTAAAACTTCCATCTAATATATACTTGAAACTAAGTGCTACTACAAATGACACAACCAGCACCATTTTTTTTCTTCAGAAGAAAAACAAGAAACTTTCATTCATTTAAGTGTGAAAGTTTTACAATGGAAAAGTGTTTTATCCCCTATAATAGTTCAAAGAACAGATATCAGATGTATACAAATCTGGGTGTGGCCAGTGTGGTGCAGAGTATAAACTCTGTTTACATCAGAAAATTCAAAACAAGATCAAAGCACGATAAGTTGCAAGAGAAAAAAAAGTAATACGGTCTAGGAACAGAACTAGGCAGTGTTAAAAGCTTGTCACATCAAGGGGAACAATTCACAGAAAAATTCTTCTGAGGGATGAGAAAATATACCAGAAAAAATACAGGATGATACTCCAAAATTACATCTCAAAGTAGTCCAGTGATCGCTCCCAACCATCAACCTCTAGCTTGTATACCATGAAATAGGGGGAAGAGGAAGACCTCATTTGGAAAGTGCATCGGCCAAAGTATTTTGTTCCCGGTATATGTGTTGAAAGGTGATGGTGGAGAAAGTCGTCAAGAGATCATTGGTTTGTTGCATCCAGTTGCATAGCGAGGGAACCTCCAATGTGTGTTTCCCCTGAATCTAGTTGATCAATGTCAGTGAGTCACACATGAATAGAAGGTTGTCCATTTCTAGTCATGAGGAAATTTGCAGTGCACCACATAAAGCTATCAATTCCTCTCTGCAGTTGTCGCCATCACCACCATGCCAGTGAAAGTGGTAATGAGTTGTGTGATTAAGTGAAAGGTAAACCCCACAACCACAAAAGCCCCCCGAGGCGGCCCCATCAAAATGGCAGATGAGGAAGATGTTGTCTAGATCAACCAACCAGTGTGATGTTCCTTTCAAAATCCAAATATATATAGGGGCTGACTTCTGGGAAATATTCAACAATGTTCAATGCCACCAGTTGGACATGAGGATGTTTATCTTTGAAAATAAGCATGTTTCTTGCTCGCCATATGCCCCATAACACATATAGTGGGACAATATGGTGTGCCTTAGCATGTAGAGACCAAGTGGTGAAGCAATCCATAATCGAGACAGAGTCACTAGGCATAGGGACACTGAGAAATATGGAGACCTTCGTCCAAACAACCGAAACAAAAGAACATTTGATGAATAGATGTGTGTAGTCCTCTGAATCCAACCCACACATGGGACATCTTTCGGGGCCATGAAGCCCTTCTCAGTCAACTGATCCCAAGTAAGAAATACGGTTATGTAGGGCCAACCATGAGAAGCATTTGATATTAAGTGGGGCATTCCACTTCCAACATGTAATAGTAGTAGCAGTAAATGACAATGATTGAGAACAAGAAGTGATGTGGCCATATACTTTATTGACCGCAATGCAGTCGATCACAACATGTCCCCCCACACTAGTCAGTCTAAGCGAAGAGTGGGACAGACTCCAACCATGTGGAGAGAGTGGAGGTATTTATCCCATTCCTCGGTCAGTTGGTTTGGTAGGCCAAACTGTCCAGCATGTGTGGCCAAACAGGGGTAGCATTTGGGAGACAAGCCCTGTCCCAAATATTTTCCAGCAAAGTGATCCCCCTTGTGTGTAGAAAATGAATCAAGGGTGTTGAAAGTGTATGGTAGCCATTCATACTTTTGATGACATCTAGGCCGACAATAATTTTTCTACCACCCCCAACCATCCACTACAAGTTGTTGCATAGTCATGGAATTACTCAACAAAGACTATTCCAAACAATAGATGTACTAGGTGTAGGGAGTGCCCCAATAGCTACCTAATCCTCCATATTTGTCTGTGCAATGTATTTGTTGAAAATGATTTTCTGCCACAGGCCTCTAGCACAAAACATCCTCCAAAAGGACGAGGCAAGGACATCAATATTCAATCCTCGAGAATCAAGGAGTCCCCAACCACCAAATTTTATGGGTTTCGATAAGATACATAAATTGAAAAGGTGTATCTTTTTTTTGTTCTCTATGCTAGACCATCAGAAGGTAGTAATGATATTGTCAATGTGGTGGATGATGGATTGTGGGATATGAAAGAGATGCATCCAAAACACTGGGATGCTCTATAGAACTTCTTTGATCAGGGTAACACAAACTCCTAAGGTGATCTAGTGATGCTCCTAGCAAGTCAACTTGTTTTTGAACTTTGTAATAAGCCACTCCCAGTCATGGGAGAGGTATTTATTTGGTTTCAAAAAACATCCTAGGTATTTGAAGCCTTCAGTCATGGAGAAAATATTTATCCCAAAATATACAACAATAGCCAAGATTATGTCTGAGCCTTGGTCATCAGTAATTGACTCTGTTTTGGAGGATTTGATAACTAACTAGATGCCTTTCCAAATTTGTCAAATATCTTGTGGGATGTGTCCCATTCTGTGATCTCAGTGGCCCCAACACACAACACATCATAAAAAAAAATGAGGTGGGTCACCCCACAGTTTCTTGAGATTTTACAGCTAGTGATTTGTCCAGATTCCTTCGTGGCAATGATACTTTTACTGAGGGCATCCATGACTAGTATGAAAAGTAGTGGGGATAGAGCACAACTCGACCTGAGTCCCCTGAAAACTTTAAAGAAATCTATAGGTTCATCATTGATGAGGACCACCATGGAAGTGGATTTAATGTAAGCCATGATCCACCGAACATGACAATGCAAGAATCCAATTTTGTATAAAATCATTGTGAGAAATTCCCAATCAACATAGTTGAATGCATGCTTGAAATTAATCTTCATGAGACAAGATTTTAGTTTCTTGGATTTCACCAAATGAATACACTCTTGAGCAATGGCGATGACATCCTGGATTCTCCTGTTAGACATAAAACCAAATTGCTCCAACAAAATATATGGTGAAATATTATTCTTTATCCTATTTTCTAGGAGTTTTGACATCATTTTATATATAGAATTGCAGAGAAAAATTAGCAGATATTCAAAGAAAAGTAAAGGTTTTTTATTTTTGGGAATTAAGGTAAGAAACGTAGAGTTGATGGCACCTGGAATATGTCCATTTTGAAAGTCTTCGCCATTTTGCCCAGCTTAAAGCCCACTCCTATTCCTAGAGTTTGATACTTTTACCCCGCTTGAGTGCCAAGTCCAATATTGCCTATTGCTACTGAAAAGAGAAGTAATTTGGAAGAAATGGATCTGAGAGATGTGCAATTTCAACTTCAATAGAATGAACCACCTTTTTCATGATGGATTGGCAGTTATATATCCAGACTTTGACTTCAGATTTGAGCTGCATAAGCTTGTTGTTGGGTATACGACCAAAGTCCCACATTGACTAGAAGTTGGGAGAATCATGGATATATAAGGATGGACAAATATCTCCATTGGTATGAGGCCTTTTGGGGGTAAAGCCCAAAAACAAATCCATGAGGGCTTAGGCCCAAAGTGGACAATATCATACCATTGTGGAGATATGTGGTGCCCATAGTTCTTACAAGTGGTATCAGAGCCAGGTTTCGAAGTTAGCCAAGTGGATGAATCCTCGAAATGCTGAACGAAGGTGGTGGGCCTCGGTAATATCACGATGGGATCCATGGATGAGCTTGGTTAGATAGGCGGTGTGCTCAGGTGAAGAGGAGTTGACCTGGGATAGAGCAAGCTCTCGAGGCAGGTGGTGCTCCATGTAAGGCATGTGCTTCCAACGCTTTGGAGCGGAGAATCCTGGTTGGTAGAGAGTGGACGGATCGATAATCATTTGAGGGGAGGCTCGATGGTCCTTTGTTCAAGGGGAGGATTGTTGGGTATATGACCAAAGTCCCACATTGACTAGAAGTGGGGAGAATCATGGATATATAAGGATGGAAAAATATCTCCATTGGTATGAGGCCTTTTGGGGGTAAAGCCCAAAAAAAAATCCATGAGGGCTTTGGCCCAAAGTGGACAATATCATACCATTGTGGAGATATGTGGTCTCCAGAGTCCTTACACTTATTCCTAACCCATAGTATAGGATTGTTTGTATCATCAATGACAAGGGCGCACCATGTTTGATGGAATAATGACTGGAAGTCTGGGTCATTTATCCACATTGTGTTGAATTTTAAAGGTAGATTCAAATGGTCCAGTTCATCACACCATTCTAGTATTATGGCATCATGGTCAGAGATATCCGAGAATATTGTCCAGGAGCAAATCTGGTGCATTTGGTGGCACGTCTAGGAGTCCACACGGAATCTGTCTATTCCTTTTTATATACCCTCATCCTCAGAACGTTCATTTCTCCAAGTTGGGTATAGAGGGACTAGTGTTATGTACCTGAGTGATTTGCGTTGGAATAGGTCTTTGAAATGTCCAGCCAATGGGTGAGGTTTGGCCTTTTGTCCCCAGCATTCCATAGACCCCACCGTGAAGTTGCGATCTCCAACAATGATCAATGGTTTGATGTCGAGTAGCCCAGATGTGTCGGCCATATCGCTGAATGTTTTGTGGTTGGAGTATGGGGTGTAAATGTTCATAATTCATATCCTATGAGGGTATCCTCTGTGGTGGCCAGCCAAGATGATTCCGATGCATGACCTGTATTCTTGTAAGTTGTATATGTCTAGGTCCCAGATTGCAGCTAATCTATTAGATCTGCCTTGTGAGCTGGTTGCTCAACCATGCAAATTGGGACACATCCCAAGAAGTATCTCTACCGCCATTTCATTGGTGATAATTGTTTCCTAAAGTGGCACAATAGTGAGTTCTTTTGATCTAATACCATGTTCCAAGGACCTTCTGGTTTGGGCAAATCCTAGGCCCCTAATATTTAGTGACATGATTTTCATTATGGAAGGGAAGAGTCGGGGAATAGTGCTCTAAGGTCCCAAAATTGTGAAGTCTCGATAGAATCATTTGATCCATTCGACGGTCCAGGATCAAATGAAGGATATAGAGTTTCTTCCATTGCCTCTTCAAATATGTTGCTAAGGTCTGTGCCCACTGTACCACAAAGGTAAATGCTTTTGTATCTAGTACCTTTCTTCTTTTTTCCAGATGTGCTCGAGCCAATGTTCCCTTCTTCCTCCATTGATACATTAGCTTTCATGTTGTTTTTATTTATAGTGAGAGGGGCGATCTCCAAGCCTAGGAATCTGTTTAATGCTTGGAGGTCTTCATCATCTGAGATCACAATAGTTTCGGTGACAGTTCCTTTCCGCTTACAAATAGGGGACATTACGGTGTTTTTGCATGTTTTTTGGCCTTGGGTTTCGATTTCATTGCTCATCCTGTTAGGCGGAGACTGAACATTATCATAATTACTGTTGATCTGTTTGACTTTACCCCTGTTCATTGTCAATCCTCCCTTATTTGGAGTTCAATTGATTTCATCCATCGTTCTAATGTTATCCTGCCACATATATGGTATGTCTACTACCAGATCGACAAAAATCTATGTACAGAGGCAACCATTGAGTACATGCTCTACCCAAGCAGATGGATTTATCAGGTATTATCTCCTTACATTTGCACACAGAGCCCCGGATACAATTAGGACAGTTGGCCATGAGGTGTCTAGTGTTGTGACAAGTCAGACATCAGAAGGACATTCCTAGTAATCCACATGTTTTCTTTTGTAGAATGTGATCTAGAATATGTCAATGGCAACCGGTAGGCCACCAGATAAGTCAAATTCAACTAGGAACCATGCAACCTTTTTGTCCAATAGCCCCATACAACCTTTATCCACATAATACAAGTTTCCCATTTTGCTAGCTAGTTCTCGAATCACACCTAATGTCCATAGTTCTATTGGAAGTCTAGCAATTTAGCCCAAATTATCTTTCTCTTAGGGACGTCAAATGATCTTTCTCTTGGGGACGTCCATTATTGGATCAAAACCAACCTTCCAGTTCTGTAGTACCAAGAAACCTCTACCTTTACCCAAGGTAAAGCAACAATTTTGATTACATCATCTTCTTCTAGGAAATGAAATCGGAACCAGCCGTTCACCATCAAACTGACCTTAGGATGGTATCCAAGGAGCATAGTCCAACTATTTTGTACCCAGTCTTTTATATATACACCATTCTTCTCTCGTTTAAGGATAACGAAGGATATTATATATCATGTATACCCATGGCTGAGAAGCAAGTGCGCCTGTTTCAGCCAACAATTTTTTAATTGCAAAATAACATTCTGGCTATTTTATATGAACTTCCCTTTCTCTATAGGGACTTCCACCACTGCCGAGAATTGTTTATTAGGAAGGTTTTGACACCTAATCCTCAATTATTGGGGGAACTGAATGTGAACAGTCATCGAGAAGATGAACTGAACAATCACATTCATGTATATAATAGATAGCTGGCTAAATGAATCAATTTTCTGGAGTTACTCCTGGCCTGACCTGGTATCAGAGCACAGGTCCCAGGTTCCTTTTTTAGGCGTCCCTTGCAAGTCCTGTCCATTGCCTGCCTTCTGCTCCTCTGTCCCATTTCTGAAAGAACGCCTGCCTGCCTGAAGCTGCATACCTAATTTCTGAAAGAGTGTAACGCGTACCTGAAGGTAACGCTCTTGTATCAACGAAAATGATGTAAACTATATTCAGATGGTTTGACAAGGTCTGTCGGTGTTTTTCCCGTTTGTAACAATTCATCCATTCATTGGTACTGAATTTCTTGGATCCGAATTTTTTTTTCTAACACATTGAATTCGAGCTGGGTAGCTATAGGCTTGAATCCTCTGCTGACGCCGTCTGCTGCCCCTTCTATTAGCCTGTTACGCCACGCCCGTGTGGATTCGAAGAGCCTTCTCACCACCTGTGAAGCCGCTCTTCCTCGAACTTGGTAACTCGAACTTGGTATCCGTCCAAAGTCTTGCAACCCCACTGCATTGCACCGATTCGTCCTATATGTAGATATTTCTACGTATCTATCTAACTACGAAAGGAATTCATCTATGATTGTAATTTGCTATTCGAGGAATATGATATAGACAGGGAGCACAGAAGGTAATCAGTAGTGTATATGTTCAGGCTGAGGCTTCGTTGATATTCAAATTTGAATATATTAAAGCATCATTTTAATTGTAAAAGTGGGTTAACAGTAACTCGAACTCGGTAAAGCATCATTTTAATTGTAAAAGTGGGTTAACAGTAACTCGAACTCAGTAAAGCATCATATGAGTACTTAAACTATGTTACAAAAACTACAT
Organism: Pinus taeda; assembly: GCA_000404065.3. NCBI lineage: Eukaryota > Viridiplantae > Streptophyta > Pinopsida > Pinales > Pinaceae > Pinus > Pinus taeda. Next base: position 249,474 of record APFE030996412.1, on the reverse strand, counting down.
TCACACCATCCCGAATGTAACTCGAACTCGGTGGTATCAGAATTTTAAAAGAAAACGGTGGTGTTTGATATCAATTGGTGTTGCTGGTAGAAACGTCCTTTTTAAATCAGTTATGGTATGCTATGAGAATACTCAGTTTGAAAAGCTTGTGATTGAAACGTTGTACATGTTAAATGCGCAGTTTCATTTATATAAATATTGAAAACTGTAAAGAGATATATATTTAAATGTTATAGTAGCAGAAGCAGAAGTTTCTCATACTGAGGATAACAGTAGAAAATTTGACCATATAGCAGCAGTTTATTTTTTTTCATAACAGTTTTTTTTTGCCATCAAAAGTATTAGTCTATCAACAAAAGTTTTTTATATCAGCAGAAGTAATTTTTTACAGAATGCATTCAATCATCTCTATGATAGGAATAGTTCTCACTGGTAAGGAGAACTATCCTCACTGGTCCCGAATGGTACAACACACCCTCATTTTCAATGAGCTGTGGAAAGGAGTGTGTGTCGGAGAAGGAGACAGTGACCCAGAAAAGCCTACATCAGACAAAGAGCTCACCATC
>APFE030996412.1:190856-240038 GCA_000404065.3 Pinus taeda | reverse complement strand
GATTAAGGGGCGGAATGTTGACACCTAATCCTCAGTGATTGGGGGAACTGAATGTGAACAGTCATCGAGAAGATGAACTGAACAATCACATTCATGTATATAATAGATAGCTGGCTAAATGAATAAATGAATCAATTTTCTGGAGTTACTCCTGGCCTGACAGAAGGTATAAATTGTAACCATAATATATAGGCTTTAACTTTTGAATTACTTGAAAACCATGTCAAAACAGTTCAATTTCAATATTTTTAATGATAAAATAATATTTGAGAGATAATTATGTAAGGTGTTCACTCTAGGAAGAACTCCGCTAGCTACCATTGTGTACCATTATTCACCCTCAGATCCATTGTTAAACGATCAAATAATAGTTTGTCATTAAATAAAAAATAGTCACAACAAAAATATATAAAAAAAATAAAACATATAATAAATAGAAAATATAATAAAACATGTATAGCAAGAAACAAAGAAATTAATAATATGAAAATAGAAACATGAAACATTACAAAAACATGAAAGCTCTTTGGGAAGAAAAAATTGTTCATAACATTATTAATTAATAATATGAATAATAACATTATTAACATTAATGCTAACATTATTAATATTATTATTATTATGAAAATATTCTAATAATATTTAAAGGAGTAGACCTGGAGTTTGAGATTTTTGATTGGGCCAAAACAATTGTGGTAAAAATTTTGATTTAAGTGTTTTTTTTAATGCACTTATAGATTCAACACCCTCAAAAACGCACTGCATTATGAAATTTCTTTTTACTTTCTACTTTTTTAATTTCTTATTTTAAGATTTAAAATAAACTATATAAAAAATAATAAATTAAATTATCATAATAAAATAATCTTTATATTATAAACACTAGGATGTACTTAAATTAATATTGAAGATTACAATTAATATAATTTTAATATGGTGGAACAATATTGGATTACATGGTTGAGAAATATAAAATATAAAATATATTACAACAGTTAATATTAGACTTGATTTGTTTGTATTAAAACTATCATAATTAATGAAGAAATTTAAACAAAACATATTTATTTTTATTTGTAAACGTATTCATGCTTTGATAACTTAAAAATTTTAATTATTGGTTTTATCTTATAAATTTATTTATTTTTATATTAATTATATCTTTATATTATATATTTATAACCAATTTTTATTAAGTATTAAAAATTAACTAATTTAATGCTAATTTTGAGATTTTTTGGATTTTTTTTTTTTTCAAAATTTGAATATGTATAATTATTTTTATTATAATATTATAATTTAATAAAAGCAAACATATATTTTAAATATTAAAAATGGGTAATGATAATAATAATAATAGTAATCTTATATGATTTTTTTGGTGGAGCGAGAGGCGAGAGGCGATCACAGGCATTAGGCAGAAACTAGGGTTTCTCCAGATACCTGCTACGACAGGCCTAAACAGGGACGACCAGATCTGAAGGAGGCAGCGTGCAGGCCGGTGCCAGTCGCTGGAGCTGAGCGGCGTCATCATGACAACCCCTCAGGGGGTCGGAGAGGCGACTTCTCCAAGAAATAACAGACAGAAAGGGCCTATTGGTAGTTCGGGAGTGGAGGCGGTGCATACGGAAGGAAATACAGAGGACAACCAGCAGAAGAAGAACGAACAGGAACAACAAGACAAGCCACAAGTCAGTTCATCCACATGCAAGCAAGGGTTCTTTATAGCCATCTTCAATTGCTTGGAAGACCGAAACAGGGTCTTTGATGGGGGACCTTACTTCTTCAATTCGGTTGGGATTTTTTTGAGAGAATGGGTAGCTCGCTTCAACCCAGATAAGGAAGATCTGAGCTGGGCGCCGGTGTGGATCAGACTGTACTCGCTACCATGGGAATACTGGGAGGAGGACTCCCTAAAAGCCATAGGCGCAGTCCTAGGCAAATTTGTCAAGGTTGCAGAAGAAACAAAGACAATAAGGCTTACCTCTCATGCTTCCTACGCCAGGATCTGCGTCTACATGGATCTGAAACAACCTTTACCTGATACGGTACGTCTTTTTCATGAAGATGAAGATTGGATTCAATTGATTGACTATGAACATGTACCCTTTCGGTGTAGGAAATGTCATGCATTAGGACATCTATTTAGGGATTGTCCTCTGAACATCAAACCCACAGACTCAGTCAACCAGGAACAACAATCTGCTGATGGATTCACCAAAGTCATAAATCGAAGAAGAGGAAGAAGGAAATCTAATGGACCTCCCAAGAAAACAACAGAAGAACATGCAAAACCCTCCACAAGCAACAGTTTCGCAGTCCTCGGTCAGGAAGATTCGCAAAACCTGCTAAATTCCAAGGCCAACGAAGGAAAGGCGAAGCAGGTTTTGGAAACAGGCAAACAAATGAATACAGGGGATAAGGAGACAGTACAAGGAGGAGAAAAGAACGAATCTGCACCCTAAGTATGGAGCACACCGGACATGGAAATAGACAATACCAATCTTAATGTGAGCAAAGAGAAAGAAGCAGATGACAGCTACCAAGTACCACACTTCATGGATGAAGACACAGAACCAATAGATATTGGTGAACTAGACATCTTAGGTCTGGAACAGGCTTGCAAAACAGGTAACTTCGATAAAATACCTGACCAACAAGTGGACAACCTAGTAGAAGTTTTCAATAGAGCTCAGAGAAAATATTCTTTAGGAGTTCAAATAGGAAGCCAATGGGATGGGAAGTTCATTTCCAAAGACAACAAAAAGAGAGGAAGGAAAACCACTTTAGAACAAACCATCAAGATTGGAGAGGTCCTGGTTGAGTCAGGCAGATATGCCAAACTAACCAAGTACTTTAATACTGATCCCAAACCTTCTCAATGAAGTTAATATCATGGAACATTCGAGGGCTCAACTGCCCCAGAAAAGGAAAACTACTCAAAAGTATGCTAATGGAGGAGAAGCCAGCAATTCTTTTTTTGCAGGAGACTAAATGTAATTCGACTTTTTTGGAAAACATAGCAGCTAAAGTATGGCCAGGAGGTCTAGTCTCGGCTGTAGATGCATAGGGAGCTTCAGGGGGACTCGCTGTGCTCTGGGATGCAAGAAAGATCCAACTAGAGAATATACATGCAAACAAACACTTTATTCAAGCAACCTTCCATCTTCTTGGGACAAATATTTATGGACATCTAACAAATGTTTACTTCCCGCAAGAAACACAACTCAAGGCGGAGATCCTAGATGTGTTAAGGCAGCTAAATGCAGACAAGACTCACCCGCTTTGGGTATCTGGAGGAGATTTCAATATGATAGCGACCATGGAGGAGAAAAAAGGAGGACGATGCAGAGTAAACAGCGATGGATCAGTATTGAAAGACTTTATTCACAATAATTGGCTCATAGACCTGCCAACTATAAATGGGCTCTACACCTGGAGCAAAAAAAGAGCAGAACCACAACAAGTAGCCTCATGCCTGGATCGCTTCTTAATCTCAGACAATGATGTTCACATAGGAGGGGAACTTACTGCTTCTATCCTTCCTTACTCGGGTTCGGATCATTGGCCCATCGCCTTGCATTAGAACAGACCAAGTAACAACATGCACCGTCCCTTTAGATTTGAAGCATTCTGGCTCAATCATCCAAATTTCCATGAATTCATCAGAAGCACATGGCAAAATTTCAACCCAACTGAAGATTCGAAAATGGCTAGGTTCCAAAAGAAGCTGAAATATCTAAAAGGGGAGATCAAACGCTAGAACAAATCCACGTTTGGTAATATCTTTAAAGAAAAGGAGCTTCTTAACCAGGAAATGAAAATGATTCAGCAAAAAATGATTTCTGAGGGAAGAACGGCAGAGCTGACTCAGAAAGAGCAAGATACGGAGCAAAAACTCCTAGAACGCGACCTACAGGAGGAAATACTATGGAGGCAAAAGTCAAGAGTCCACTGGCTGAAGGAATGGGAGAGAAATACGAAGTTTTTTCATAAAACCACAGTCCAACGAAGAATGAACAACCAAATATCTTATGTCATGGATGAACAAGGCAATAGGATTGAAACTCATGAAGGAATAGAAACAGAATTCTTCAACTACTTCAAGAAAATGACCCAAGAACCCAATATCAACAGGAAGGAGGCGATTGATAAAATAACCAGACATATTCCTAGGCTAATCACTGAGGACCACAACACTCTTCTCCTCAAACTGATAAGTCTTCAAGAGGTTGAATCAGCGGTGAACTTACTAAAAGCAGGAAAAGCACTTGGACCAGATGGCTTCACAGCAATTTTTTTCAACACTTCTGGGAAATGATCAAATGGGAAGTTTGGCAGGTTGTGGAAGAATCAAGAACTCTAAGATGGATGTATCAGGGTATGAATGTAACATTTATAGCACTGATACCCAAGGCAGAGGATTCACCTTCACCAGACAAATACAGGCCCATAGCTTTATGTAACATAATCTACAAAATTGTTTCGAAGGTAATCGCTCTACGACTGAAGCCCCTGTTGTCCTTATCATCTCTCCGGAACAATCGGGCTATGTAGAGGGAAGACAGATTACGGATGGGATAATATTAACCCATGAGATAATACATTCACTCAAGCAAGGAAAGAAACCAGGTATGCTACTTAAAATAGACTTATCCAAAGCTTTTGACAATATAAGTTGGGAATACATGCAATCAATCCTTAAAGCTTTTGGTTTTGCTCCCACTTAGGTCAGATGGGTTAGTAGTCTCATTTCTTCCTCATTCTTCTCAATTCTCATCAATGGTATCCCCTCCTCCACCTTCCGTCCATCCAGAGGAATAAGACAAGGAGATCCTCTCTCACCGTTCCTGTTTGTTATCATGGCTGAAGGTCTAGGACACAGCATTAAAGAAGCCATCCTCTCCCTCAAAATCAAAGGTATTTCTCTCCACCAAGCTCCTGTTGTCTCTCATCAGCAATTCGTAGATGACAACATGTTATTCGGACATCCCTCAGTGCAAGAAGCCCGATCCTTTAATGCTCTTCTCAATGACTTCTCTCTAGCCTCTGGCGCCCTCATCAACAGAGTCAAATCCCAGCTCTTCTTTTTTAACACGCCTCCCACAACCCAAAGAGCTATAGCGCGAATTCTAGGATTCTCCATAGCAACCTTGCCTTCCAAATATCTTGGGGCACCTTTAATAGCGTATGCACTCAAGCATGCCTCTTGGACAGACCTGTTAGAAAAACTGGAAGGCAGACTCTTCCTCTGGACCCACAGAGCCCTCAACATGGCCAGTAGAATTGTACTCATCAAAGCAGTTATTCAGTCCATGCCTCTATATTTATTCACCATCATGGCCGCGCCAAAATGGGTTCTCAAAGCCATCAAACAGCTGCAACGCAATTTCCTTTGGGGAAGCTCAGGACCCAATCGAAAATGGGCCTTGGTTAAGTGGGAGAAAGCCACTCTCCCCAAAAATGCAGGAGGAATAGGTCTAAGAGATCCAGAACACAGTAATATAATAATGGGAGCAAAAACATGGTGGAAATGGCTAACCAATCCAGGCACTCCTTGGGCCATCCTATGGACATCGAAATACGCCAGAAATCTACCCTTGGAGGAGCGTCTCAGAATGTCAGAAGTTAGCAAAGGATCTGTAATATGGAACTCAGCCATCAAACACAAAGAAATTATTCAACGGCACAGTTTTTGGGAGGTGCGAGACGAAGGTATAGCTAGGTTCTGGGGAGACTCCTGGCAGCAACTCCCAAACCTCAACAGCATAATTCAGGGCCTACCACTTCGAGAACTAAACCAGATGGATAAGGTCAACCAATATTGGAAAACAGAAGACCAAGATCACAGGGAATGGCTTGAAGCGCACACCATCCTACCAACTAGCCTTGAGCAAACTAAACTTGCTTTATCTGCAGAACTACAAAAAAGGAAAATATTAAAGATGGCGGGCAGGGATGTGCTCAGATGGGGATATGAAGAAAAGGGCACCTTTACAACCAAAGAGGCTTACCAAATTATGATAAAAGATCGAGCTACTAAAGACAAATTATGGGAAAAGATCTGGAGCCCGCCCATCTGGCCAAAGGTCTCAATGTTTCTATGGCTCCTAGCACATAATAAAATTCTTACATGGGACAATCTAAGAAAAAGAAACTTTGAGGGTCCTTCAATATGCCTCAATTGCAAACAGGAAGAGGAGTCGGCTCTGCACCTAATGCAAACATGCCCGCTAGGAAGACAACTTTGGGAAAAGGTAACATTTCGCTGTAGAAAGGAAGGACGGGTGATGGGGGACATCAAAAGCACTCTACGCAATTAGGCTCAACAACCATATATGAGCAACATTCTCAATAAACTATGGCAAATTATACCAGGACTATTGTTGTGGAATGTATGGAAGGAAAGAAACCGACGAATATTTAAAAACCAAGCTATGAAAAAGGAGTAGGTATGGACAATGATGCACAAAAACATTCAAGAAACTCTGTCCATCAAAAGTTGGTCACCGGAGGATTTTCCTACCACTACTCAGGAACAAGCCATATGGGGCAACTGGCAGATCCAATTACAAAGCATGAATTCACCCAAAGACAATTCTCCCAAGATTCCGGTATCCACTTCACGCTGGACCCCTCCGCCCATCAATGTTTTCCAACTCAATTTCGATGGGGCATCGAAAGGGAATCCGGGCAGCACAGGCTTCGGGGGACTAATCAGAAATCATCAAGGTAAAGCTCTCATCACTTTCTTTGTCTCAATAGGTTGGAACACTAACAATGCTGCAGAACTAGAAGGACTATGGCGAGGGCTCAACATTGCACAGGAACACCGGCTCATGCCCATGATAGTGGAAGGAGACTCTCAAATCATCATCAACATAGCCACCAAACTTCAACAGGGATTAGCAGTTCACAAGGTAAGCAGTAGCTGGAGATTGGCCACCAGGCTTGAGTTACTCAAACAGTGGCTTGGAAATAATCCAGCCATATCCTTCAAGCATATCAGACGAGAAGGAAACAAATTGGCAGACTTTCTGGCTAATTTAGGAGTGGATAGGGGAAAAGAATTCTTCGAAGGACCTCTACAAAGCATAGCTTCGGAGACAGAATTTTCCACTTTTCAATCCTTATCAGCAAGAGATATGCAAGAAGGGGAAGAATCCCACCCGGATGCGGGTGACTTCAATGCACATTAATGGGACATGCAATGAGGCCACGCGCAGGCAGCTGGGGGCAGGTGGTGAGGATTGATATTCGAACTACTATCAAAACTGAGGCGAAGGGAATTAAAAGGAGATTAATGCAGTTGCAGGCATTACGTACGCAGACGACGGAGGAACGCAGATTAAAACAGAGAATAATGGAGAATGTTCGAGGGTCTTCAGGCAGAGCAGAGACGGGCTGACAGGCAGAGGATTATGCAGTTGGGGATGGGCATTTGATTGAGCCTGCCAATAGAGGGGATTACTAGTGGTTCGCTCGGCAAAGGGAGCTGCAACGTCCTCAGTAGAAGCCACCCTGGCCTAATACCTGTGTGTTGAAGGTAAGTGCAACGCACTCCCTTTCTGTATCTGTAAACGCACCTCCCTCTGCTGCAGAGGCCTGGGTGAGAAAAGGGTATCTCATTGTGTTATATGCGCACAAATTGGGTAGGAATTTGGTAGTGGAAGGGCTCAGCACAGGGGTCTGCTCTCCACCTGGCGAGAACACGGTAAATTCTTAGCATTTTAGCCTTCCTTCTCTGACGGTGAATTGGACCAGCAAGTCACACACTCTGAAAATGGCTCCCCGACTCAGAGCAACTCCAAGAAGGGGCCGAAATGCGGGTCTCAGGGGAGGGACGGGGGGCAGAGGTAGGTCGCCTCCACAACCCATCTCTCCAATAGCCGTAGCTTACCCTTCCCCCCAGTTTTCTGAAGAGTCTGAATCTTCGCTCAACAACTCAGTTCAGACGGCTAAATTTCACTTTAAGAGCAGGCTTAAGAAACCAATAGTCACGGCTATGGTTACTGTTATATTTTCAGAGGAAGAGGAAGAGCAACGCAGCTCTGATAATTCAGATAAGGAACACTCCCCTACCCCTCAGGACGAGTCGACGCAGGAGGAGGATCTCAGCAATGCTCAGTCTTCTTCCATGGACCAACCTCCCTCTCCAAGGATTACTGAAGTCCAGTGTTAGCTAGAGGAACATAGCATAAGCCATCTTACTGAGGGTATGGCAGTGAAAGCTCTAGGGACGGTGGGACCTCAACACGTCATGGCTCAATCAGACAAGGCAAAGAAATGGCCGGACAACACCTATCCCAATCTTCTGCAGCTCAGGCTTCCCCCTGGGGTCAAGCCCACAGATGTACAAGACAGTCTTATGGTGACGTGGGAATGTATCTCGGACGAGGAGAACGACCATGGTGATGATGAACCCGGGTAAAGACAACACATCGCTTGAAGCTCCCAGGAAGGCACTCTGTTTTTTGTTTTCCAGTTTGTCTTTTGAATGCACATTACGACGCTATGCAAGGCGACATCTAGTTCGTGGTCTAGGCTAGAAATTTTTGGGATGTCTGGCTAATTGCCCAGCTTTCAATATGATATGTCTATGTAATCGGGTAGTTAGCTCCTTTTGATTTCTGCTCCAGACTCATAAGTTAGGCATATGGCTGTAAGAGCAGAAGACAATTTTAGTTCAGAAATGTTTCCTTGGCAGAGAGAGATTCATGGCTCTCTCAGAGGTTAACTCCTCTCTGTAAATATCTTTTTCTTTTTAAATATTAATAGATTAGACTTTATCTAGAAAAAAAAATAATAGTAATCTTATTTAAATAAATAAAATAATCTTAGTATATTTGCTTTAAAAAAGTGACATAATTTAAATGATACTCTATACATTGTGCAATGTTTATTAAATATCTTAAATATATTTACAAATACTATATGTACAAGTGGAATGCTTCTATTAAAATATTTTCATAATCAATCAAAAAAAATATTAACATAGGATTAATGACATATTGATTTTAGATAGAAAAAAATCAAATAAAATTCAAATAATGGGAAAACAATTAGAATAAAAAATTATTATCAATCATAGCTAAAGAAATCAGACTATTTCGATTAATTAGGTAAAAAGAAAATATTGAAAAATCAAGCATATTTTAAATGATATCTATAGTATTGTAAAATGCCTATTGAATGTCTAAAATATATTTACAAAGGCTATATTTAGAATATGATTGTTTCTATTAAAATATTGTCATAATGAATGAAAGTACATTTAGGCAAAGCACATCTACTTTATTAAGAATAGGTGAGCAGATCTATAAATTCCATCTAATTTGAGATAATATTTGTTAACAATTTGTACATCAAACCAATATGCATCGATAGTTTGTTTGTTTTCTGATTACATTGATCAACTTTCAACATGTAAATAACCCTTTTAGATTATGTGTTACATATTCCAACAATTTATGAATATTGCCTCAATATTTCATACTGCTTCAGTATTTCATACTAGCATATAGAAAAACTATTTTTAAATCCAATCTTTGTGGGTGGATATTAAATTTAGTTGGTTCTTATATTAACTATAAAGTAATACATGTTATATATTTATAATTAGATTTTACTATTAGCAATTGCACCTGATGTTACAAAGGAAATGTCACAAGACAGTAGCAAAGGAAAGAGTAGCATTAAATTGTTACTCTTCCATGATCACAGTGAAAGTGTCACAAGATGTTGCCAAAAGCTGTAAGTAGAATTTTGGATCTTATTTAAAGAGGGGGGTCTCAAAAATTGCATCATTGACATGATAGGAGTATCCATAGTATTAGTATCAGGTTCTCTCTTTTTGGTTATTTAGTGTAGTTGCCAAAGAATGCACTATAGAGATAACAAAGCTCTCTATCCTTAGCAATTATTGACAAGAAGACCTTGATTTGGTCTTTTGGTTAAACATCCATATGTATTTGCACTGGAAACAACATCCATATGTATTTGCACTTGAAACACTTATGTTTGAAGAATTTTCCTACTTGAATGGTTGGAATTTATCCACAGCCTATCTGTATATGCCAATTTTATTTGGGATTCAATATTTCTTATAATCTATATAGCTCTTTTGGGTTTCATTTAGATCCATTTACGTTGTTCCTCGAATTCAAACTCTAGCAAACATTTGTATCATTCTGTTTTTTATCAGTCTATGGACCAGATTATAGTGACATGCATCAAATGATTTTGGAAAAAATACCAACATAGATCCATCTTAAATACAGATCTAATATGATCCGAAAGGGATCCAATTTCTTCACTTGCAGTTTTTTTTATGAACTAACATTATTTAAATATTTTGTATATTTATTTAATTTTTTATTTAATTATTTATTTTTATTTGGGGCCGTATATTAGCATAATTTCAACTTTGATGATGGACAGACAAGGGTTACACATCACACTGGGATGTAGAATGAGCCTCTCACCTCAATAAGAAGATCAAGATATGAATATTTTGAGCTCAAGGATGTTAAAAATCTTAACTTACCATACTCTACTAAAATTATGGTAAAATTGAATAATGAATGTCGAAACATTTGGTCTTTAAATCCTAGAAAGGACTATGAGCCTATGCTAGGATACCAAAGCTCTTTTAATTGATGATATCAACAACTCATGAATAAGCGATTAAAGTTTCTTTGGAAATTCAAATTCGTGTCCATATAAAAATATTCATGAATTTAGTTTTAACTAATAAACTTATTAGAGGAAATTTTAGCCTAAAAGTGGCTTTCTAAGGGAAAATCAAGGAATTAATAAAAATTGCCATGTAGACAATTTTTTAATATTACTTTACTTTTATCTATGTTCCACAATATTTATTAGTATGAATTTAATAATATTCTTTTAATATTTATTTCTAATTTTTTTTTCAATCTTCAATATATGACACTTTTATTCAATAGCTTCTATATATTTTTATATTAAATTAATATCTATATTTAATACTTTATATTATCTGTCTATATATTTTTTAACTAAATATTTTTGGTGTTTTGTAACGAATGTTTACTAAAGCCACAATCTCACCATAAATATATTTTTTTGGCTAGAATCAGGTAATTTTTCCTTTCTAGAATACATTTTTTAAAACTATTTGACTATTTTATATTTAACTATTTGATTTAACTATTTAACAATATATTCTATATTTTTGGCCCGTAATTTGTCTTTTTGCGTTTTTAAATTATTTTGTATTCAACTATTTAACTATTTTATGTTTAAGTATAACTATAATTTATTTTTGACTTAATTATTTTGTATTTTATATTTATCTTTAACAACTTTTTAACTTTTTAACTATGTTATATTTAAGTAATTTTTTTGGTGTTTTTTTAGGCATGGTTATTAATGTCAATTATGTTCATTTTATTTTAATTTATATTTTTTCACTAATGTCAAGATTTACATTACATTAATAACTTTTTCGATAGTCTAATTCATATCATTAAGGTAAGTAAATAACATTAATAAAATATTTCATGAACACCTAAATTAATAATAAAATATTCCACCGATAATCAAGCTAATAATAAAATATTTCACAGATACCCATCTTAAACAATTTAAAATTATATAGGGCATGTACGTCTTTTCAAATTTAAAGGATTTTGATTGGTTTACATATTATGACAAGGAAATTACATGAAAATTTCAAGGGCACTTTTAGGCTAAAATTTCCTCTAATACTGTTTTAACATAGAACATATTTCAAAGAAGATATTAATTAGTTAGCTCATGCCCCTTGTTCTAATTTTCTTTTAGAAGCACTCCATGTAAAAATAAAGGTTCCTTGAAAATTGTTGAATGGATTTAAAAAGAAACACTTCTTTGAAAATTTTGATGAGATTTGTAAAGGTGAGCTTTAAATACTTTCTCAATCTCTATCTTTTTTTGAAAACAATTTATATTACTTTAAATTTTTAAATATTTGATGAAATTAAAATTAAAGTTAAATTTTATATTAAAACTAAAGTTATAATTAAATTTGGAATTTGAAATTCAAATAAACATAAATCAATCATATATATTGTATTTAGCTAAAACTTTATCTAAAATAATTATAATTCCAAATTGAATCAAACAAATTTGAAATGATAAAATTGAAAGTATTCAAATTTAAATTGCTCTTAGTGAATATAGACGACAATTAAAACACAGATTCTAAGAGAAAGACAAAGCAATATCCAAATAAAAATTACAAAATCTCTTGTGTGATGTGAATTCATGTCTCTTATTATTCTTTGTGTTTACTATTCTATCTACAATTGCTATTTATCATTGGAAGATTTAATTGTTTTAAAAGATTGCTAATGAAAGATAAGAATTGAGGTAAAAGTGATTGTACCATTCAATTTCTTACCATAACCATAATCAATCACATCGCAAATCAAACATAATATTTATAATGAAAAGCAAGTAGAATATTAGGAGGGAAACCCACTATTAAAAAGTGAATCAAACAAAATATTTATAATGAAAAGCAAGTAGAATATTGGGAGGGAAGCCCACTATTAAAAATGCACACTACTTGTCTTTAAATCAAGCTAGAAGATCTAGATGTATAATTTTGGCTTCTCAACTCTAAAATAATAATAAATACAATGACCATCATAATCACTCTACAACATTTGATCTATTCTAATTTACTGGGTAGGTACTTGTTGAAATTGTTTAGGAAAATGGTTCCAATGGTTAAGGTTAATCTTAATTAGAGGTAGAGAGGTTAAAACAATAAAACCATAGGATAACATCTCCATTTCCATATTGGGTGCAACCCTCAATGTGAAAGAGAAGGTATACATGCAAAATCACATTGGAATACTCATTTCCATATCAGGTGTAATTATCAATTGATTGATTGGAATTTATAAAGAAATTCAGAAAAGGTGCAACAATCACTATATATAATAAATTAATAATTTTCATTTCCCAAAATATCAAACAATATCCCATTTCCATCTTGGGTGCAATTCTCTACATGTAAGAATGGTATAATGAAAATCATAAAATGAAATCTTCTTTCCTATTGGGTGTAACTATCTCTTGATGATGATAATAATGAATTAGAAAAAGTACAACAATCATATTTAAGTAAATGATTTTCACTTTCCAAAATATTCAACATCTCACATTCTCTATAATAATGAATAGAATTTATGCAATAATTTATAAAATTATGATACAATTAATAATATTCTTATAATAAATTTATAGAATTATGATTACAATGTCCGTGTTGGAAAGCTTGCAAAATCTCTCAATTTTGTTTAATGTAAGTGATTTCTCTTTATTTTCTAGCTTTGAATGACATTTTGTTCACTAATTTTTATCTTCAATATTTTTTATATGTGACGATTATTCTTAAATTTATGCTATTCTTTTTCTTTCTACATCTGGTAAAATTGCTAGTTTAAAAACAAATTAACAATAAAAGTTGAAAATATTATGTTGTTTTTTTAGTTTTGTAACCATAAACAAACGATATCATCTTTCTTCGCATGTGGTGTGGCTTTTGATAGCACTGACATAACTATCCTAAGAAGAAAAGACATAGAAAATATATTAATGAATGTTTTAATATATTATTAATTATAATAAGGATTTGTAGCTTGTTTGATTTATCTTCAAGTCAACACCCTATTTACATTATTACACAATTGGTTTTGGGTTCACAAATTGGATGGAAGGGTACTAACAACTTGAACTAAATGAAAGGAATGCAATAAAATCTAAAGGAAGCTATTCACAAATACACAGTTCCAATTCCAACATGAGCAAAAACACGATTTATTAAATAATTATATGGGATTAACTCCTATTTATTCTTACTTATCGATATAGCGAGAGCACCATAAAGTACCCATTGCAAACAATAAGATGTATGCTTGAGTGAGCAAGGAGTTATTCAAATCATAAGACTCATTGCCAATGTATATGCATAAAGAGTTAGTCATTGTTTCATAAATAAATCCTTAAAGAGTTGGTTATTGTTTCATAAATAAATCCTTACATTGAGTGATTAAGATTTGTAATTTTAAATATTTTAATTGAAAAGTATGCTAACAAGAAGGTTGAATAGTCAACACGAGATTAAAGACAAAACATGTGAAATCTTGAAAGCTTAACATGGTTGAAGAGCTACTTAGTAGACAAAGTGTCATAGAAGTTAGAAGGCAAAATTCATAAATAAACTTATTGAATGATCCATTTTCTTTAAGAAAATGACCCCTCTTTTTATCATTATAGGTTGTTTTTGTATATTATCAATGATGAGATTGTTCATGGGCAAAATTCATGGACTTGTATTGTTTTTAAAACTATCATTCATCTTGTCACTGGTGGGAATCCACATTATAACCATTATAACTTGTGAATTGTTATTTTGTTTATTTTTATTTTTTTCCTTTTTTGCTAACACTCTATATGAAACATGGAGATCCTTAATAACATATGGAATTTTCTTGGTTGCCCAAAACCTTTTATTATTCTTATCTAACAATAGTAGATTATTTTCATTGTGTAATAGGACTAATATTGTTTCATTTTAGCGGGTTAGTTTTATGATAGATAATTTTTTTTACAAATTGAATCATTCCACTTAAGGAGGGAGTTGGGAGGTTATTATTTAGGTTTAATGATGGTGTACTAATCTCTTTTTTATGGATTGTATTACTACTCTTGGTTAGGGTTTAGTTAGTTACACTTTATATTGCATGTTGTATCACATGTAATTTACACTTCTTTTAATACATACCTACATTATAATAGTTAGGCCATAATTGGAGTGCATGCCATTTTAATGGAAAATTGTTTAATTAGAATCTTTGGATGTAAAGATTAAGAAATTGACAAAAGTAATTCTCCTATGTGAATGTGAAATTATAATAATAATAATAATATTTAAGTTCATATACTAATAAGAACTCAAATTTAAAACCCCTTATTTGTGAAATGAGAGGCTCCTCCGAGAAACCATTTGACAACATTATAATGATATATTTTATTCTTATAAAAGAATGAAGTCATAGCATATACCCTAGTTTAGGTCACAACATTTTCTCATTATAAGGACATATTAATTATAGATTACATTGCAATACTTGCTCATCGTAAGGATATTATTATTTTGGTTTAGGTTTATAACATTTTATCATTGTAAGGACGTTATTATTTTTGATAGTGTATTTTATTTTGGAACTTGAATTCATAGAGTTAGTTGTGTTCCCTTTAAGAACTTGATGGATAGTAGGATATATCATAAGTATTAAGATTTAGTAATGGTATAAGTTCTTACATATTTTTTTAATGATCAAGAACTATGTTGGATCTTGGGTCATAATAGCCTATTCCATTTTTTATTGTTAATTTTTATTGTTAAGAGGGTATGCCAAGGATGACCATTTTCACAATAAGTATTCTAAGTGCCAAGATCTTGAGGATGAAAGACAAGTATTCAAAGAAAATTCCAAACATTTTTATCTAGTTCTTAGAATTACAATGACAATATAGATTTCATGCCAAGTGTTTGACATAATACCTATATGAATAGTGTATGATAAAAATAATTCCCTAAACGGAAGTGGCTCTGGGGCAGTACTCTTAGATGGTTATGATATCACAATACACCCTTTTACTATGGTATACCTCGCATTAAGAAAATGTTATTATTGTAGGCAATATCCAATGATTATGTCATTGATATAAAGCATAAACCAAATTGCATGTAAGGGATCCCTATGAACAAATAATGACTTCTTTTTTAGGGTACTCATCTAGGTGACTTTTCTTTGACATATAATTATAACACAAAGAAGGATTTCATCCTAATTATACTTCTACAATGGTGTGGAGTAATGGGAACTAGTATTCCAAGTGTTTTAGGTAGGCTAGAACTTTTCAACAAGCTCTAATATCGCTTGTTAGATCACCGAGTTCAATTGACAAAGTATTTTGTACAAATACAAAGATTGTGTTGGGTATGTGTTATACTATTTCCACGACTAGCCCCAGAATAATTTTTTTGGGGTTCAATGTAGTGCCCTAGAATAAATTTTATAATATGTTTTCTGCATGGTTTTCACGCATGATGGTTTTCTACCCATGGTATTTTGTAGATCCAGGCAAGGGAACTACAATTATGTTCTAATCCAAGTTTAGTGGATTGGGGTTTATGAATGCTTCAATACGTATATATATATGTATTGTAACATTGAAAGAAATAATGAAAAATCAATTTGGTAGTCCCTGTTTTGGGATCTAAGAGGAAATATCTACGTATATTTGTTTTATATTTTCACCATTGTATATTTTTATGTTTTAAGAATTTGTTTGCAGGTAATTTTTTTACAGGGTTAAAACCTATATTTAGTATCAGAGCCAAAGGTCTCGAGTTCGAATCACACCCAGTTTGTGTTGGGGTTAGATTGTGGGACATTGGATAAACTAGCTCTCCCCATGTATTTTGTGACATGTGCTAACTGCCTCTCATGGATCTGTTAACTCTAGAGATGTGTCTGTTTACTAACACCTGTGGGTTTCATTGTATTGGAAATCATAATTCCAACAAGTGGTCTCAGAGAAATTTTGGCTTCAAGGGATGCCTTTGCTATTGAGGGGGTTTTCTCGGGTTTGTGGTAAACCATGTTTAGTGGGAGATCTATGGGATTAATTCTTGTGGTGAACGAAGATGATGGAATGTGGAAAGATAGAGATCTAAAAATTCATTGGTCCAAGTTTTGAGTTGTGGAAGCTCAAGATGGAGGATCTGTTGGTGGACCGAGATTAGTGGATTATTGTAGATCTATGAACGACACCAACGGAAATGTCAGTAGAAGATTGGACAAAGTTATATCAAAATGAAAAGAGCACTATACGATTTTGTCACTCAAATTCAGTATTGTTGAATGTATTAGAGGAAGCTACGAAAAAGGATTTTTGGGACAATTTAGGGACTTTCTACCAATTTAAGTATTTGGTGAACAAATTGTTCCTACATAAAAAGTTGTATAACTTGATGATGAAGGATGGAGACCTGGTGATTGAGCATCTGAATGCCTTTAATACTATGGTAAGCTAATTTTTATATGTTGATATAAAAAATTTGGATGAATATAAGTGCATTAGTTTGTTGTGTTCTCTAACATATTTGTGGGATAGTCTGTTTGTTGCTATAGGTAGCAACACAACTACCTTGAAGTTTGATGAAATAGTCTCATCCTTGTTGTCAGAAGGGATAATATGGAAAAATATGGAAAGCCAAAACAGAGATGTCTTATTTATAAGAGGACAATCCCAAAACAAAAACAAAATTTATTCCTCAAGTGGGAGATCTAAATATATAGGGATATCTAAATCTCCAGGAAAACTTATAAAGGTATGCTAGAAATTTGGAAAATAAGGGTACTACAAAAAGGATTGTAAATCTAAAACTCCTGATAAAGGAAAGGGATCTGATGATTCTCCTTCTACAGAGGAAGAAACCACCTTAAATGAAGGTGGGGGTGTGTACTTGGCTTCTTCTTCAGGGACACATGTAGACCATGAGGTGTGGTTGATTGACTCAGGTGCATATTTTCACTTTACTCCCCACAGGGGGTGGTTCTATGAGTATGAGAAATACGATGATGTAGATATATTCCTAGGGGATTGTAACACCCTACTCCCACATCTACCCAAGAAACCAGCCAGCTAGGGTAAACATGTGATGAGAGGCCAATAATATATGATTCGACCTCCTAACTCACATTAAGGAAGTGGAACTGATGGAAACACACCATATAGACATCGAACATCATCAAAAAAACCCTCATAAAGAAACTCAGCCACTCAAACAACCCATCCTTGGGTTCGACTGTTGTTTTAGGTCTCTTGCCATAGTTTCTCTCATGCTATAGGAAAGGGAGTGACCAACAACCTAAAGTTTCTCTCACAGTCTTGCCTGCCAGCAAATGTGGAACAAAATTTTTAGTGTTGTGCTAGGACCCCGGGATTTAAGCGACTTTTTCAGGCTCAAAGCCCAAGACACTACCTAGAATTGATTCATCTCTTCAAATCAGTAAAGTAACAAGGAAATGGAATTACTAAAGAAAATACTTGTTCAAGACTATGACTGGATCCTGACTAGCCATGACAGGAATTTTGTCAAACATATCATCAACATGTAACCTATAGGTGTAAATAAAAGAGTTAAGTGTAGAAATCTCATACTTATCTAAGAATTTCTATGAACCATTGTTCCCTCATGCCATTTTTATGCATTATCGTCTATTAGGTCATAGGCACATTATTCGTTCACATACAAGTAAAAACATGCTGAAATCCATACATAATTGTTGTCATAAAATGTGCATATAACCCGAATAATAGGAACACAAATACAATAAACATGATAACCATCAAATCCATAAATAAATCAGCACCTTTACACATGGAAATCAAGGGAAAGGATTTCTCATTAATGAATGCAATGAAGCAACCGGAGATGGGACTACCTTATTCCACTCGACCATAGAATGGCTGATCCAAATCTCTCTTCAGCCATTCACCCTGGTGCCATATTCCAAGCATGAATGTGGGATCTCACAGAACACATCAATCAAAACTCATATAGGGTTTCCACAGGCCATCCACCTCAACCCATTAAATAGTTATTCCACTTCACGGCTAGACATCACCAAAAGCATCATCAGATTGGTCTCCATCCAAGCCTTCCAGGGCTTTTAGAGCATTTTCCAACTAAGGCTTCCAAAACTAGTAACTCAACCCACAAGTTATACAGGGCTTCTAGAGTGTTTATCCAACCAAGGCTTCTGGGACTAGTAACTCAACCCACCAAGGGATTTCGAAGCGTTTGTCCAACTAGGGCTTCGAGGACTAGTAACTCAACCCAAGTTGTTGTAGGGCTTCTAGGGAATTAGTTCAACCAAGGATTCGAGGACTAATAACTCGACCCAAGCTAAGGAAACATGAGAAACAACCAAAATAAAATAATGAAAGTAAATCCACAATCACCATGGCTATCTAGGAAATGACAAGGCTAGGTAATCCATTGTTGATCTAGGAAATCCTCCATGCCAATGATAGATCACAACCAAGAAACCACATGCATATGTCTTGCATGCCAAAACTAGTGAAGAAATAATACATGCAACTCAGTACTTGCAAGAAAATATGATGTATTTGTTGATGTCAATGCCTTCTTACACTTTCCTGCTCTTCCTTTGCCTTCTTGCTCCAAGAATCCAAGTATGCCACACTCACCAAGAGTGCTCCAAGAAATCTCTAAGTATCCAAGAGTATGAGATAGAGAATAATGAGAGAGAGCTCCAACACTGAACTGACAAAAGGACACAAACTGATCCTCATAATCCTTTTTCTAAATGAGGCCTCTATTTTCTTCATTTTCCATTATTTTCCTTCATTTTCCTCCTCACATGCAACCTGTGACCTTTCACCTCCTTTTTCTCCTAATTTCCATTATTTTCATAAATAAATGTGTCAAAATGCCTTTTAATGACTTAGCCACTAGATTTTCTAATTTCCTTAGTCATAAACAACCAAATGAACACC
Organism: Pinus taeda; assembly: GCA_000404065.3. Taxonomy (NCBI): domain Eukaryota; kingdom Viridiplantae; phylum Streptophyta; class Pinopsida; order Pinales; family Pinaceae; genus Pinus; species Pinus taeda. The sequence goes on along the minus strand of APFE030996412.1, from coordinate 220,409 downwards.
CCCTAGGATGTCTTTCCCAACATTCAGCTTGGAATAAATGTTCCAGTCATTCGTGGTTATTGTTTTTAACATTTATGACATGGAATTTTCACCAAGGTTGTTACAGAACCCTCCCCCTTGGGGGACACCATCCTTGATGTTCAATCACACATATACCTCAGCAACCTACTGAAAGAAGACATACTACTTATGAAGCTTTATAACACAACTCGATGCAGTATTTACAATGAAAAATATGCTCAAGACATAACATCATGACAACATGACAACACACCACATAATTGAGCTTTATAACACAACTCATTACAGTATTTACAATGATCATCTTGCTGAGTTCCAAATCATATGACATCATAACATCATGATAACATAACCACATGATAGCATAATAACATGACACCCATACCGCATAGTGGAGCTTTATAACATAGTTCGTTACAGTATTTACATCCATACACATGGGTACACATGGAAACATCATCAAAATATAGATACCAAAACATATGCCAAGTCATATACCAAAGCATATATCAAAACATATACTAAACACCATGCCTAAGCATATATCAAAACATCATATAACATTTATCAAACCATCATAAAGTATATATCAAACACCATAAAGAAAATACCAAACCATCATAAAGCATATATCAAACCATCATAAAGAAAATACCAAACCACCATAAGAAAATACCAAACCACCATAAGAAAGTACCAAACCACCATGTCAAGCTTCTTTTCCTCAACTAACAAATAAGGAAGGATACATAGCCCACATCTAATCTGTCATCTCCCTTGTAGCTTCATTAGGCCCAAAGTGCTTCCATTGCACTTTAACTTGCTATATTACTCAGTTCCAGAGCATGAACACCTTTTTTTGCAATATACACTAAGGCTTCGGCTGGAATTATCCATCTGGTTCCACCCGCAATACAAACCAGTCAATCACATGATCAATATATTTAACATACTTATTAAGCAATGAGACATGAAAAACATCATGGAATTTCATTGTTAGAGGCAATGGAATTCGATAAGCTACTGGCCCAATCCTCTTAATGATATTGAAGGGTCCACAAAACTATAGTGCCATCTTCGAACATGATCCAATCTGCAAGGAGCTCTTCTTTAGTTTTATGTGCAAGTACACATGTTCCCCAACCTGGAACTCCTTGAACAACTTGTTCCTATCAACATAACTCTTATTCCTATCTTGCATTTCCTTAAGATTCTTCTTGATCACCTACATCTCTTGTTCCATGTCTACCAACATATATGGTCCAATCAATACTCTACTATCTATATCACTCCAACTAATGGGAGTGTTACAACTTCACGCATACAATGCCTCAAAATGACTCATCCTTAGTGACTCCTGATAACCGTTGTTGTATGCAAACTCAACCAAAGGGAGATACTCTTCCCATCTATGATACTGATGCATCACATACATCCTCAACATGTCCTCTAAAATCTTGTTGACCCTCTCTATATGTCCATCAGTCTGTGGATGATAAGCTATGTTGAAGGACAACTTTGTGCCCAAACCTGCAAATAAATCTTTCCAAAACTTGGAAGTGAGCTTCCAATCCCTGTCTGACACAATCTTCTTCAGAACACCATGTATTCTAACCACATCTCTAATGAATACCTTTTCCACATCACTAGCTAAGAATGTAGACTTCACAGGAATGAAATGTACAACCTTTGTTAACCTGTCCACAATGACCATGATGGAATCATGCTGCTTCATTGTCTTTGACAACCCTACGATGAAATCCATGGAAATGACCTCCCATTTCCACTCTAGAATTGCAATCAGTTGTAGAAGTCCATTTGGATGTTTACACTCTACCTTCACTTGTTGACAATCAAAGTATCTAGCCCCAAACTCTGCTACATCCCTCTTTAAGTTTGGCCAATAGTAATAATTATTCACTGTTGTGAGTGTCTTTTGATAACATAAGTGACATGAATATGGTTTCACATGAAACTACCTCAATATCACCTTCTTGAGGTCACTGTCATCTTGCGCATATATCCTATATTAGAACCTAACCAATCCATTTGCTGCAAGACAATAGTCCAAGTCCTATGCACCGGCACCTGCACCTGTACCTGTACTATCATCTATACCTATACTTTGTTGCAACCTGTGCACAATCTCCATATACCTGACATCCTACTGTCCTACTCACAATATCCTGTCCTATAAACATGTCCCATAAGACCTCATAGCTGCTAAGTGATTCACTTGTATCCATCTACTAAGAGAATCTGCCACCCTGTTCTCTTTACCTTTGATGCACCTGATCTTGAAGTCAAACTCATTGATCATGGCCAACCATCTAGCCTGCTTAGCATTTAGATTTGGCTGGTCAAACAAATACCTCAACCCAATGTGATCACTCATAAGCATAAACCGCTTGCCAAGAAGATAATGCCTCCACATCTTTAGCACATGTATAATTTTTTCTAAATCAAGTTCATGCATAGGATAGTTCTTCTCATGCTCATTTAGTTTCCAGGACTCATAACATACCACCTATCCATCTTGCATAAGGACTCCACCAAACCCTCTCTTACAAGCATTTGTGCATACCATAAACTCTTTATCCGAATCTACAATTTGTAGTACTAGTGCATGTGTCAGCAATCACTTAAGCTGCTCAAAGCTAGTCTCACACTCTTCAGTTCATTCAAACTTCTTATCTTTCGTCTACAATGATGTGATGGGGTAAGAGATTCGAAAGAAGTTCCTGATCAACCTCCTATAGTATCCTGCCAAACACATGAAAGATATCACCTAATCCACACTCGTAGGAGCTACCCACTCCATGATGGCCCTTATCTTCTCTGGATCTACTACAATGCCCTCCATGGATATGATATGTCCCAAGTGGTGTACCTTGGTCTGAAAGAAGCTGTGTTTGCTGATCTTAGCATACAATTGATGCTCTCTCAACAATCTCAACACTGCTGCTAAGTGCTCGACATGCTCATCCTCATTTTTATAATATACCAGTATATCATCAATGGACACAGTGACAAACTTATCCAAATATGGACAAAACACACTATTCATTAAACCCATGAATGTAGTTGGATCATTAGTTAAACCAGATGGAACAACAATAAACTCATAATGCCCATACCTAGTCCTAAATGTGGTCTTGTATAGGTCCTCCTCTTTGATGTGTACCTAATGGTATCTAGATCTCAAGTCAATCTTTGAGAACACTACTAATCTCTTCAATTGATCGAACAATTCACCAATCCTTGAAAAAGGGTATTTATTCTTGATAGTCACTTTTTTTAGCTGTCTGTAATCAATACATAATATGAGGGTACCATCTTTCTTCTTCACAAACAAGATCGATGCACCCCAAGGTGATACACTTTGCCTAATGTACTCCTTGTCCAACATTTCCTTCAGCTACAACTTTAACTCAACCAACTCAAGTGTGCTCATCTTGTAAGGTGCTTTCGATTCTGGAGCTGCCCCTGGCATTAACTTAATAGAAAATTCTACCTCCCTATGAGGTGGAAACTCTGTAATGTCCTTAGGAAATACATCCCTGAACTGCTGTAAAACCGAGTACTTGTTCAATACATCTACATCCTCAACCTCCTTACCCTTATCACTACAAATATGTAATACAAATAGCTTGCACCCTTTCTTGGAGCTACGCTTGACTGCATAGTTGTCACCATCCTAACTAATGTGGCTTTCTTCTTACCTTGCAAGACTTTTGGTTCTCCATTGTCATCAACACATTTAATGGCCTTGTCATAGAATTCAACCTTGTTTCTATGTAGATACAACCAATTCATGCCAAATAACATACTATATGAACCCAATGGTAAAACATTCAAATGTGATGCGGTAGGAATACCATTTAAGTCAAATGCGCAAGCTCTTACCAAATGATGAAATTTCTTCTTCGTACCTGTAGCCAACTAAACTAACCAAGACTCTGCATGAAATTCCTTACTCAAACCACACTTATCCACCAATTTAGGACTAACATAGCTATAATTAGATCTAGGTCAATCAAAATAGAAATAACTTGATTACAAAGCTTACCATCAATCTCAATGATAGATGCTTGGTGTTCTTCTTGCCCATTGTCCACGGTTGCATAGATACAAGGAATACTATGGCCTACATATCCAACAATCTATGCCTCCTGTGCACTGCATATCTGGGTCTACATGTTGTATCAATATCTAAAATAATGAAGAAAAACAAAGAAACTCAACAGAATAACCAAGACAAGAAACTAAATTGGATTGGAATTTGTTATTCAACAATGATTCTCCGCTCATACATTTCATGGGCATTCATTAGTTTTATATCATCGACCATCATTACATAATTGACATTTCGGTATAAAACTGTCTAGTTACACTTTACCCAAAATCACTTATTTGTTGTCAAACTAACAAACTCCACCTTGACAACGATTTTCCTAATCCCTTGCCCATGCCCGTTCATCATCTTTTCTGCAAGCCAAGAGAAGCTAAACACCACCGCAGCTTCTCTACTGTAACTGGATTTGTGAATATGTCTGCACAATTCTCTCATGTATGGACCTTTTGAAGAGCTACTTTTCCGCCATCGATCACATGTCTTAGAAAATGATACCTTACATCAATGTGCTTGGTTCTGCTATGATAGGCAAGATTTGTAACCAAGTGAATAGCACTTTGACTGTCACAAAGTACATTCACTTTCTCCTGCGTTCTTCCAATTTCATCGAGCAGACCCTTTAACCAGATTGCTTCTTTACTGGCATCTGAGGCAGCTATATATTCGGCTTCAGTGGTGGACAATGCAATTGTTCCTTGAAGCTTTGACATCCAACTAATTGCTCCACCTACAAGAGTAAAGACATAACCTGTAGTAGATCTTCTTTTGTCCAAATCACCTGCATAGTCAACATCTACATATCTGCAGACTGATCCTTCACTACCATTAAAGACGATGCAATGGTCACTTGTGCCTCTTAGATATCGACTCAGGTAGATCATGAGGCATGGTTGATTGACTCAGGTGCATCCTTTCACTTCACTCCCTATAGGGAGTGGTTTTGCAAGTATGAGAAATATAGTGGTGGTGATTTCTTCTTAGGGGATGATAGGAAGGCTAGAATCATTGGATATGAAAAAGTCAAGCTAAATTTTCAAGGTGGAAGGATTAGAACATTTTCGAGTGTTCTGCATATTCCTACATTGGCCAGAAATCTAATTTCTATAAGATGGATGATGCAGGTGTAAAAATAATGTTCGAGAAAGATACCTACAAGATGGTTTAGGGAGCACTAATATTGATGTGGGGAGTTCAGATTGGAACTTTGTACAAGCTTCTGGGTAGCACTGTTATTGATGGGTGCAATAGTTCTATGGTTCCTAAAAGTGGATCAGAAAACCTTGTGATCTCTTGAGAAAAGACCATGCTATGGCATCAAAGGCTTGGACATATTAGAGAGAAGGGCCTTCAAATACTTCATCATAATGGTATGGTAGAAGGTATGTCTAATTGCTCTCTGGATTTCGATTTCTTTGAACATTTTGTATATGGGAAGAAGAATCGGGTGAATTTTCCCACTGGTGCTAAGAGGGAAAAACAGATATTAGAGCATGTGCACATTGATGTGTTTGGACCTGTGTTGGTTCCATCACTGGGTAAGTTTTTGTACTATGTATCATTTATAGATGAATTCTCAAGGAATACATGGATATATTTCCTCAAGAAGAAATCTGAATTCTTTGATAGGTTTAAATAATTTAAGGCGTTGGTGGAAAACAAGATAGAGAAGAAGATAAAGGTGTTGAGGATAGATAATGGTGGAGAGTTCTGCAAGAAGGAATTTGAAGAGTCATGTAAGAAGTGTGGTATACCACGATAGAAGACTACTCCATACACACATCAGCAAAATGGAGTTACAAAAAGAATGAATAGGACATTGATGGAAAAGGAAAGAAGCATGTTCAATGGTGTCAAGTTAGGATAGGAATTCTGGGCAAAGGCAATGGAGACTGCATGTTACTTGGTCAATAGATCACCTTCATCAATGTTGAAGGATAAGACTCCACATGTGGTATGGACTGGTAAGAAACCCTCCCTTTCAAATCTGAGGGTATTTGGCTATGATGCATATGTACATGTTCCAAAGGAGAAAAGAACCAACTTGGATAGTAAATCTAAAAGGTGCATTTTTATTGGGTATGCAGATGGTTTAAAATGTTATAAGCTTTAGAACCTAGAAACAAGGAAGGTTGTGTACAACTGAGATGTGGTGTTTAGAGAGACGAAAGATGTTATTAAACATGAAGTCTTACTAAAGGAACCTGAGAACATAGAGTTTAAGCTAAAGGAATAAGAATCAAACTCTACAACAGAAGAGGAATCAGAAGATGAAGAGCCCAAACTCTAGCTGTGAGAGGATCAGATCAAGAAAGAAAGCAGCTAGAAAGGTATATTCCATCTACTTTCTATTCAAATTTTGCTTTATTTATTACTGATGATGATCTGAGAACTGTTAGGGAGGTAGTAGATTCAGAGGATGGCAAACTCTGGAAAGAGGCCATGTTTGATGAAATTACATCTTTGGACAAAAATGATGCTTGTGATCTGGTGGAGTTTCTGGCTGGAAGGAAACCCATTAGAAGAAAATGGGTGTTTAAGAAGAAGATGAATGCAGAATGAAAGGTGGATAAATACAAAGCTTGGTTGGTAGCAAAAGGTTATTCCCAGGTGTCGGGAATTGATTCTGGTGATATTTTTTCTTATGTTGCCAAGGTAGCTTCTGTTAGATTACTTTTATATGTTGTTGCTACTTTTGATTTTGAGGTAGAACAGATGGATGTGAAGAAAAAATTTCTTCACGGTGGTATGGAAGAAGAGATCTACATGAAGCAACCTGAAGGATTTGCGGTGAAGGGTAAGGAAGAAATGGTATGCAGGTTAAAAAAGTCTCTATATGGGTTAAAAAAGTCACCAAGGATGTGGTATCATAAATTTGATATATTTATATGGGGACCTGACTTCACTAGAAGAAAAGAATATCACTATGTGTATTTTAAATTAATTTGTGACGTGTTATTTATTTGGTATTATATGTGGATGATATGTTGCTGATTGGAAATAACAAAGAAATTATACAAGATTTGAAGACCAATTGTCCTCCAAATTCAACAAGAAAGATCTTGGTGCTTCAAACAATATTTTGGGTATGGAGATTAAATGACATCGGGTAAAGAGGAAACTCTAGTTAAACCAGAGAAAGTATGTTGAGACAATACTGCAAAGGTTTAATATGCACGATAGTAAAGTGGTGAAGGTTCCAATTCTTGTAGGTGTAAAGTTATCTGCTGAACAATATCCTAAGACACCAGAAGAGGAAGAGGACATGTCCCGTGTTCCATATGCAAATGCAGTCGGTAGCCTAACGTATGCAATGGTATGTACTAGACCAGACATTACACATGCAATGGGAGTATTGAGTAGGTTTATGTAAAAACTAGGGAAGGAGCATCGGACAACAGTGAAGCAGGTTTTCACATATTTTCATGGCACTAGTGATTATGGTTTGTGCTACCAAGGAAGACTGGGATTGGATAGAGTTTTTGACATCCATGGCTTTGTTGATGTAGACTGGGCTAGAGATTTGGATCGAAGAAGATCTACAAGTGGGTATGTATTTAACCTATTTGAAGTTGCAGTTAGTTGGATGAGTAAGTCACCAAGGATGTGGTATCATAAATTTGATACATTTATATGGGGACCTGGCTTCACTAGAAGAAAAGAATATCACTATGTGTATCTTAAATTAATTTGTGACGTGTTTTTGATTCAGACATCGGAGATTCCACAGTAATAATATTTTTCTGCCAACGTTTCGAATCCCAACTGGGATCCATCATCAGGGCAACTTGAAGCTTGATAGAAGAAGAGCAGCTGATTAGGGTATAAATAGAGATGTAAGTCAGCAGCTCTTCTTGCTATCTTAGCTCTAGTTTTTTCGAATGAAATGACTTCACTCCAGGCATCCCCTCAGTGTAGGGAAATAATTCTGGATTTGAGACCTCTGTGGTGTAATATTTTTGATTCAGACATCGGAGATTCCACAGTAATAAGATTTTTCTGCCAACGTTTCGAATCCCAACTGGGATCCATCATCAGGGCAACTTGAAGCTTGTGACGTGTTATTTATTTGGTCTTATATGTGGATGATATGTTGCTGATTGGAAATAACAAAGAAATTATACAAGATTTGAAGACCAATTGTCCTCCAAATTCAACAAGAAAGATCTTGGTGCTTCAAACTATATTTTGGGTATGGAGATTAAATGATATCGGGTAAAGAGGAAACTCTAGTTAAACCAGAGAAAGTATGTTGAGACAATACTGCAAAGGTTTAATATGCACGATAGTAAAGTGGTGAAGGTTCCAATTCTTGTAGGTGTAAAGTTATCTGCTGAACAATATCCTAAGACACCAGAAGAGGAAGAGGACATGTCCTGTATGTACTAGACCAAACATTACACATGCAATGGGAGTATTGAGCAGGTTTACGTAAAAGCTAGGGAAGGAGCATCGGACAACAGTGAAGCAGGTTTTCACATATTTTCATGGCACTAGTGATTATGGTTTGTGCTACCAAGGAAGACTGGGATTGGATAGATTTTTTGACATCCATGGCTTTGTTGATGTAGACTGGGCTAGAGATTTGGATCGAAGAAGATCTACAAGTGGGTATGTATTTAACCTATTTGAAGTTGCAGTTAGTTGGATGAGTAAGAGATAGTCTGTAGTGGTGCTTTCAACTACAGAGGTAGAATACATCGCAGCCACTCATGCAATCAAGGAAACAATTAGGTTGCAGAGATTGTGTTCAAGTATGGGGTTAGTACAACGAGCTATAAGGATAGACTTTGACAGCCAAAGTGAAATTTTATTGGCAAAGAACCCTACTTATCATTCAAAGGCAAAGCACATTGATGTTCAGTATCACTTTGTGAGGGATATGGTTGAAGACGAAAAGGTGTTGTTGGTAAAGGTGGACACTTTGAAAAATATTGCAGATGTATTGAAAAATTCTGTGAGCACTAAGAATTTCTCTTGGTTTAGAGAAACAATGGGCATTGTAAGGCTAGGCCAATGACTAAGCTCTCATGTGGCCCTCTATGGAAAGAAAACAACAAGTGGGAGAATGTTGGGTGTGTTTTATATTCTTTCCACGACTAGCCCCATGCGTGAAGCCAGGGTGTTAGAGGGGGGACACCAACCCCCCTTTCATTGCATCGGACGCAGTATGGGGGTGGTGGTAGCCCCCATCTATGTAGTTAGGGGCAACAGCCTAGGAATTTTTTTTGGACCCTAGATTAGGTGGTCGAACCTACCTATGGTTTTGCGCATGGATTTTGCACATGGTTTTGGGCATGATGGTTTTCTACCCATTGTATCATGTAGACCATTCAAGGGAACTATGGTTATGTTATAATCTAGGGTTAATGTATCGTGGTTTATGGATGCTTCAACATGTATATATATGTATTGTAACATTGAAATTAATAATAATGAAAAATCAATCTGGTAGTCCCTGTTTTGGGATCTAGGGGAAAATCTTTGTGTATTTCTTTTTTGTTTCTCGCCATTATATATTTTCTGTCTTTTAAGAATTCATTTGCAAGTAATTTCTGTACAAGGTTAAAACCTACACAAAGTTGAGACGTCAGTGGCAAATATCTACAGGGCTTCCAAAGGGTACACTAGAGTCGAGAGGCACATGCAAAGGGTGTATTTTGGGGAAGTACACCAAAGCTTCCTTTCATGACAAAGAAATTTGAGCATAAGCTATCCTTGATTGAGTTCACTCAGATATGTGTGGATTGTTCTTGACAACATCCACAACCGAGGACAGGTATTATGTAATATTTGTTGATGATTTTTCTCGTAAGTGTTAGATTTTATTCATGAAAAATAAAGATTAGAAATTCGCTAAGTTTTGTGAATTTTAAGCACTTGTTGATAAAGATATTGTCAGGAAATTTAAATCTCTCAGAAGTGATAATGGTGGAGAGTATGTGTCGAATGAGTTCAAAAACTTCTGTGCATCAGAAGGAATTCAAGGGGAGTCAATATCACCTCATAATCCACAGAAGAATGGGGTGGCAGAAAGGAAGAATGGAGGTATTGTGGGAGTAGCACGAGCAATGTTGCATGATTAGGGCCTACCATTGCACTTGTGGGCTTAAGTATGTAACACAACTGTTTATTTGCAAAATATAACCCCTCATCGAATTCTCAGGATGAGTACACCGGAGGAGGATTTTTCAGGGAAGAAACCAAATGTGCCACACTTCAAGATATTTGGTTCATCAGTCTACTTCCATGTTATCAAAGATTCACGGAAAAATTTAGAGCTAACAACTAAGTTTTCCATATTTGTGGGGTACACTGATACACCTCACAGCTATCGTGTGTACTTGTCAACCAACAAGATGATAGTGGTTCACAGAGATGTGAAGTTCGATGAAGAGAAGGCCATGGTATGTTCCCTTGAGAGGGAGGTTTAGCTACATGCGGTTGAGGAGCTTTTAGCTCCAAAGGAGAACCTTAGCATGATGTGGAGCAACCACATGCAGAGGAGCAGGGAGTGGAGACTACCACTCATGCAGAATATTCCAGAGACGGTAGAAAGTGCACCAGAGAGGTTGATAGGATATTGCATGATGCTAGAGAGAATGTGGGAGCACCCACATCATAGTGCAGGCAGAGGAGGTCACCAAAGAGGTACACTAACTACATGGCTCTAATAAGAGAGAGTGTAGAGATTGAGCCATCCTCTTTTGAGGAAGAATTGCAACAAACAGTTTGGGTTGATGCCATGGTTTAGGAGTACGACTCCATTATTAGGAACAATCTTTGAAAAGTGGTTCCAAGACTGGTAGACAAGTCAGTGGTGAGTTCTAGATGGATTTACAAGGTAAGGCAAGAAACTGATGGTAGTGTGGAGAAACACAAGGCCAAGTTTGTGGCTAGAGGGTTCTCTCAATTGGAGGGGATTGATTACACTGAGACTTTTTCTCCTATAGAAAGGTACTCATTAATCAGATCCACTCTAGCGCTGTCAGTGCAGATGGGATGGAAGATACATCAAATGGATGTAAAGACAACATTCCTTAATGGCATGATTGAGAAATAGATGTATATTGAGCAACCTAAAGGATTTGAGACCTTAAACAGAGAGTCACATGTGTGCAAAATCAAGTGAGTGTTGTATGGACTGAAACAAGCACCCCATGCTTGGTACACCAGGATCGATAGCTATTTCACCAGGTTGGGCTTCACCAAAAGTGAAGTAGATGCGAACCTTTACCATATTGTGGTTGAAGTTAAATTTTTGATTTTTTTTATATGTCGATGATTTGATTTTGACACGTGATGATAAGTTAATCAAGTCTTGCAAAGAGGGCCTTGCAAGAGAGTTTGACATGAAGGATTTGGGGCTCATGTACTAATTTATAAGGATGAAAGTATGGCAAGGATATGAGGAATTGTTTGCCTCTCAAGGCAAGTATGCCAATGAGATACTGAAGAAGTTCCACATGGAGAGAAGTAAACCCATGGAAACTCCTCTAGCAGCTAACTGGAGGAAGGTGGATGCTACTTCTAATGAAGTAGTGGAGACTACTATTTATAGAAAACTTGTGGGTTCACTCATGTATTTGGTGAAATCAAGATAGAACATGTGTTATGCAGTTAACCAACTTAGTCAAGCTATTGTTAAGCTAACCAAACTGTATTAGAAGGCAGCCAAACATGTGTTGAGATACCACAGAGGTACCACTCAGTTTGGTCTTTGGTACAAACGAACAAAGGGAGTGAAGCTTCAAGGCTTCACCGATGCACATTAGGTAGGGAATCCATCCAACAAGATGAGAACATCAAGTGGGATCTTCATTATTGGGTCAGTAGTTGTTTCTTGGTACAACAGGAAACAAATATCAGTTGCACTCAGTTCAACAGAAGCAAAGTACATGTTTGCTAGTCAAGCATATGTGAGGCTATTTGGATGAGGAAGATTCTTGTTGGTTTGTTTAGCCAGCAGATGGATCCAACAGTGATTTACTGTGACAATCAGAGTTGTATCAAACTCTCTGAGAATCCAAGTTTTCATGATCGGTCCAAGCATATTGATATTTGATGTCATCATATTTGGGATTGTGTGCAAAGGAGAATCATGTTGCTAGAGTACATTCCCACAGAGGAGAAGGATGCATATATTTTGAAAAAGGCCTTGTCAAGATGAAAATTTGAGTTTCAAAGAGGTAGGATCAGGGTAGAAGATAATCCCTTTCTTTTTGAGAGGGAGTTTTAAAAATAGAAACAAGAAATCCTAATTTAATTTGTCCTTGAATTAAATTGGGAATTAAATTGAAATTCTATTCTCATAGCAACTTGTAACAATTAACTAAGTTAAGTTGACTTAGTTGGTTGAGTAAACTTGAGTTGGAATTATATCTAGATTCATCTAGAGTGACTAAATTTTAGGTGTCCAGGTTAAATTCTTTTGAGATGTAATTAATTAATTCAATCTAACTGAGTTAAGGCCAGATAAACTAGTTCCAACTGTTGGAGAAACTAGTTGGAGGTCTAGTAGTGGGGAGAAACTTCAGTGCAACTTCACTGCTCCACTAGTTAACTGAATATTCACTCACAAATAACTCATGCATGTCAGTTCAGACGAAGACCCAATTGAGATTAGATTTTAGGGACAATGTATTATCAGTTGTATAATTTTCCGAGTTGTACAGATCGTGCATGAAATAAGTAGAAGGCCTATGGATGTATTGCGCAGTTGTGGTGAGGGATTCTCCCAATTAAATATGGGATAATTCTCTCAGGAATTGCACAAGTAGGGGTTTGGGAGGCAGCGAAATTGGCTAAGTGTTGTCTTGAGATGGTTTGTGAAGTAGTGAGATAGTTTGTACTTATACAGAGATTGTTCAGGTTGAAAAAGCATTGTATTTTCTTCTAAGATCTTTTGGTTAATGCAATATAAATAGTCAAGGTTTTGAGAAGTTGCTTTCTCCAGAAAAATATTATGTTATGTGTGATTGAAATTCTTCCTTTTCTGCTTTGTGTTTTCATCGATCAATTTTTGTTTCCCCTTATGAGTACAGTAGATTCATGTCTTTTGTTCTAGCATGTCATATAAGCAGTTTGAATCTACAAGTAAAAATATACAAATTTTGATTGATAGATTGATTTGATTTGGAATTAGTTCAAGGTTTTATTTCTAGTAGTGTGAAGAATACTTTAATTTTTCTAGTGTGATATTTATTTATGCAATTTAATATTAGCTTTATTTTATGCAAGTGTGAAGAGGATTGATATTTGATTTTGCTATTTACTTCTGCATTTCAGTTTAGCTTTATTTCTATCCTGCAAGAGTGATAATCTTTTTAATTTAAGTGATTCTTAGATAGAACATGTGAATGAAAACATCTTAATTCAATTTGAAAATTACTCACATAATGAATAATCCTAGTACAAATTGTGAACATACACATCATCAGTTTACAAGTCCTGGTCGATAATTTATGAAGTAACTTAAGATCAATTAAATTACCAAATAGGCGATTTGAGAAATAGTAAGAAAAATTCGTAAATTATGTTATGTGGATGAGGGTTGCATGGGACTGTTGGACAAAAAGGTTGTTTGGTTTCTTGTGGAAGTAGATATTTCGGGGGGTTTACCAATGACGATCGATTTATTCTAGGCCACTTTCTCTATCATACAGAAGGTTGATTATTGGGGAATTCCTTTTAGGTGCCTAGAATGTCATAATACTAGGCATTTGATGATTAATTTGCCTAATCATTATAGATACAGGGGTAGGATGTCTAAGGATCTCATCATGGGCAACAAAATTCCTGATAGGATGTCAGAAGGATTTGGAGAAGAGGGGACTCCCCAAAGATCTCCAAGGTTGTTCTTGGACACTGTGGAATCAAATTTGAATCCAACATCTCCAATCATTGATATTATCAATGGAACAAAAGATTCCAGAGGCCCTTGTACTTATGAAAAGGAAAAATGTGGTAGGGTTGGGTCTATGGACAGAAAAGGGAAGACTCCTACAAAGAGAAAGGGAAAGGATATTGAATTCAGGGGCCACAAAACTAGTAAACTTCCATAACTATCTCCCATCCATGGTAGGAACGAATGTGAGGTAGAAGCCTCACCTATTTCAGATTATGAGGACCTATAGGCTATGGCTGGGAATCCTGGACTAGGACTTGAGCCCATGTCAATCAAGAAACACTTTGTATAAAATTTGGGTTTGGATAGCGAGGGTAGGAAGATGACATAGTCAAGCAGAAAGAGGAGAAGAGAGACTAAATATAAAATTCTGTCGCAATATGGTGGTCCTAGTACTGATTTAAACTCTAGATTCTCTAAAGCCATGGAGGAGACACTTTTCCCATCCTTCGACCCTGGAACCTCAAATAAATCATATGAAGAAATGGCAAGAACTTGTCTCCAGGACCTTAGATTAATTTACCTCGATACAATTGATTTCCAATGAGAGTTCTGCCCCTTAATGTTAGAGGCCTAGGATCTACCCAAACCAAAAGATCCTTGAAGTACAATATAAAATCAAAAGGCCTTTCCTTCATCTTGCTACAAGAGACTATGATGGAAAATGATAGGACCATGGAAGTTTTTCTCAAGATGTATCCACATTGGCGGGGTTGTGCAAGAAACGCAATAGGTAACTCAACTGGTATTGGAGTAATATGGGATCTGACAATATTTTAATGTCAGGAATATAGTTCATATGCTGGAATTGTTCTGATTGGTTGTTACAGGGGATGTCCATTCAGATTTCAAATAATAAATATATATGCACCTTACTCCATGTGCAAATTCTTTTGGGATATGGTTGAGACATCAGGAATTCTTGATATTCGTCCATTGATTATAGCAGGTGACCTAAACTTCACAATGGATGGGAGTGAACGTTAAGGTCATAGGGAAAATGTGGATCCAATGGCGAAACACTTCAAAGAGCTATTTTTTCGAAAGGAACTCAGAGATGTTGCTCTAGTCCCATTGACCCCAACATGGCAGAATGGTTGCTCAAGAGAGGAAGGAATTGTTAAGAGAATTGACAGATTCTTGGTAGACTCAATATTGTGTTAGAGGCTAAATAAGTTGCAATCCTGGATATTCTTTTTAGACATATCAGATCATGCCATAATATTGGATTGGGTCGAGGACCTGGATGATCTTAAGAGACCATTTAAAATTAACCTGGTGTGATTAGAAAAGCAGGATTTCTAACTATTGGTATGACAATATTGGACATCCACTGACTATCCCATTTTAGCTAACCCTTCCCTGAGGGTTAGAGATAAAATTAATAGACTAAAAAAATATGTCAAAGTTTGGACAAAAATCATAGGATAGATCTCACACAATAATTGTTATCCATTGAAGCATAACTTTCTCAGGTATGGGACCCGATAGCACATGGTCTTTTCTCTGCACTTCAACAGAGAGGGATCTTCAATCTTGTGTTAAAAAAGGAAAAAATTTTCAAAATACAGGAAGAGGAATAGTGAAAGAAAAGTAAGCTAGCATGGATAAAGGGTGGTGACCAGAATAATAAGTTCTTTCATAGATATGCAACCAAAATAAATCATATAAAATCCATTTCGGCCATGGAAGACGAATATGGGATCATCCATTCCTTGGTCAAGGGAATTAAAAGGGAGGCATATCGGTTCTTCAAAATTCAATACAACGAAAGAGAGGGAGACTTCTTGATGGAAAAACTAAGGTTTGTAAATATGTTTACAATGATGGTTGATGATGAGGACATTTCTTTGATGGACAAGCCCATCTTGGAGGGCGAGTTGCTCCAAACAATCAAGGAGATGGTTAGGGACAAGAGTCCTAGTCCAGATGGGTTGCCTATCGAAATATTTTTCTTCTTTTTCGAGTTTGATGGGTACGAATATGGTGAGTATGGCGGATGAGGTTAGATTATCTGGACACATCATAGGTGCTATAAACTCAACCTTCCTTACTCTTATCCCTAAGAAAAAAAACTCTCTCTCTTTCTCTGATTTCAGACCCAAATCATTATGTAACTCTGTATATAAGGGGATGTCCAAACTTCTTGCAAACTGAAGAAAAAATATAATATCTCCTCACATTTCTCTAGAGAAGTTTGGTTTCTTGTCAAATAGGAGGATTCAAGATGTAATTGTCATTTCTCAAGAGTGTATCCACTTGATCAGATCGAAAAAGATAAAAGCATGTCTCATGAAGATTAACCTCCATAGGGCATATGACTGTGTGGATTGGAAGTTTCTCACAATGATATTATATAAAATTGGATTCCAAGATAAACACGTCTTATGGATAATGGCATGCTTATCATCAACATCTATGGTTATCCTCATTAATAGTGAGCCTACACAATTCCTCAAAGCGCAAAGGGGCCTAAGACAAGAATATGCCTTATCTCCACTTTTATTTATTCTCATCATGGACACCTTCTGTAGAGGTATTAAGTCCATGTCAGCAGAGGGAGTTATTTTGGGATGTGGGATCACTAGACGATGCCATCTGACTCACTTAATGTTCATAGACGACGTCTTATGTGGTGGAGCTGCCAATCTTTTGGTGTTCTACAGGATATTTGAAGATGTCGATAAAGCTTCTAGACTTTCCATCAACAAAAATAAAACATAATTAATTTCAGAGAAGTAGAAGATCCCAAGACTTTAGAAATAACTTAACTTTTTGGGCTCAAAATAATTCCAATGGAAGGAGGTTTCAAATATTTGGGATGTTACCTAAAACCTAGTAAATGCACCATAGAATATTGGGAATGGATCGTTACAAAGTTTAATAAGAAATTGACTCACTAGGATCAGAAGTCGCTAATGTAGGGAGGAAGAGTAATTATGATTAAGGTGGTCTTTCTTAGCATACTTGTTTATTGGATGCATCTTTTCCACTTTCCCCAAGTTGTCATAAAAAATAGGTTCCATCATTTCTAAATTTCTATGGTCGGGCGTTGGATTAGGTAAGAAGATTCATATAATTTGTTTGAAGGATATTGCCAAACCCAAAAAATTTGGAGGGTGGGATATAATTGACTCTTGAAGTTTTAACTTGGCTCTCTTGACAAGGAATTTATGGACACTGTTCTATGAGCACGGTCTATGGAAACACATCATATACGAAAAATACATACATCAGTTAATTTTTGAGGAATGGATCGCTGCGAGGGTGCGATCAACAACCAAATCTTTGATTATTTGGAGGAGCCTATGAATTTCCATTCCTTGGCTCTGTAGCAACCTAAGTTGGATGGTGGGTGATGGGTAGAAAATTAAGATTGGTTTGGATGTCATTAAAGGTATTACTGGTAGCCATCTACTATCATTTCCAATCATCAACTTACTCAACTCTTCGGGGATTGTCACCCTCACCAATCTATGGGAGAGAACTCATCATACATGTGTAGCAAACGCTTGGCCACACGCTTGGGAGATTAGACTCACAGTGGAAATGTGGGATGAGTGGGAAGAATATCATAGCCAACTGTGCTTGTCTGGCATCAGACTTTTTCAGCATCTGGATAAGCTTGTGTGGGGTGTACATATTGGGAACAACAAGATTCCATTCAAGGAGGTATATGACCACATTACTTTGACCTTCTAAACGTTGCCCATCTCGAATTGTACATCCATGATTTGGAAGTGGGATGCCCCTTTAAAAATTAAATGTTTCTCATGGTTAGTCATTCACAATTGTATCTTGACATGGGAAAACATGCTTAAGAGAGGGTTTGTGGGACCTGGTAGATGCTCATTGTGAAGCAGGGACTCAAAGGATTCCATTAGCCTATTTTTGCAATGTCCTTTTGCTGTCAGGGTGTGGAAGGAGGTTTCCTCCCTCTTAGGAGTTCCACATGTTAGAGACTCTCCATCTATTCATGATTGTATTGGTCAATGGAACCTCAAAGTGAAAGCACATAGGACAGCGCCCCTTTACATCCTGTGGGGTATTTGGAGATCCAAAAATGCTCTTATCTTTGAAGGAAAAGTTCCTTAGATTAAGGAAGTCGCCATGGGCATAGTGACATATTTCAATGAAATAGGCCCTTGGGCTCCTAAGGTCCCCCATCAATCCTTTTCACAGGTTGAAGTGGCTGGAATTTATCCTATCTACTATTTCAACAAGTCCTCCTCAGATGGGGTTTGTGGTTGTGGAGTCTCGCTCCATATTGATCCATCAGAGCATTTTCATTTCTCTTGGAATGTAGGCAAGGGGGATAACTACAACGCTGAATTGATAGCTCTGTGGGGCGACCTTCAATTCTCATTGTGGGTTAGGATAGAAACCATTCACATCATTGGGGATTCCCTCACCATGATCAAATGGGTTCAAGGGAAGTGTTCACTCGGGGTCCCCTCTCTATGCAATTGGATGTAGCGGATTCAAAACATCTTGCCTACTTTCTTGGAGGTTACTTTCCAACACGTCTTCATGGAGCAAAAAGAGGAGGCAAATGTGTTAGCCAAACACGGTCTCTCCCTCTGTCCCGATTTTTTGTTTTTTGAAAAGTTTTTCGAAGGCAGAAGGAGTGGTATGGGATCATTTGAGCCTTAATCTTTCCTCTTGCTCCTGTTTTTTTGGTCTTTTTTGAGAGTGTTCGATTAAGGATTTGTTCCTCTTTAATTTTTCCTCTGTTATTTGCATTTTTTCTCCTCCTGTGGAGGGGTTTCGATATTAGTCTCTGTCCTCTTTGACATATATTTTCTGCCTAAAGTAATGATGATTTTTGAATACTTTCAAGTCAACTATGATGAATACTACATAAACAAGTCATTGTAAAACTTTCTCTTATTAAATAAAAGTTTTGTTTTTTCCTTCTTAAAAACAAAGGAACTATTTTAGCTAGACTAAATATTTCAAATCCAAATAATTAGCGAATAAACAATTCAACAATTATATTTATGATGATAAATCTCATTCAATATTCACGAGAGAAATAAGATTCAAACATCAATGTTGAATTTCAAACAACAATCCCAATATCAAACATCTTTGAAATTGAGTAAAATTACGAATCCGACGATGAAAAATTAATATTTTTCAAAATCAAGTATTTCTACTTTTATTTGAATGCAATTCTAAGTCAATCCTAACAATTTATCAAAAATTTCTTTCAAATTTGTAAATGAAATCACTCACTAATAACCTAATCAATAACTGATAACCAGTCATAAACTCACGCCATTCCTGATAAAGATTTAATAATTGAGTATCGATCCGTGGACTTCAGAAGTTCTGTGCACGTCGGCACCTGTCGCGCTGGACGGTGGGTCCGGAATTCGCGATATGATTTGAATATTCAACGCGTTCAGTGGCATTCTTCACATTCCATTCCACTGTAAAGTTGCAAAGAGGGGAAATAATATTTAATATCTAAAACTTCATATCTAAAACGAACGTGTGAATTTTAAAAAGATTTAGGAATCCGTGACCCTGGGTATCTTTTCTTTTTTCTTAATAAATAGGAACAAACAATATTCATAATGATCTGGAATATTTTGACTATTTATAAGACTATTTTTTTAATCTATTCTTAAATAATTATAACATTTTGTATACCTGTTATTGTGATAAATAGAAGGTTTTTAAAAATTCCGACCGTACTGCATACGGTTTGATATTAATATAATTGATATTCCATGGTTTTTATATCATTTAATTGCGCTAATAGTTTATATCGGAGTTGTCTATAATGCGATTTTTTGGAGCTTTCGGTGACGGAATCCAACGGAAGAAATTGAGGTTAAATCTTGATTTGTTGCAGTTAAAATGGTTTTTTAATTGTATATTTGGATTCAGCGCCCTGAAAAACCCCTGGGAGGCTTTGATTGTGCAGAAACTAGCTATCAGACTTGGGATTCCAATAAGTTGCTGCCGGATTTTGACCAGAAAAACCCACCAGAAAAACTTTCAAAAAGTCGCATTATAAACAACTGCATTTATATTATTTATTATATTTGATTTTTTGATGATACTGTCATGCTTTTTAATATGATGTAATTGTGCTGGTTTAATATTTGTTTTTGTTTTTATTGGTTAAGTTATTGTGTTTCCTATCAGACGTATTACAAGCAGCTTAATGAGCTTTTAAAATGACTTTTGGGTCATTGTTTATTTTCATTCTTCTTCTTCGTGTTTTTGCATTAACTTTTTTAACTCATTTTAAAATAAGTAGAGTTGTTGGCAAGTTTATATTTTTTCATCGGGTTTTCCACTGTTGGCTCGGGTGTGTTATAGTTTTTTGGGGATGTGGTATTGATAAGCCATGATTTTGGCCTGGCCCATGGTATTGTAACAAAGCTTATTTACAAATTAAGTCTTTGCATAATAAAATGGAGTAAATTTCTTTGGTTAAGAATCTTGTTCCATGTCTTTTTAAATGCATATATGTTTAATTTATATATTAATTTCTTTTTAATTAATAATAATGGTTTAAAATAATATTTTAATTTAATTACTTTTTATTGATTTTTTTTTTTTAATTTTAGCAATTTGAGATATATTATGAAGTGTTTAGATGCTTGTTATAGATTGATGTTTATCTATATTTACCAACCAATCATTTAATTACACTGTAAGGCTTTTCCCTTTGAAATGAACTCTCCTCCTGTCCTTGGTGTCCTCCCTATACACCATCAGATGAAGTTTTAGATAATTGAAATGGTTCCCTCCATTAATCTCATAACTAACTCCTTACCGCTCAAATGACTCGCTCATTAATCTCATAACTCACTCTTACCGCTCAACTGACTTACTCATTAATTCCAAAGACGGGGCGATGCCTCTAAAAACGAAAGGTTATTGTCTATTTGGACTGAACAAGGGTTTGAGCCGCCTTGCTTGAATACCCAGATACTTGATCTATAGGAGAAAATGGTGGAAAAAGTAGCTCGCTTAAGTCTTCATCTAAATTTAAATATTTTAAAAAATAGTTCTTTTATCTTTTAATTTCATGTATTAGTTCTTTTATATTAAAAGATAAAAATGAGATCACTTGCATTATTTAATCAATCTATTAAAATAAATTTATACTATAATTATTTATTTTCATTCAATTTATTTTTTCCAGTTAAAACAACATGAGAACATCCATTCCAAAATCAATCGCTGTTGACATGGATAATCTATTTGATAGAAAAACAAACTTCCAAGATGAACATTATGGGTCTTTTCCATATGTGAAGAAGCATAAGGTGTTACCATTTTTTTATTTTAGTAAATGGTATAAAGCATAAGTTTTTTTGTTTTTGTTTTTACCTAAATCTCTTTGAAATGGTTGGAAGATTTTGGCTACCTTATCATACACTGATTCCAAATTCCATTATACATGAATTCTTTTTTCCATTGCAAAGGTTTAAGATGTTAGTGCAATGAGATATATTTAAGCTAATGTAAAAATTCAACTGGTGTATGATGGTTTTTTATTTATTTCTTGAACTGTTTTTCCTAGACACAAATTCTGATTAGACAATGGATAAATGTAAAGCTTGTTTTCTCACTTTATATGGATCTTGTCGGTTGTCAAGAATCTTGTGCACTTGATGATGTAGAATACTGATAAGATCAAAATTTATGGAGCTCTTGTACCGGTAGATTTGATGGAAAAAGTGGCATAGACTTAGACAACAGAGAAAGAAAAAATGAAGATGAAGGTGCAGAAGATTATTGCGGATGGAATTAATTGCTTTCTAAATAGATAATTAATTTATAATTTCTAGAGGAGTAAAAAATGAGGATGAATGCGCATAATATTATCGCAGATGGAAATTAATTGCTTTCTAAACACATAATTCATTTATAATTTCCAGAAGAGTTGTTTTCTGATTTTGGAATACTTGCCATTGAGCATGCTAATTTTGATGGAATTGAATGGAGCTCTTGCCACTAGGGGAGAAACTGCTTCAACTTTGTACAACCCAGAATCAATAAAAAATTGCAAACTAATTGAGGAAATCATGATCGGGGAGGACAAGTTAATTCACTTTTCAGGAGTTGATTTGGGATAAGCTTGTAGTATAGTCCTGAGAGTAGCAAAGTAATTACATAACATCAATGAACACAATTCAAAGGGAATACAAGTAGCAAAGCAACTGAGGTGTAGAGTCTAAGTAATATACATGATCATTACAAAGAAATGACGTTCAACAAGCAGACTCCTAAATTACAAAGGTGTTTCCACTCTAGACAAATGATGTTCAACTTACACACAATTTTCTGGCAATTAAACCAAGAGTCACCAATTTCAGCAATTACAGTGGTTTCATTTGATAGCATGCAATTTTGACTAGTGAATATCAACAATGATCCTACTTCAAATGTATCCTCTAAGGGCAAGCCAACCAAAAGATAAATGTTTGAGTATTGTTACTTCAGAATATGGGTAGATTCTTTGAGGCCTTGCCTGAATATGTTTGAATAGAATATTATCTCTAAGGACTCATATGCTGCACTTTTCAGGGGAACAACTTCGGGTACAAAAATACATTGATAATTCTTTGTAAGTCCCTTTTCCATAGTCACCCTGTTAGGCTGCATGAGTATGTTTTTCTTTTTTTCAAAAGCAATAAATATCCCAATGAACTATAGTCATTAAAAATAGGCCCTCCAAATAAATATGCATCAGACTCAACTATTTTAGCACAATAAGTCCCTATTTTAGCACTTATTAAGGAAGTTGCATATGCATTGTTTGATTGTATTACATTTAACATTAATATTCTTTTTTTTCGTTCAAATTGGGCTATAGTTAGATCATATAATATATCACATCATTTTTCATCTATACTCTTCGTCCATATGCGCTACCTATTTTAGCCTAGTGAGTCCCTATTTTAGCACTTACTAAGGAAGTTGCATATGTATTGTTTGATTGTGTTACATTTAATATTAATATTCTTTTCATTCAAATTGGGCTCTAGTTAGATCACATAACATATCACATCCTTTTTCATCTATACTCTTCCTCCATATGCGCTACCGACTTACGACATTTCCTTTGCAACATCTGGTGCAAATGCTAGTTTATATGATTGTGCTAATTAAAGTGAGCTAGTTCATTTAATTTATATGATTGTGGTAATTAAAGTGCGCTAATTAATGATTTAAGTGAAAAAGTTTTAAAATAAAATGAAAAAAAAAATCAAATCAAAAACACTCCTCCTTGCACACTCCACACTCCACACTGTGCCCTTCCACAATCTAACTCTAGTTATTATGGAATTTGGATCCTTTAGTATATAGATAGTCAATCCCATCATCCTGGTGGTTTAATGAGCTTTTAAAGTGACTCTTTCGTCACTCTTTCCTCATGTTTTTTCATTAACTCTTTCTTAGACAACTAGTTAACTTTTTCTTAGACAACTAGAGTGGTTGACAAGCTTATATTTTTCCCATAGGTTTTTTCAAGGTTGGTTATGGTGTGTTATGATTTTTTTGGGAGTTGTCGGCAAGTTTATATTTATCCCATAGGTTTTTCCAAAGTTGGCTATGATGTGTTATCGTTTTTTTGAAATGTGGTTTTTTTGGAGTAGGGTATTGAAACAAAGATTATTTACAAATTAAGAGCTTGTATAATAAAATGGGGTAAATTTCCTTGGTTAAGAATCTTGTTCCATGCTTTTTTAAATGCATATCTGTTAATTTATATATTTTATTTTTTAATTAATAATAATAATTTAAATAATTTTTATGATTTTTTAATTTTAGCCATTTGAGATATATTATGAAGTGTTTAAATGTTTGTTATGAATTGATGTTTATCCATATTTACCAGTAATTTAATTTTTAGTATCATTAAAAAAAAAACTGTCAAAGGATTTCTGTTATTGATGTTTGTAAAAATGATTTCTATTGATTGATGTTTGTAAACAGGATTTTACAACAAATATTGTAAAAAGAAATCTGTAAAGTTTATGATTTAAGTGGGAAAATTTAAAAATAAAATGAGAAAATCAAAAGACATCACCACCAAATAAAAACAATAACCTCCCCCGCGTTCCATTGGTGGACCTCTTCCTCCGCCTTCCATCGGTGGAGGAGGATTCTAAAGAGATTTTAAAACAAATATTGAATGTAGAAATGGAGCACCAATGCACTAAACACCATGATGAAAAAAAAACAAAGAAAAAATGACTAGCATAACCATCTCAAGCGGAATCAACGATAAGAATTAAAGAATAGTGACCAATCAACATCAAACTTATTTTTCAGAAGAAAAATAATGACTCAAATTTCAATATCCCACAATATGTAACTTGCCTTTTCTTCCACTAGCAAGATTACAAGATACATTTTCCAACTGCAACTGCAACTGCAACAAGATATCTGCAGCTAGTCCTTGTCTTTATTTTTACATAGATTGACAGAACAATAGCCCAATAGACAGTATGAGACAGTAAGAAAATGTGCAGCTACATACCGTGATCTATTGCAACAACTCTCCAAAAACATTAATTATTTGTACATGTTGGAACAAGTTATTAGTTGCACTTTGATAAATCAAACATAGAATCCTGTGAAATGGGAAACGATGCTGCAACATCATATATGTGCTGATAGTTCATTTGGTCGTGGAAACAAGAGCTGAGCAAAGAGGAGTTCATTCCAGGTATCAGGCACTCCTGGAAGACACCAATGCAAACAATCCTGAGAGCCATTTTTCGATTTGAGACTGTATCTAGACAGATGTGCATCATCCCTTAACTCTGAAATCCCAGTGATATCTAAATTCTCAACTCTTGTGCCCTGAACAGCACTCTCAACAGAAGGATAATTTGCTCGGTTGCGAGAACCATTGTGAATTGCAGACAACAGTTTGGTGTTATCGCAACGACCGCCCGAGTTCCAATCCCCATTAAAGAAGTGCCGAGGTGATACGGTTCTCATGAAAACCCTCAAATTTGGATGCTTATCCAACTGTTTATCAAGCCATTTCACAACACTATGTACTGTCAAATTGCGAGCACTCTTGAGGTCTCTCAGCTTCCTAACATTCTTTGGTTGTCCATTTACATACATGTGCCATCTGTTTGCCTTTAATTTTCCCCAATTCCAATGGTGCCCTGTATTCAACACTACCACATCAAATCGATAAAGATTAGAGTGCAGGAACCATGCTGGTCGGTCAAGATGCATTGCAAAGTCGGTGGATAAGTTTCCCGGGTTTAGGGGTTCAATTTCACATAGGCTTGCTGACCAATAATATAATACAGTTGTGTTCGTCTTTGGGAATCTGAATGCCCAACCAGCTGGCCTCACTGCGCCACGTGCACGTACTAAACCATATTCCTTGCCTACATCTTGAACATCTGGACTGTCTTTTCCACCTGTAATCAGGCACATAATAGACTGGAATTGTTGCCTTCCTAAAGAATCTCCAACAAATGCAAGTGCTTTGTCCTGCATTCTATAAATTATATACACAAAATAACCAGTAATGTTTGAGTCCGGTCAACTATAAAACAAACTTACACTGTAATAGTGCAACTCCAATAGTGTTTCACAGAACTTTAAAAATAAAAATATAAATGTCAATAGAATACGCATACATGTGTGTAAATAACGAGAAGAATGGAAAAAGCTTGATTATCCCCTACCTTGTAAGAAAGTGTTGCCCTTCAAAGTCGGGCATATCACAGTTATTAGGCTGCCACCGATATTTTTCATAAGAAAAATCAAGGCGTTGGGTCAACCTGCATGCCCACATACCTGATAACCAGCGCTTACACATCTTACCAGAATATATAGGCCTCCTGCTATCCTGAACCCATTTTCCTTCGGTATAGTCACATACTGAAAGAAAAGCACAGCATTGCAATTTTAATAAGATCCACTGAATGAAATCTGTGAATTTGATTCAACGGTTGATATCAACTTACTTCCATTTAATTTTCTGATTTGGTATATTCTAATAAAATTGCAGTTGTGATTGAGGCTCTTTGAACCTATCAGATTTGGCCTAGTGCAGCCACTGTCAAGCAAGATACTAACCTCTCTTCTCAATAGCAGATGACTTTTCAACTTTTGTAGGAAGTAATTCTTCAGCAGTAATGACAGAGGACTTTTCAATTGCTGAGGGTTGCTCTCTTTCATCTAAGTTGGACTTCATATTATTAAGCTCCGGAGAGAACAAACCTCCCACCAGAATATTTTTTTCTGAACTAGAAGGGGAATTTTCAGACGGCAATTCTTTGGCCGGTCTAGATGGTGATTTTTCAACTGAGAAACCTTTAGTTGCATTAGACGGCAATCCTGAGATGCGCGGGAATTCTTTAGTTGATATGGAATCAGGTTCTGCAGTTGGCAGAGATGGAGAACTTTCCATGACTGGAGGTGTGTATGAACCTGCTCAAGCAGCTGATTTTAGATAGTGTTATTGGTATAAAAGATTAAAATATATTTGACGAATGACGGAAACAAGATACTTTTTTCAAATCGAAGCCATTGTCATCCTATAACTAGGAAAAACTTTCATTTGGTTCAGAAAAGTCATAGATCCTCCTGTCACAAAAATGACCGCCCAAAATTTAATGAAACCAATAGGGTTGAGTGTACTTTCCACCAATAACTCATGAGAATAATTAATATCATTTTATTATTAATGGAGAAAATGGTTACATTGTTGTAACTTTCTCCCTAGTTTAGGATTAGTTCCTATAGTTATGGGGTTTGGGTACAACTTCCTATTTCCTAGTATTGTATTTAATGGTGTAATCTTTTGATTGAATGGTAATAGAGTGAACGAGAGAAATCTCTCAAAGTTTTGTGAGTGTAGTCTCCAGGTGCAGGCCACACCTGAGAGCTACATCTCTTTCTTTTCAATTCAGTGCATATTTTATCTTGGTATCAGAGCTCAGCTTGAGTGAGCCTGATCTTTGTCACCTGTGAAGCTGAAGTGCCTGTAGAAGCTAGCTTGCCTGTGAGGCGGAAGTGCCTGTGTGGCTGAGTGTGTACACGAGAGCTCTGTGCTCGATTGAGCAGGTGGACTGCAAAACACCTGGCTCGGACTCGGGAATTTTTTTTTTCTAAGCAGAAAGGCCGATTGGCGTGGATTTTGCGTTGACAGTCGCGCTAGAAGACTGATGAGAGCAGGATTTCAGGGAGAAATCGCGCTAGAGCGCGGAAATTCAGGGAGGAATCGCGCTAGAGCGCGGATTTTGAGGGAGAAATCGCGCTATTGTGCCAGAAAGCCTGATTAGCGTGGATTTTACCGGGAAAAACGCGCCAATTTTTCTACTCTATGCAATTTTTAATTAGCGCGGATTTTTCGCTCGGGGTAGCGCCAAGGAGATCCCTGAACAGCGTGAACTTCGTTTGGCGGTTTGCAAACGGAGCAGATCGGCGGTGGTGCAGATCAGTCCGGGAGAGACAGATCGGGAAAGCGCCAGAGGAGATCTGCGGGAAACCTCGACTTCGTGGTGGCGA
This sequence comes from Pinus taeda, assembly GCA_000404065.3. Taxonomy (NCBI): domain Eukaryota; kingdom Viridiplantae; phylum Streptophyta; class Pinopsida; order Pinales; family Pinaceae; genus Pinus; species Pinus taeda. The sequence continues at coordinate 192,828 of APFE030996412.1, read as the reverse complement.
TCTGCAAGGAGAGTAGGATCGGCGAAGTGGCAGATCAATCCGGGAGAGGTGGATCAGATCAACTGTGATCAGATCGTTGATTCGGCTGTGTTGGAAACGCCGAAGTTGCTCATTGGAGCGGGAGTGCCAGATACTGCAGATCGGTGGCAGAGGTGACAGATCGATCTGACAGGTATTGTTTTTTGTTGTTAAATAGATTCAAAATGAGTAACACAATGGAGTCTTACCTTAACGAGTCTGGTAAACTCAACGGATCGAACTTCACAAACTGGAAGTTCAAGATCCAGACTCTGCTCGAAGGTGCGAATGCTTGGGCTATAGTGACAGGCGACGAACAGAAACCGGCAGCAGCCCAACAGAAGGAAGACTGGGAAAAACGAGAAAACAAAGCCAAAGTCCTGCTGAAGATGTCTGTGAAAGACAATGTCATTGCACACATCAGAGATTGTAAATCGTCCGCTGAGATTTAGACGAAAATCAAAAATCTCTATGAGACCCATAATACAAACAGAGTTTTGGCTCTGAAAAACAAGCTATTCTCGATGAGGATGGACGAAAGGGAGTCTGCTACTGCATTTGTAGCGCGAATTAAGGATGTTAAAGACGGATTGGGGGCCATTGATGAAGATCTTGTTGCAATTACAATGAATGGGATGCATGATGATTTTCAAACCTTCATCACTGGAGTCTCGGCAAGGGAGAAAGCACCCTCGTTCGATGATCTCACTGCGATCTTGCAGTAAGAGGAAGATCGAAGGCAGAACCTGAATTTGAACCCCCAAAGTGACGATCTTGCACTGGTGGCAAAGCGAAGACTATCCAAAGGAAGGCAGTCACAGCAGCAATCAAAGCAAAGAGGAGGAACGCCACAGAAGAATCCGCATTCTCAGAAAGGTATGCTTACAAATCATTATGAAAAGAAATGTTTTTATTGTGGGAAAATGGGTCATATACAGAGAGATTGTTATCATAAGAAGCAGGCTGATGAGGCAAGGAGGAGACAGGTAAATCCAAAACATAGAGGATATTTTGTAGAAGAAGAAGAAGACTTCAGTCAAGAATTTCGACTATTCACAGTCGACTGTGCCCTAACAACATCAAACGAAGATGACATCTGGTATGTCGATTCCGGAGCATAATCACACATGACAGGTAATAAGGAATTTTTTGACAGCCTTGAAGAAATTATAAATGGATCAAAAATATATCTAGGGGATGATAATGGATATCAGATTAAAGGTCATGGGGTGATTTCAGTTAAGTTGCCTAATGGAAAAATTAGTCACCTTTCAAATTGTTTATATGTACCTGGAATAAAGAAAAACCTGATATCTGTATCCATGATGGCTGACCAGGATATGCATGTTGAATTCTTCAAGACTCACTGTGTGATAAAGGATTGCAGGGATGAAACTGTCGCAACAGGGATGCGAGTTGGAAGCCTGTACAGGTTGGATGCAAAAAGTATACCAAAGCAAGCCATGGTTGCAGGAGAGTCGACAGCTGAGCAACTCTGGCATCAGAGGTTTGGTCATCTGAATCGAAGGTCTCCCCATCTTTCGTAACATTCAGTTGAATTGTGATGGTTGTGCCCTAGGAAAGATGCACAGAGAACAGTTTCCTGTGCATGATAGGAGGAGGCAAACAGAAATCTTAGAGCTAGTGCACACTGATGTATGTGGTCCCATGCAAACAAGGTCACTAGGGGGAGCATACTACTTTTTGTTATTTACTGATGATTGCACTAGTTATTCTTGGGTTTATTTTTTAAACAAGAAAAGTCAGACTTTCCAATGTTTTATAGAGTTCAAAACCCTAGCAGAAAAACAGTTTGGAAAAAGTATTAAAATTCTCCGATCTGATCAAGGAGGAGAATACAAATTAAAGGAATTCATGAAATACTGCAAAACTCATGGGATTGTTCAGCAATATACAGTGCCGCATACACCACAGCAAAACGGAGTTGCAGAGC
>APFE030996412.1:125243-190148 GCA_000404065.3 Pinus taeda | reverse complement strand
AGATACTGGGCAAACTTTTCTTACCCAAGGGAAGTATGCTAGAAATCTGTTAGAAAAGTTTACTATGGATCAGTGTAGAACAACAGCAACACCTTTGCAGCAGAATCTAAAATTGAGCAGTGATGATGGCACTAAGGAGGTAGATGCCACAATGTATAGACAACTGGTCGGCAGCCTGATATACCTTACAACAACCAGACCTGACTTGGCATACTCTGTTAGTGTGCTGAGCCAATTTATGGCGAAACCGCTTGAAAGTCACTGGAATGCAGCAAAAAGCGTGTTGAGGTATCTTTGTGGTATTGTTCATTTTGGTATTTTATACACTGATGTATCTGATGTTACTCTAGCAGGTTTTTCAGACTCAGACTGGGCAGGTAACCTGGATAATCGGAGGTCCATCACAGGTTATGCATTCAACATAGGTTCCGGGGTCATAGCATGGAGCAGCAAGAAACAGAGTACTGTAGCTTTGTCATCATGTGAAGCTGAGTATCAAGCATTGTGTACAACAACATGTGAAGCGATCCGGTTGAGGAGACTTCTCAAAGATGCAGGAAAAGAACAGAAGCAACCCACTTCTATCAAAAGCGACAACCAGAGCACCATTAAATTAGCATACAATCTAGTGTTCCACAAAAACACCAAGCATATAGACACTCAGTTCCATTTTGTTAGAGAGAAAATACAGTCAAATGAAATTGCTGTTGAATATTGTAAATCTTATGACAATGTGGCTGACATTTTTACAAAGCCTCTTGCACGAGTAAAATTTGAATTGTTTAGAAAGATGCTAGGAGTTCAGGAGAACCCTTTCTCCATTAAGGGGGGGAGTTGAGAATAATTAATATCATTTTATTATTAATGGAGAAAATGGTTACATTGTTGTAACTTTCTCCCTAGTTTAGGATTAGTTCCTATAGTTATGGGGTTTGGGTACAACTTCCTATTTCCTAATATTGTATTTAATGATGTAATCTTTTGATTGAATGGTAATAGAGTGAACGAGAGAAATCTCTCAAAGTTTTGTGAGTGTAGTCTCCAGATGCAGGCCACACCTGAGAGCTACATCTCTTTCTTTTCAATTTAATGCATATTTTATCTACAACTATATGCCCAACATAATCCATATACTGATCAACTATTTGCCCAAAATAATCCATATACTGTTTAGAAACAAAACAAACAACTATTTACCCAAAATAATCCATATACTGTTTAGAAACAAACAAAAAGGGCAAAAAAACATTTCAGGAAGAAAACATTGCTTTCTCTGACAAATTAAGGAAGGAGATTGATCTTAAAAGAAAATAGCAAGCAAGAAATGGATATGATTACGTTAAATAGAACGCCCAAATACAGCCAGGTAGACAAACGCCTCGAGAAAAGCATCTATGTGGTATGTTCCATGTTTTTTCTCAAATTTGTTGAAAATTTGATAGACATGGGTTGGATTCACATGCTTGTAAATTAAAGTGTTTTAAAGATTCACATGTTTGTAAAGTAAAGTGCTTTAAAGATTCGTCGGTGTTAAATTTATTTGTAAATTTAAAAATATATTTTAAATAATAAAAAATTTATTATTATATTTAAATTTAATAATAAAAAAATAAAAAATACATAAAATGTCTCTACACTGTAGAGGTATGGCAAAAATTACCTCATGCTATTGGCTTTCCATGTTTTCGCTGGGATAATATCCAGACTTACATGATAGGGTGGGTTCTCAGAAATCTCATTGGACGATTATGCCCCGTCTATTTTGAACGATTTGGAAATGGAGAAATAAGAAAATTTTTGAAAATTCTGACAGCTTTATGATGTTTTTTTTTATGGTACCATCTCTTGTCATGCTATGGGTTTTTCCATGACGTTGGCCCCAAAAAGGAACCACGCAAGTTACCAGGTCCTCAAATGAAATATCAGGCTGGATTTTTTGACAGGGCAACACAGAGAAACAAATGTGGATGCTATTTTGGATTGGAATTTTTAAAGAACAAGCATTTTGGCTTTATTCGAATGCGGGCAGTGGTACTAATACAATGGTTGAAGCTATGGTTTTATGGTGATTGTTATGGTTTTCTCATTTCCTCAATATCCTAGACATCCACATATTTAGTGATTCCAATATTTAGTGATTGCAAGATTATTATTGAGCATGTTCAGGGAAGCGCTAAAATCAAACAACAATCACTCTATGAATAACTCTGGAAAATTGACGGTCTATGGACAACTTTCAAAAAATCCACGAGAATTACAACCATTAAGCTAACTGATTATCCAAAGAGAGTCTACTGGAGCAACCGGATGATATGCACATTAAAGTCAAGCTAAGAGACATTACATTAGATGCCGGGTGTTTCCATGTCCTTGGTAACTATAATATGTTTTTTTGGGTATAATCTAGGCTTATCTTTATTATATGTTGAACATATGCCTGGTCTATTTTCTATGGCTGTGTTTTGATGATAATGTCATGGAGTATATCGATCATACGTATATATCCATATGTCCACATGTGGATCTGGATGCGGCTTCTTATTATGTCCCCTGATTATATGTGGCTAAACTTTCTGGGCGAATTTATGTGGAATTGTAAGATTGGAATGTCGTATGATCTTCTGGATGGGTAGCGAGAACTCGCTCAGGTATGATATATGTAGTAACTATATTGGTATCTGGAATATCATAATACGTAATATGTTCCTATAATGAAAATATATATCGTTTTTTTCTCGCTGAAAAAGATGTTACGCAGGGTTTTGTGTTCTTCATTAATAATATTAAGCACCACGGTTTTGAGTTCGTTCATTCTGATGAAAGCAAAAATTAATTACTTTAATTATATAAAAACAGATAGTAATTGAAAAAGCAAACCTGAAAACCGATTCCGCACATCGTCTGGTCGAATCAACCTCCGAATGCGTTCATCTTTCGGAAGAACACTCAGAAATGGGGCTCCTTCCAGTCTCCAAACAATAAATATAGTGCAAATCAATGTAATAAGCGCGAATACCTGTTTCCCTCGCAACCCCGGCAAAGATACCCCGCTCGTCATTGTTTCTACTCTACTAGAACCTATTTGTGATTACACAAACTGACGGATTTGAAATACTACAGATCCGTCAAAGCCAAATATTTATTCAGGGGATATAAATGGCGGCAGAAGTGTTACTATTTCCACTCCTCATGATCAGTTTCTGGATGAAAATTCGCCACAAACGGATTAAATCACTTTTCCAGTCTCAAAGCTTCCCGTTTCTTATTCGCAATTTTAAAACCTCAAGGTTCTTGACAAGATCAAGAACATTTAAGCCGAGCGAATCCCACTTGTAAAGCTATAATCTTCCCGATTTCTAAATTCTTAACCTGTTCCGCTTCTTTGACAGGAAGAAATGAGCCGCAAGGCAGAAGCTCATGCTAGATTCCAGCAATTCAAACAAAATTGAAAACAAGCTTCCGGCAGTCCATTCGGTGCAAATAGGTTCCTCGCCTTTCTTTACTGCGTACAGACGTTGAAGCTGGGCCTCGCATTCAGTAACTTGCTTTCCACGAAAGGCCGGAAAACCAAATTCATGCTCAGGTTTCTCAGCTCTGTGCCGATTATCAATGGCTATCTGCCGATTTGAGAAAGCCTCGCGATTTCTTTGTCATTCGCTACCTTTCGCTATTTCTCTTAAAAGTTTCTAAATTTTTTATAATCTTACACAAGATTTACCAGTTTGACCCTCAACTTCTTCATCCATGGCCTGTTTCCCCTATTTTTGGGCGTGGCGTGATATTCCTATTGAATTCTTTTACGGCTGAGAATTTCTACAATAATCACAGAAGCCAGACATTACTACAAATAACCAGACATTACCTCAAATATGTAGGATAATAGTAAACTAATCTCCATTCCACCGATGTTGCAAAACCTGGCAGTCGTCCTGACCCTCACGCGGCTGCTTCTTTCAAGATCAAATTAGAAAAACTGGAATCAAAGGAGTACGGAAGCTATGTACCTTATCCGCGTCCGTCTCACTGGTAAAACCCCTCCCCCGGAAAATTTCTATCCTCCTCTCTCCGACATCGATGCATCATGACCTTGAAATGCACGGAGATACCAAATTAAATGAACCTATAACATGCGTGAGACAGGAGATACCAAATTAAATGAACCTATAACATGCGTGAGACATGTCAAACAAGTTAACAGCGACATACAGCCGACGGCAATTATTTGCGAACAGGAAGAAGTCTTTCACCTCACGCCCTATCTTTCCGTTTGAAACCTTGACCGCTTCACACCCACGAATCGAGCTCGGAGCCGCAAAACGTCCAATGATGAATTTCGGACGACAATTCCCGTATCAAACATCTTAAAGATTAGGTAGTGTGACAAATCCGACCATGAAAACATATTAAATATAGGTCGTATAGTGATAATATTTGGTGCACACTCCACATTATGTCCCTCCACAATCCAACTTCTAGTTATTAGGTAATTTGGACGCTTTATTGGGCTTTAAGTGACTCACTAGTAGTTGTCTTTCCTCACTTGTGACTTCTTCCTTTAAGTGACTCACTAGTAGTTGTCTTTCCTCACTTGTGACTTCTTCCTCTAATTTTTTTGTTGGTTGTTCTGCAGATAATTAAGGTTGTCAAAATTTTGTTTTTCCTATCATTGTTTCCACAATTGGCTATGGTTTTAGTTTTCTAGTTTTCTCCTTCATTGCTCTTATGGGCATACCACTTTCTCATTCTCTATTACCTTGGCTTTAGTCTTAATGTCGATTGGTGGAGTGATAACAATGGTTCATTATAGAGATCACTACCACTGTGGAGATGGAAGCTAAGACTCACATGGAGGTTTGTGGGTGTGCTTCGGCCTTCATCATTCATGAGAAAATCCATTAACCAATTAGGGAGTAGATAGTGAGGTTGAATATGAATGAATGGTTGAATCCAATTGTTTATTGGATTAAGAGGTGGATATTGTGCCTGCATGGGTACTAGACATTGGGCACACCAATGATAGATAAAATTAGAATGTGCATACCATTTATCTTTATTGGCACATGAAGGCTCTTTTGGGCATGGTCTTCTTGGATAGGAATGATGCTAAAGAGAAAATTCTTCTTGTTTTGGATGATGTGGTGTTGCAAATAAAATAAATGAATGATAGACGAATGCATATTGAGGAGTTTATTCAACCTCGAATAATACCAAGTCAGCCTTGTCCAATAATGTAAACTTTTAGAATAGCTAAAATAATATACCATCTTCTTATTTATGGCCAAAATCTAAAATAAAAAAACTGAAAATAAAGTTTAATTCATTGTCACCAATGTTGTTGAAACAAAATTGAGCAAATCCAAAAACATATCATTGTTTGTAATTTCAAAATTAAAAGCAATATTTCATAAGGTTGCTCTACATAAACTAGAAAAATGAACATTCCTAAACAGTTAAAATTTAAAATTTTACAACATCTACAATAATATACTATTTTTCTCTATTATAACAAACCTAAAATTAAAAATTAAAAATAAAACTCAATTCATTATCACAAATATTGTTAGATATTTCCCAATTTTTATGTGTAAATACTTTACTTAAAACTCTATATATTAAACACACTAATTTATATTAATAAATTTCTAATTTATATTAGTAAATTTATATATAATTAGTTCTATATTAATAAATACCTCACTTAAATTTTCAAAAAAACACAATAGTGTATAAATAACACTAGTTTATATTAGAGAATTTTTATTTAAATTATAATAATTATTAAAAATAAAATCCCCAATCTAAAACTGGATCATCCCTCTCCCTCTCACTTAATAAGGTTTCGTGATTTAAAAAAAAATCATAATTAGTAAATTAAGAATTAATATATACAATTCGAAGAAGATTGAGCATGAAGTTCATTTTCTAAATCAATCATGATTAATAAGTTAAGAATTAATTTATATAATTGAAAGAAGATTGAGCATAAGTTCATTTTATTTTAAGATGTTTTCTAAAAAACATTAAATATGCTTAATTACAATTTGGTTAATCATATTCTAAATATGCTTCATCAAAATTTGGTTCATCATATTTTAAATGAAGATGACTAAATTAAATTGGAACAATTTTTTTTTAATATATTATAATTAAATAGTAATATATTTTAATCGAATGATTTTTTTTATTTATTTTCAAGTAAAAATGGAGAGTGGCATTATTTTTCAAGTAAAAATGAAGAGCGACATAAATGCATGGTGATAAAAAAATGCAATGAAAAGTGGAAAGAATATTTTTTTTAAAGAAAATGTTTTGGACATTTTAGGTTAAGGAATATATATATATATATATATATATATTATATATATATATATATATATATATATTTTATTATTACTTCAAGGTTCATGAAAGTGAAAGTAAAAAAAGATTTACAAATTTTTTTGACAAAGACTTGTAAAAAATAAATGAATATGGAGACATTTTTCAGAATATGAAGCCACAAGTAAGGTGAATACATTTCCTCTATATCTTATATTACTTCCAAATCAACATCTTTGTCTAGAAGTAGGCAAAACTAGAAAGGTGAAAGTGAACATAGAAAGTGAAAGCTAATAGAAGAAAAATTGGTGAGTATCAAGTGAATTGAAACTATATTAAATTGTGATTAAATAAAAAATTTCTCATTTCTTTTATCAATTATATTTAAAAAAAAAAATAGTTAAAGAAAGGTGAAATGATAAAGTAAAAGTAAAAGTGGCTAATTCTTAAATTAATTAACTTGAATTTAAAAGTGGTGGAAATATTTCAAGACAATTTTGATTTGAAATAAGTTTTAAAACTTAAAAGAGAAAAAGAAAAAGGCTAAAAGTGAATAGGGAAAAAAGCAGAGCCAAAAAGGTGAAAGCGAATAGAGAAAGAATCAGGAAATGTGAAAGCTAATAGAAGAAAAGTTGGTGAGTATCAAGTGAATGGAAACTATATCAAATTGTGATTAATGAAAATATTTCTCATTTCTTTTATTAATTGTATTTAAGAAAAATAAAATGGTTCAAGAAATGTGAAATGAGCAAGCAAAAATAAAAATGGCTAATTCTTAAATTAATTAACTTGGAGTTAAAAATGGTGAAAATATTTCAAGTTGGAATAAGTTTTAAAACTTGAGAAAAAGAAAAAGGGAAACAATGAGATTTGAACATTGTTCTCTATTGGATTATTTTTAAAGCCCATCATCAAATCACTACACCAATTTTTATTTAAAACAAAAGGAGAAAGGGATTTATATTTTCTTTTAGATGAGTACTTCACATATTTAAAAATTTGAAAAGGATTTGTTTGAAGAATTTATTTGACTGAAAAACAATTATGACTTCAATAGTTTCCATAGTTTGGAGTTGTTCTTAGTGGAAAGAGAAATATCAAGAGTGGTTTGAGTGTTTATAAAATTGGAATATTTGGGATGCATGAATGCATAATGAAACAAGGGAGCCACTGCCGTGGCGGTAGTCCCTGCAGGGGTTTGCCACAATTTAGGTGCCATTTTTCTCGAAAAAACTTATATTACCATTTAAACTAAAGTTTTAACCTTAAGCTCGAATTCTTGGAGTGTTGCCTCCTCTCATTCAACGAAGATGTAATTAAAAACAATCATAATTTGAGCAGTTGGTAAATTTGATGAGTAGGTAAATTTGATCAGTAAGCAATGCTCCAATTAGAGACAAGCTAGCAGTATTAATAAACATAAATTTTACCAGGTCATTCACAAAGCATTAGTGCCCCTTGTTATGGCATAGGACTTGGATATCCGGATGAGCATTGCAACTATGGATTCCAATAGATTTCCATCCGTCCCAATTGAGAATTTATGTTGTCTAGCCCAAAAATGCAAATAAGAATGGAACTGATATCTAATGGTTGAGTGATGCAAACATTGCACCTTCTCCTGACATAGAGCTACATATTATGAATCTGAGTAATTGTATCTGAGTAATTCTATATATAATATTATGTACAAATTTTTAGTGGGAGAAACCCACAACTGCAGACCCAAACACCGACTTTCCGGTTAAATCTATCTCCCTAATTCATTTATTTTTCTTATAAAAAGAATATTATGCATTCATTTTTCTTATAAAAAGAATAATATACATTCATTTTGTGAAAATTTATATTATTCATTACTTTTGTGTGAAAGATAAAAGTAATTGAGATTTTGTAGAAACTTTTCTTCCAAAATGAACTTTGGAACCTGTTCATGTCGTTGCCTCATTTTGGAAGTTGGAAGTTATTAATGCATCAGACTGTATTGACATCCTATTGAAGGATATGGTTGTCTACTTATAGTAGATATCATCATCCACAACCTCCCATGTTTCGTAACTATTTATGTATAATAATGGCAAAGAAAAATGAACCTTTGGACCCTGTTGATGTCGTTGCCTCATTTTGGAAGTTGGAAGTTATTAATGCATCAGACTGTATTGACATCCCATTGAAGGATATGGTTGTCTACTTATAGTAGATATCATCATCCACAACCTCCCCTGTTTCGTAAGTATTTATGTATAATAATGGCTGAAGTTTCGTAAGTATTTATGTATAATAATGGCTGAAGTTTCGTAAGTATTTCTGTATAATAATGACTGAAAGAGAATTTAAGCATTTCTGGGTAACAATCATTGAAAGATAATTTTAAATGAAGCAATCTATATTTGATAGAGGATATCTGATAAAAGACATCTATATTAGGCCATAAAATATCAATTCTATCCTTTTAAAATTGGAAAATATTTGTATATCAAAAAATGTACTTGAAATGTTGTTGACCTGTTGCTATTTACTCTTTTGATTCATTTAAAGATCCAAAAAATATCCATATATGTAAGAGCATACCTTCAATTTGCAGCAACGCCAATTCATCAATGTCTAAATGGGCAGATAAATTGGAAGATATATGTAAGAGCATATTTAAATTTGCAACAACAGCGAAATGGAAAGTTGCATATAAATGTGAATCTAGATAGACTTTCAACAACGACATAATAATTTTAGTTTGCAGTAGATGTTAAAAGGGAAGCAGCAACATACCTTCAGTTTGCAGCAACACCTAAATAGAATTAATTAAAATATTAAAAAAATAATTAAAAAAAAAATATGGGAAACTAAATAAATCATACTTAGAAGATATATCACTAATAGGATTTGAGTAATATTTTTGAATATGTCATTGCCGGCTTTACCTTTGCACAAATTAGACCAACCAGGTGTAACACATTACATTTCACAATTTCGTCATGTCTTTACTTCCTTATTCGTAAATGAAATTACTTTTAAACATCTAATAGGAGATAGGCTATTAGCTAGACAGGGCAACATGCCCTTATTTCTTGGTCTAGAGATGACCTTATTATTTTATTATTAGACATTTAGCGTCTTTTGCGAGATGAATTCTGTTTTGCCAATATTTCCATGAAGTTAAGGTATAAATTTAAGAGAAGATTGGTTAATGAAAATGAGATATAAAATGAGGAACCAACCAACCGTTGTAAGTATAGGAGGGATAAATAATTCCGTTCATGTCCTTGTCGAAGAAGGCACAATGTTGTTGGAGAATGCTCATCTCCTTATTATCCTTATTATCGTAATCTGTAGACCCATTTATATGTTCTGGATCTACTGCTTCCAAGGCTCTTGCTAAATCTGCAAAGTGAACCCACACCACAGCTAATACATATTAATATTCAAACAATAATATGGTTATATATATTAAGTTTGCATAAAATATAATGCTAATAACATTCCAACAATATTAAGGTTGCATAAAAAATCCAATAATGGTAAACCATAAAATGTAATTAATAATAATGTGATTTAAAATTTTATAATAATATTTTATTATTATAAATTCAATATTTATATTTGATAAAATTAAAATATAAATAAATATCTGATGTAATTATTTAATTTATAATTATTATTTAAATTAATTAAATTAATCAAATATAAATATATTTATATAATTGTTGCAATGATTTCTAATATAATTGAGTTGATACTCAATATATTTTTGCATAAATATAAAAATATATCTAGCAACTTAATTATCAATCTCTTTAAATTTTAAATTTACAAATTATAGATTCAAATTTTGTCCATTTGAATTTCTGAAGTCTGTGATCAAAATTCACTTGAATTTACAATCTAAGTGCCAGTGTTACATACAAGGCACTGGCATTTGTTCCTGCAGGTGGGTGTTCAATCTCCTTTGTGCAGTGACAGGCGCCCGTGCAGCGAGTGTTTGTGGGGAGGCTTCCGAAGGTTTCTCCTCCATATTTCACTTCGCTGCCAGACTTTCTCTCCGATGCTATAAATAGAAAAAGGAAAATGCTTATAACACACCTGCTCAAATACACCTTACACGAACAAGCTTCAACAATTGGGCAAAGACATAGTAACTAAATTTAAACACAGAGGCTCTATATAATGGGGAGGAAAAGGGACGAGTGGGGTTACCCTTTTTGGTGAACCACGAACAACCAAGTAAAATAATTATGAGGTGACTAGTTTCTCCGTAGTCGATAATACTACTACCTTCCCTTCTACGTAACCATGTCTGCCAGCACTATTCCGTCCTTTTTAAGTCATCTTTGCCTTGTACGTCATATTGTAGTCTTTGTTAGTGTTAATTATGGAAATTTTTAAATAATTTTAGTGTTTAGTTTCAAGTATATATATATATATTTTCTTAATTTTATTTTAAATTTAAAATAAGTATAACATATTAAGAATAAGAGTTTGCTTTTTTGGGAGGTAAGAAAATAAATTAATGGCCTAAAACCCAGAAGCATCTTGCAGTGGTGAAAGCCTGCGCTTACTTATAATAGGTTTAAAAAACATATAGTTTTTAAAAAGTTACACATGGTTTTTAAAATGTTATATTTATATATAGATTTATAAATACAATTTAAATGCCTGTACTCACCTATAATAGGTTTTTCCAGGCTAAAAAAACATATAGTTTTTAAAGGGTTACACATGGTTTTTAAAATGTTGTATTTATATATAGATTTATAAATATAATTTAAATGACATATAATTGCAATTTTATTTAAAAATATGAGCGAAAACATGTCCCTTTTTATGGACTACCAGTGAGACCACTAGCTCGTTATTTTAAGTAGCTTGAGCCAGCCTCCATTCTCAGATAGAAGCGACATATAGCTATCTTGATTGCCGGTTTGACTAAAAAACATATAATTTTTCAAAAATTACATATAGTGTTTAAAAAACTACATATGATTTTTAATTGTATAAATGGGAAGCTAGATAGAATTTTCACAGCGACATACTACTTTTAATTTGCAATAGCAGTTAAATGGGAAGTGGTTAAACTGGAAGGGAATAAAATTTTTCGTCTCTTCTCAACCTCGGTAAATTGCAAAGAAACCCAACACCCCGCCTCGAAAGATTAGGAGACAATGATAATGAAATCAATTTTTCGAATAAATATCTCGTGAAACGATGTACTCAACATTAATGTGCTATTTACACTCAAACACCGAGAAAACACGAAGTGTACCTGTTTGCCAAGAAACGAACTCTCAGAGGACAAAAGGAAGCTGTACGAACGACTTTACCGCGTATCACACAGGGCACACCCTTCCGTTTCAAGAGTAAGACGCAGACGGCGTCATATAGACCATCTTCAAATAAGTTAAACAATAAAAGATTGGTCATATTCGTATCTTTTGGCTAAAACTGCAAAGCAACCCAAAACCGCCTGAAAAGATTAAGAGACAGAGATGTAATCAGCTCCTTCAAAAATTCTTTGGTGAAACAATGTACTTAAAGCTAACGCTGCTATCACAAATCAGCTCTTTCAAAAATTCTTTGGTGAAACAATGTACTTAAAAAAGCTAAAGCTGCTATCACAGCCTCAAAAGATGAAGAGAGAGATATGCAATCATACTTAAAATTATCTGCTGAAACAATATACTTAATACTGCAATTGACGCTCAAAGGCCGACAAAGTGCAGAGTGTACCTGCCTGCCAAGAAACTAACGCTGGGAGGATGACTATGAAATATCATTTCTGATATTCATCTTCTAATTATATCCTTGATTTTCCTCTACTTAGACAATGAATACACCGTCCTCCACAAGAATAAGCTCTTCCTCTTTTGATTTTCTGTACAAACAACAACACCTAGTTTACAAAAATAGATCCTAAGTCACAGAAATAGAATGAATCAACATTCAATTTACAAATATAAAAAAGGTAGGGTTTGTGAGTAAAAACATAGCAGAGCCAAATAACGAATATAATTTACAAAAGGAAATAAAAATAAATTACAAAAGGAAATAAAAATAAACGAGAAATGAGGATACTTACTTGAAATGCATTATAAAAACCTGCGTCCAACTTGTAGTGAAATTATTCAATTTCCAAGTCTCAAGTGAAATTATTCAATTCCCAAAAGGAATAAAAATAAATTACAAAAGGAGATAAAAATAAACGAGAAATGAGGATACTTACTTGAAATGCATTATAAAAACCTGCGTCCAACTTGTAGTGAAATTATTCAATTTCCAAGTCTCAAGTGAAATTATTCAATTCCCAAGTCTCGGTTCAGTATTTCTTTCAGGTTCATACTCTATAAACCTTCGACCTTCAACCTCTATCATCTTCACAGAAACAACAGCTGGACACACAACATTTAACAGATAGACAGCCACAAAAATTCACAAGGACAACACATCGAACAAGACATTGTTTTAGTGGCATACATAATTCCAGCGAGGTGACAACAATGTGGAAGCAGTCACGCAATGAAGACACTGAGACAACTAGCGAGCCAGGTGCACGTCATGGAAAGGCAATGAAGACAATGAGACAGCTAGCAGACCACGTGACAATTAGCGAGCCAGGTGCCAACTTCATGGAAACGCAATGAAGACAGTGAGACAGAGAGCCGACCACGTGCCAACTTCCTGCAAATGGTTTGACAACCAAAAGTTTCGATATGCAAAATTTGAGAGTTTAGATATCCAAAGTTTATTACTTTTTTGAACTCATATAAATGTTTATCCAAACTTTGGAATTAACTGCAAACCAACCAAAGTCTAGATATCCAAAGTTACTTTTATGTGCTAGCCAGCTAAAGTCGAAACATCCAAAGTTTTCGTTGATGCATGAATAAAAACTTTAGGATATCCAAAACTAAATTGCATTGGGATGCGTGAGGCTTGCAATAAGACCCCAAAAGCTATGGACCAATAAAAAAGAACTTAATACATTTTATATTATTTTTTTATACTAAAACTTTGGTTAAAGTTTTGGTGCAGATATATATTTCTGGTCAAACAAAAAATTAATATACATTCAACGCCATATCGATCGCTAATAGTCCCACGCAAGGACTAATAAAACTTGTAAAAAATGTAGTGTGGTTAGCAAAGCTCATATAGTTAAATGGTGTGTTAAAAGTCACAAGTTCAAATCTTTATGCTTGCTAATTTTTACAAAACAAAAAGGGAAGTTAATTTTGGACGTTGTGATACTCACTACAATGGTTGGGAAGCAAGAAGACAACATTTTGTTTGCAACAATCTGATAATTTTTTTGTTGGATTGATGTTGTAAACGAGTGCATTTTCAGTTGAACCCAACACCTAGTTAAATCATCGTAAATTTGTTTGTATTGGGTGCATTTTCGGTGGTAGTCGACACACCTTTTTTTAAAGTTGATTGCTGGAGAAAATGACCAAAATCGATGATTTTTTAAAATTATTAAACAGTTTATTGTCATCTAGTATTCATAATAGTGTCCAAGTTAGCAAAGACACACTCTTTGACATCCAAACATGTTTGCAAAATGTTAAAAGAAAAACTGAATTCTTGGAGCTAGAGTCTCAGTTGCAGCGAGATGAACTACATTAATTATTGTAAGAAGAATTTTGAACCTGTTCTTTCTTAGAAGAATAGTTTGTTTGAGCCTGGTCATCAGTCAGAAAATGATTAGAGTAATGAAATGATTTCAAGAGTAAATTTGGGTGCAGCGGAAATTCATGTTCAGGCAAGTGTGTGAAAGTTATTTTCATACACATGTGAAACCTATCATTACCAAGACTTTTATAAGACCGTGGGAAGAGATTACACATAATAAACACAGAACTGGTTTGGGATATAATGTCATAGATGTATCTTTTTACATTCCAGATTTCGCTAAACCTATATAATTCCGAAGTGCTAGATTTATGGATGGTGTTGTTCCAAAACAAGTTCATAGATGCCAACAATGTAATAGAGTTGGACATGTGAAAGATAATTGTTTTGATCTTCACCCATGTGAGCATTGTGGAAAACACAACCACATACAAATAGATGTTCTAGAAAGATTGATTGTTTCTTGGGATTGGACAAAAATGACCAAGAAGATTTACAGGTCATACTGAAGAATATGTTTGAGAGTGATGACCATCCTTGCAGTGATGAATACTTCTCACCTTGTGTCCAACAAGGGGGGAATTATTAATGGTCTTCTACAGGTTTTAGTTCGAGATGTCAAGCGAGACTGAGTCAACGATCTACATTGAGCCTGAGCCACAAATTATATCAGTTAAAGCTAGAGTTATGAGACTTAAGTTTTTGTTGATTGAGTTGATTGAGTTGTTTGTGAACGAGAAGTTCCATATTTGGAATTGTTCGAGAAACTGCAGTGATAGTTCAAGAGTTTGTGGTCACCTTAAAACCACATTTTTGGTTGTTCTAAGAACTGTTATGAAGGTTCTAGAGTTAGTCTTGGTTGAGACCTTAATTTCTCCCATATTGGTTTGTGGTCATCCCTAAAAACCATTTCCTGAGAGGCATTCAACACTTGGATGGGATGCATTTTTTTCATTTTGAGCTCTCATTCTTGGACTTTGGTACATCCCCTCAAATTAAGGGGGGAATGTTAGGCAACTAATCCCCATGATTAAAGATTAAGTTAGTTTTTATTATTTTGTGTAGTTATTGGAGTCCGAGAAGACCCAAAAACTAATTCAACTATTTCCTATATGTATTTATATGTACACAATGTACATCATTGATAGAGATCAATTAATATATAATTTATTTGGTTTCCAGTTTGATTTTTTAAAATAACTTTCCCGGGTTTAGGGGTTCAATTTCAAAGAGGCTTGTTGACCAATAATATAATATAGTTGTGTTCGTCTTTGGGAATTTGAATTCCCAACCAACTGGCCTTACTGCACCATGAGCACTTGCTAAACCATATTCCTTACCTACATGTTGAACATCTGGACTATCTTTTCCACCTATAATGAGGCACATAATAGACTAGAATTTTTGCCTTCCTAATGAATCCCCAACAAATGCAATTGTTTTTTTGTGCATTCTATAATTTATACACACAAAATAACTAGTCATGTCTAAGTCCGGTCAAATATTAAACAAATTTACACTATAAATGGTGGAAAAATATAACCAATAGGGTTTCACCAACCTTTAAAAATAAAATTTAGAAATGTCAACAGAATACATACATGTGTGTAAATAATGAGGAGAAGGGAAAAAGCTTAATTATCCCCTACGTAGTAAGAAAGTACTTCCCTTCAAATTCAGGCATGTTAGAGTTATTAGGTTGCCACCAATATATTTCATAAGAAAAATCAACCTGCATGCCGACATTCTTGATAATCAACGCTTACACATCTTGCCAGAATATATCTGCCTCCTGCTATCCTGGACCCATTTTCCTTTAGTATAGTCACATACTGAAAGAAAAGCACAAAGATTGCAATTTTAATAAAAATCACTAAATGAAATTTGTGCATTTGATTCAACAGTTGATATCAACTTCAATTTCATTTTTTGCTAGGTATATTCTAACAAAATTGCAGTTGTGATTGAGGCTCTTTGAAGTTATGAGATTTTTCCTAGTGGTGCAACTGTCAAGCAAGGTACTAACCTCTCTTCTTAATAGCTGATAACTTTTCAACCTTTGTAGGAAGTAATTATTCAGCAGTAATGACAGAGAAATTTTCAATTGTCGAGGATTTCTATTTTTCATCTAAGCTGGATTTCATATTATCACCCTCTGGAGAGGACAAACCTCCAACCAAAATATTTTTTTCTGAACTAAAAGGGGAATTTTCAATCAATGTTTCTTCGACCGGGCTAGATGGTGATTTTTCTACTGATAAATATTTACTTGCATTAGATGACAATCTTGAGATGCTCGATAATTCTTTCGCTGATATGGAATTAAGTTGCCTAGTTGACAAAGATGGAGAACTTTCCATGACTAGAGGTGTGTATGAAGATGAACTTGTTGAAGTAGTTAATGTTAGATATTGTTATTGCTATAAAATATTAGAAGATATTTAATGAATGCCCGAGACGAGAGAACTTTTAAAAATTGATACCATTGTCATCCAATAACTCCAAAAATATTTCATTTGGTTCAAAACAGTGATAGATCCGCATGTCACAAAAATGACAACCAAAAAATTAATGAAACCAATAAAGTTAACTCTACTTTCCACTAAGCACTTAGCGATCAAAGATATGCCAAAAATAATTCAAATACTCTTTTAGAAACAAAACAAAACAAAAAGATGAAAAAGGACATGACCAGAGGAAAATATAATTTAATGAACGAGATGGATCTTAAAGGAAAACAATAACCAAAAGATGAATATAAACACCTCGAGAAAAGCATGTATGTCATATTTTAATTGTTTTATGTTTTGATTTTTTTTTTTCTTTGTTGTGTGTTAAATTTGTGGAAACTCAACAGAAATTTGTGGAATTTGTTAGATTTATAAATTAGTTGTAGGTGGTGTGATTTAATGAGTTTTTGTGGTTACTTGTTTTCTGTTTATTAACATTTTTAAGAGACCTATAATTTCCAATGATTTATGCAAGTAGCATTGCATTTATTAGCTTTTTCTTTTTTTCAATGGTTGCACTTGGGGAGAAGTTGTTGATTAGAATCATATTTGTCTATCCCTTTTAATGGTTATGAAGTTAGTGATGTTGTAGTAATGTGCCTTAGTTTACTATGTTGAAATTTGGTGGAGTAGGTTTTGCCTTTTATTGCAAAGCCATTTTGTTTTAATTTGATGTTTGTTATCATTTTATCATTTTACAAAGTCGATTTGAAATTTAATAATAATTAATCCTGAAAAGGCCAGAAAAACACAAGGTGCTGACAATTCAAAAACATAGAGATTTATATACCAACTAGAAGTGTGCATACCCCGAGAGTGCAAACAACTTGCCTAAGCTAAATCGAAGTTGCATGAAACAGGGATGCAAAGTATTTTTCAAACCAACACAATTCCTAAGCATGAATTCTCAAAAGCTTAAGATAAGAGGAAAGTAGCTTTGGTGTGTATGTGTGCGTGCTTGTCTTTGCACAAGCAATCAAGAATTCTATAAAGATTAAGATAATAGGAAAGTGATTTTGGTGTGTATGTGTGTGCGTGTTTCTTTGCACACACTAAGAAAGACGGACAATTGCCTTCTAGTGTTCTAGATATTCTCTTTGATTTTACAAAAGTAGTATATGCTTTTAACGAAAATATGAGAGACAATCATTCATTGATCTAAGGACGAAAACATCATGCAATATGTAAAAGATTTTCAAAGCATTTTCTCACTATAAAGTATGAACACTAAATAGAAAAGATCACATACTAGTTAACAAGAAGAAAACTAATTAGAGGAAGAAATACCAGATTAAATAATAGTGTTTGATGTTATTTAATCCTTTATGTTGTCATTTTATCGTTTACAAATTATATTTGAAATTTAATAATTATAATTTTTAATATCAAAAATGTATTTTTAATATTAAATGAATTTAATATTTTGAATTTTTTTTGGAGTATTATAATTTTATAATTTTATAATTATTTTTATAATTATAATCAATTTTAACTATATTTTGGAAAATTTTAGTTAGAAAATATACATAGAAAAATGTCACAACATATAACATTTAGACTATGTTTATTAAATCAAATCTATTATGAGATATTTGAATTTATTTTTTGAATTACTATTGTAATTTTATAAGGTCTTATCCTTGTTGGAGGTGAAAAACAACATGGTTGATCAATGCTAAGTAATTATAATGATGTCACATAAAGAAAAAGAACATTGGTCATTTTGATTTTTTCCTTATGATAAATATGTGAAAATTTTTAACATAATTATTAGTCATTTTATTTTTTTCTTTATGATAAATATGTCAAAAATTAACATAATTATGTTATTGAAGAGTAGTTTTTTAATGAAGTCTTTATTGGTGAAGGTTTAATTTATTATGAGAACATCGCTCTTGAAGGGAAAAATTTGAAACCTAATGTTTTTTTACAGGAAGCATAAAGACCCAAAACATTAAAAAAAAAAATGTATGACGGGTAAAAAAGAATCCAAATTCCAACCCTGCTTCAAACCTTCGTTTGTCGAAAGAACACTCAGAAATGGGGCTCCTTCTAGTCCCCAAACAATAAATGTGGTGCAAACCAATGCAATAAGTGCGAAGGAAACTTGCTTCCCTCACAATATCGACAAAGATACCCAGCTTGTCATTGTCTCTGTTGTACTAGAACCTATTTATCATTAGACAAACTAGAGGATTTGAAATACTACAGATCCGTCCAAGCCAAATATTTCTTCAGGGGATAGAAATGGCGGTAGAAGTTTTATTATTTCCAGCCCTCATTATCAGTGTCTTAACGAAAATTCGCCGCTAACGGATTAAATCCCTTTTCTTTTTTTAGAAGAAAAAAGCGAGATATATTATATTAAGATCATATAATTACAGATATAAAAACTCATCTGGAATACATGTATGCATGTAAGTGGAGTGAATCCTGTGATCTGATAAACAGACAATTCATGTCTGTGAGCCATGAGTGGATTATATCAATGAAGAAATATATATTGGAGGATCATATATAATTATGCAAAATATGGAAAATTGAGAGGATCTTTAAGAGCCATATATCATGTGCCATTCTGTCATAATATTGTCCATGATGGATGATGTCGGCATGGCTGAGTCATTGAATATGTGTGCATTCTGCCATTTCCATACTGTCCATAGAAAAATGAGAATGAGAAAACGTCTGTTCCCATTCTGTCCGCTCCACCATATGAGAGCTGCACTAGGAGAGTCAAAATTAGTCAGTATAAAATCAAATGTGTTTGACAGAACGTACCAGATCCGTTGTATGACTGTGCATTTGAAAAACATGTGTAGATTGGTTTCTTCGTTGGCTCTGCATATTGTGCACCTGCTGGGTCCATGCCAATAGCGCTTTCTGAGGTTGTCCCAAGATAGATTCTTGTTGTAGAAGACGAGCCAAGCAAAAAATATAAGCTTTGGAGGGCATTTAGCCTTCCAGAAATTATAAGGGAAAGATGGAAGAGAGTATGGAAATCTGCTGCTAATCATATGTTTATATATATCTCTGACTGAAACAGGTCTCCGAAAATTGCTGACAGTCCATAGAAGTAGATCTTTGTTCCCATGTCGCTGTATTCCGCTCCCAGTTAAACGATCAGTGATCGTTTTCCATATTCCATCCCAATAATCCTGTAAATTAAGATCACGACCATCCTTCCATACAGGTGTGGACCCGTGCCAGTCCTTAATGAGCTTGTCCCATGTATATAAACCTTTATGCTGAAACAGTGAGATGAGGCCCCTAGGAAGTGATAGATCAGATTGATTGCTTGTTAATGGGTCTATTCCAAGAAAGATATTGCTGCCAGTGTGTATCCTCCATCTCAGGCGGGAAATAAAGAGAGATTCAATCTTCCTCATACTGAGCCATATAGGGGAGCCAATCCGAGGACCGATTGTCCCCTTTCTTAACCAGTATTCAATGGGTCTTCCCTTCATGTATCTGAGTCGAATAATATTTCTCCATGGTGAGCATCCATATATTCCCCTCCATAATGATCGACATATGAGCGCGCAGCCAAATAGACGAAGATCCAATATACTCCATCCTCCCTGCTGTTTTGGAATTGTGATGTGTTTCCACTGTGCGAGGTGGATCTTTTGATGAGAAGATGTGTCTCCCCATATGAAGGATGCAGTGATCTGATTGATGCGCCGGATGATGCTGTTGGGAAGGTAATATAGATGGGCCCAATATACAAATAAGTGAGTTAGAACCGCTTTGGTGAGAGTCACCCTACCCGCCAATGATAGAGCACGGAATTCCCAAGAGGATATTTTTTTATAATATCGCATAATAAGCCAGTCCCAATCGGAGATTGAATACTTGTGTGGTTTGAGGTGGTATCCAAGGTAAGTAATGCCGCGCTGGATGGATTGCGTCTGGACCCCAAACATATCAGCTATGTCGAGTATCAGCTCCGTGAGTTCTCCGTGGAAATACAAAATAGATTTATGCTTGTTGATATTAAGCCCAGTGGCTTTCTGAAAATTGTTGAGGATGTCAAATAAACAAGTGCATGAGGCGCGATGGAGCATGGCGCATATGAGAACGTCATCCACAAATAGGTTGTGGGACAATGGAATATGCCGACTGATATTAATGGGAATACATCTCTGTTCGTCCACCGCCTTGTTGATGTGTAAGCTGAGCGAGTTCATGGCAAGGATAAAAATGATTGGGGCCAGTGGGCATCCCTGACGAAGGCCCCTTCCTGCATGAAAGAATGGGGAAGGGATCCCGTTGATATTAATAGCATATTTGACCCCCTCTATGCAGGCCATAATCCATGAAATCATTTCCACACGAAGACCAATTTTTGCCAAGAGGTAGCGGATGAATCCCCAATCCAGACAGTCGTAAGCCTTTTGCAAGTCAATTTTTAGAACAGCCCCTGCAATATTCTTGGAGAACATTGAATAAATACATTCTTGTGTGGATGCAACAGCATCGAGGATATTCCTTCCCTTCAGAAAAGCGTGTTGGTCTCTCGATAAATGGATGGCCAGGGTGCCCTTGATGCGCTCTGCAATAATCTTTGAAATGATTTTGAAAGATATATTGCAAAGAGAAATCAGTTGATAGTCAGAGAATGATTCAGCATCTTGCTTCTTTGGGATGAGGGAAATAAGGGTGGATGATGTTCTGGGATGGATGTGCCCATTGATACGAGAGTCCTCAATCATTCTGATAAGATCGGTTTTGATGAGATCAAAGAAATGCAGGAAAAATTCGATGGTCCACCCATCAGGACCAGGACATTTGTCCTTACTGAAGGCTTTGAGAATGCCAAGGAGCTCCTCCTCATTGGTCGGCTGGAAAATGGCATCATTTGTGGACGCGTCGAACATGAGTGGATAATATTCAATTCCCCATAAAATGTCATGAATGGCACATCCCGGTCCCCGGCTATATTGATTCCTAAAATGTGAAAGAGCAGCATATGTGATATCCTGGTGGGAGGTGAAGTGACCACCCGAGCCATCTTGAATTTTCCATATGGTATTGATTTCTCGCCTTCGGTTTGCATACTTATGGAAAAATTTTGTGTTCCGATCCCCCAGACTGAGCCATAGAGCCCGGCTCTTAAGACGCCATGTGGATTCCTCTGATTCTAATAAGCGGATCATTTGCCGGGATAGGTCAGCAATCAAACATTTTTGATGAAAAGATAGAGAGTTAGGATCACGAGAGGAAATAAAGAGATTCAATTCAGATTGAATCTTATTGAGAGCGGCACGATCAAGCATTTTTTTCTCTCTTTGCCATATCATAACCTTAGATCGGACGTAATCCATTCGATCGCGGAATGTGGATCCATGAGAACAGGATGCGGAGTCGAGCCAAGCAGCAGATACAATGAGATTAAAGCCAGGGTCTTTTAAGAATGTATGGTCAAACTTGAAAGGATAGTGACGGCGTATGATGTGCTGATGCCATTGGATATAAATCGGCCTGTGATCTGAGATGGTGTCACTACCAATGGAAAAAACAGGCATGCCCATAGAGTCAATGATATCTGACTGTAAGATGACACGATCTAGACGCTTTGCAATATAAGCATCATTGGTCCGTCCATTCTGCCATGTATGGGTCAAATTAGAGGGAGCAACATCAATGAAATTCCAGCGCATCAGTTGGGAACGAAGATAGTCGGCGATAGGATCCATTTTCCTGCCACCACCCCATACTTCATCAGGACAAAGAGTGAAGTTCATATCTCCAACAAGCATTAAATGGTGAATCCCGCACAGATCCGAGGAGAAGAATTTGTCTCAGAATGGGTGTCTGTTCAAATATGGGGCATATATATTAAGGATATGGATGGGGAGTCGGTGCCCGTGGAAAGTGGCGGATAACAGAATACCTGCAAAACATTTATAAGCAAAGGCGCGAATCCATATAGGATTCCACATGGCAACAAGACCTCCAGAATTTCCATATGCATCAAGAGCCACGATGAACTAGGAGGGGAACATCTTTCTGAAATAAGAAATAGAGGTATCCCTGTCATGCATGGATTCCTGAATAAAAACCAACTTGGGACGTGCAGATCTGAGAATATGTCTGAGCGCAAGGAATTTGGGGCCAGCGCCGAGCCCACGGATGTTCATGGATACAATGTCCATCATGAAGTGGATGGGCCAGCCATATCTGCTCTAAGAGGCTGGGATCGAGGAGAAGACATGTCGAAAATCGGGATATCGACCAGATTAGATGAGCGTGGCCCATGAGCAGGAGTGATGGATCTACCTCGAAAGTGACGGGAACCACCCCTGGTGGTCTTTCTGACAGTGATATTCCTTCCCGAAGCCGGACTCATCGTGGGAGATGAACGATGGATAGGTTTATGAATGGTGAGTGGCTCGAGTTCCATAAAGCGGTGGTGCAAGAGTGAATCAACATCACTGTCAAATTGATTTACAGGTGAGGATGCGGGAGAATTGACAAGAGTTACAGACATCATGGGGTCCTTACCGCGATTGGCTGGGGTAGGAGAGGCCCGATGAGGGGAGGATGAGGAGATGAAGATAGGGAGAGAGCCCTTATGTATGTCGCCGATCGGGATAGGGGAGGGAGAGCGAATGGGTGCGTCGTCGAGAGGTTCAGGTATGGAGGAATGAAGGATGTGAGGGGAGCGGAGAATGGAGGATGCAGGCCTGTCCATACACGGATCAGTGGGGGAGGATATGTGAACAGTAGGGATCCGGGGGGGCGATGATGGAATAGGGATCGAAAGGGATGGCAGGGCAGAAGAGTGTGGGGGAGGGGCCTGAGAGTGACGCCGAGAGGATTTGGTTTGAAGAGGGAAACGACGACGATGGGAGTCTCGTCTGGGGCAATTCTCAATGAGGTGACCAGTCTTGTGGCATGCAGCGCAGCGAAAAGGGATGCCTTAGAAGTCCAGGCGCTGAGTGATCCGTAATCCTTGCCACGATATATCTATGTGTTTCGGATACCCCCCCCCTGTAGGTGCGATCAATGAGGATCCATGCAATCCTCTTGTCCTTTTCACCAAGGATCCATGGGTCAGCATAAACAAAGCGTCCGATAGAGTTCCCAATAATCTCCAGGATTTCCTTCGACCACATTTCCAGCGGGAGATTCGGGAGCTTTACCCAAATCAAATTGTGAGTTGGGGTGTTCTTGAGTGGATCATAACCAATGAACCATCTGTGGAGAGCGAGGAAGCTCCGCTTGAAAACCCATGGAGCGCGAAGGATAGAATCAGAATCTGCAGCATCAAGAAAATGGAAACAATACCAATCCTTCATGAGATGGGAGATGATGGGCGTGTAGCCAATGATAGGCTTCCAATGATCAGAGATCCATTTCCTCATTTCCAGGTCGCACATGACCGGGAAGTGCCATTGGCCAATGAGGGCACATTTCTGTAGACTGTCAATCCGCTCAGTAAGATGAGCATTGTCAAGAGTGATAGCAGGAGGAGGGGCCGATGATTTAACCGGGACACGACCTCCTTTGGATGACTTGAAAGAAAGAGAAGGATGAGCCCGATAGGAGTCATTGACGTGGCCAGAATGAACCCGATAGGAGTCATTGACGTGGAGGGACGAATGAATGGCGGATCGTTCCAAGGTGGAGCGGTCCGGAACGCGGGTCTCTTCCGCCAGAATAGCAGCCCGAATCATTGCCTCCGTGGCAGATGAATCGGACGCAGAGTCCATAGGAAGTCAATAGGAGAGACAGATCATATAATGGTCGAACAAATCAACGGAAAAGAGATACGACAGATGAAAAGATGTGAAGTCAGGGGATATAAATGTCAGCGGGCGTCATGAAGAAAAGGAAGGCACGGAAAGTATGGTCGAAGATATGAAACAGGAAAGAGGATCTTCGAAAACAGGATGGATGTCAGATAGAAGCATATAAGGACAGGCATCTGAGCAAAAAAGGACAGAATAATAATGGTCGAATGGAGGAAGGATGACTATAAGCGCCGTCACTGACTAAGAGGGAAAAAAAGACAGAAAAGGACCATGCCAGATCCCAAATGAGCCTGGAGAACATTCTGCCGGGACATTCCCAAGAAAAAAATCATAAATGATGGTCGGTGGCATCAAACGGAGGGTGCGAAAATAACGGGCCGGAAAAATTGTCCGGCGGAAAAACCAGCAAGAGGCAACTATGACGAGGAGGTGCCATGGCACCTAAAACAACAACAATATACAGAGAAAATGCACCACCAGGAGCCGATTCGGAAACGAAAATCAGAGCATGGTTGATAAATATAAAAATATTTCTTCAAAACTTTATAACAGCCCGAAAACATATTTCTATGTTAACTGTAGAATGAAACAGATGCAATATAGCATTACCATGCATAATAAAATGACAGCGAGTCCAGATAGTATGTGGGAAACATATAACAAGCTTTGAATCCAATAAGATATCTTCTGTGTAAAGGTGCATCCGCAGAAAACCATGATATGCTAGAAAAGACTAAAAACTACTATCGGATGACAGTCTTTCATATATAAAATCCTATGATACCAGAGCATGTAACTCATATCAATGTATAACAAAGAGAAAATGAATGTGGCATACCTGTAAGAGCATCACAACGAGGGATAGGCACACGCCGTCTGCAGAAAAACCAGTGATAGAGAACAGGCCATAAAAGGGACTGAACGAAGGTGAGCAGAGTCTGTCAATCCCGTGCCATAAGGCACAGGAGCAGAGGGAGGAAACAGATAACCATGTAAACTGCGGGCTATATAGGAAAGGCCGAGTTCTGTAGTGCAGCCACGTCCGGAGCTATTGCATGAGATGGATTCGTTCATGCAGCAGGTGTCGGTCTAGAGCCGTGAGGAGAATACAGGATGTGAGCTGTGGATGGCGCAAATGTCGGCATATAGCAGGTGTCAAAAAACGAATGAGAAGAGCCTCTGGTGGTAGGTCACTTTAGGAAGCTAGAAGCTGGTGATAGGGTATGTTCTCGGACAAAACAGGTGTCTGTCAAAGCGCGGGTGGAGAACTTACTAGGGAGCGAAAAATGATTGGCGCAGGTGCCGGCTGGGCCTTCTGGTTGGTCGCAGAGACGGTGTTCCTCGGTGGCGCTCCTCCAGGGCAAAAAAAAAGCATCTCCCTCTTTCAGGATAGCGCTCAATTAAATCCCTTTTCTAGTCTCACAACTTCTGGTTTCTTATAATTCGAAATTTGAAAACCTCAAGATTCTTGACAATATCAAAAACGTTTAAGCCAAGTGGATCCCACTTGTAAAGCTATAACCTTCCTGATTTCTAAATTCTTAACTAGCCCCGCTAGAAATGAGCTGCAAAGCAGAAGCTCCAGCTAGATTCCAACATTTTAAACAAAATTGAAACCAAGCTTCCGAGAGTCCATTCCGTGAAAATTGGCTCCTCACCTTTCTTTATTGCGTACATATGTTGAAGATGGGACTTGCATTTGGTAACTTACTTTTACTCGAAAGGCCGGAAAACCAAATTTATATTCCTAAAAGCTTTTGCCTCAGTTCATGCTCAAGTTTATCATCTCTATGTTGATTATCAATGGTTATATATTGATTTGAGAAAGCCTCTTGATTTCTACATCTTTTGTTGCCTTTCACTATTTATTTTCAAAGTTTCAAAATATTTTTATAATCTTACGCAAGATTTATGAGTTTTACACTAACTTCTTCATCCATGACCAGTTTCCCCTATTTTTATGCGTGGCCTGATATTCCTACTGTTGACAATTTCCACAAGAATCACAAAATCTAGACGCTACCACAAATAAGTAGACATTACCTCAAATATCTTGGATAATAGTAAACTAATCTCCATTCCACTGATGTTGCAAAACCTAACAGTCGTCCTAACTCTCATGCAACTGCTTCTTTCAAGATCAAATTAGAAAACCATAATCAAAGGAGTATTGGAGCTATGCACCTTTTCTGTGTCCATTTCACTAGTAAAAGCCAACCCGAAAGATTTATTGCCTCTCGTCTCCGACATCCATACACTCATCCACAGAATGCATCCATGAGCTTGAAATGCTAAGATATAGGAAATTAATTTATTCCAACCAAGAATGTACATTTATCAAAGTGCGGGGAGAGAGATCAATAAGAAGGTGAGGCCGCACAAGATTGATGTAATTACAACGTTTGTATTTCACTTTCCCCCATCTTTCTTATTTTTGAAGTTTTAATAAAAATACAAATTAGTTAATTTTTCGAACGTTATTAAAAATATGCGCATTGTCTCTTAAGATAATAAAACTTTTATAGTTTTCCAACTCTTACATGTTAGAGTATTAATCATGATGTCATCCGTTACTATTCATGTGACAACAAACCCTATTCATATGATGACGAGTTTAGTGTTAGTCTACAAGGTAATCAATAGTTCGTAAGAGTCGATGGAGATCACTGTTGATTCTCCAGCTCATGGATATATAAATAATAGTGATTGGTAATGAAATAAACAAGCTCACTTTGTGAGTATTCATGTTCTGTTATGGTATTAGAGCTGAGGGTTTCACCTTAGTTTCAAAGGTCAAGCCTCATGCTGGGTTTGTGATAGGAGTGACCAGTGGTGTGGATTTGCAATGGGGAGATAACATACTAGTGTTGTTGGAGCACATTTAAAGAGATTTTCATAGCTATTATTTGATGAAGAGCTAGAGTTGTGGGCTCGGTGGTGTGAAGTATGCATCAGAAGAGGAAAATGAAGTTGTTCATTGGGTGTTGCGTATACCTATGTGGTTGTTGTAGTTATTTTTAAATTGTTACAAGCTTTCAATCCCTCCAAACCATTGTTTGTGAACCTATCGTGGGACATATCATTTTTAAGAAGAGTGTGTGAATGCTGGTGGGGTAAGCGCGAGAGTCCGGAGTCGCAAGGAAGACTTGGTATGTGTGTTAAGAGTTGCAACGTTGTGGAGCTATGACACTGTATGTGGAGGAAGACAAGATTCGCACAATCGTGTGAATGTTGTGTGAGGTCATATGTAAAGTGAGGCCTCAGGAGCATCGGTGTGATACCTACAAAAGAACTGCCTAATGTGAAGAAGTGAAGCTTGACCTATGAAGGCCGCTTTAGAGTAGTTTTGGATGTTGGTGCTGGTTTAATACGACGTTGGAGATCCAATCTGTCACCTTGCTCCATGGATGCATAAGATTATATTGTATGTGTGTTTAGCTCCATTGAGGCGTCGAAGGCGTGTAGAGCTTAAGGTCTCGTGGCAGTCTGAGGAAGTCGATTGCCCTTTGGTGAAGTTTGTTGATAGTTGCCTGCTCATTAGCTGTTAAGTGTGCCTAAGGAAGTCGAGTGGAGAGGTGTGTCATGGTGTGCTGAGAAGGTATTGATGCATATGTGATTGGAAGTGCCGAAGAAACCACCATGTCGATCAAAATGTGGACTCTGATGTGTTGAGGAGGCATTGTGCAGTTTGACATTGTGGTGTTGGGAGTTGGTGGAGGACACCAAGATTGGTGCCTGTGTTTTGTTTAGTGGTGAACCCAATGTGAAGGGAAGACGGCCAAGTTTGGTGTGAACACTGAAAGAGTGTGTGAAGTTGCAAGCCTGTGGCTATCGTATTGCTGAGATGCAACTTAAAGAGTGGTCTCAGTTTGTGAAGAAGGATAGAGCATGGGGTGAGTGTGAGAAATGTTTTGTATCAAGATTGTGATTTGAGGGTAGAACCACTGTTCGATTACAAGAAGTCCCTATATTTAATTGTTATTGTGAAGCATTTGGGAATAACGATCTCACTTGGCTTGTAGAAAGGATTGGCGGATTGTGTGCCACTTGGGAGTGTCGTGAAGTTGTATTGGAATGTGAATCTATGTTAAAATCTTGGTGTGGCGTGTTGAAGCCAAAATTGTGTTTTGTATGTATTTTTTTTTGTGAACCAAAAGAGCTAGTAATTGTTGTTGCGAGCCACATTGGTGTGGTCGCATTGTGCTGCCATAAAGTGGCTCTTTGAATCTGCCTGCCACTGTGTGTAGTTATTGTCAATGTGGATTTGAAGCTTGAGAACATTGTGTCGAGCATGAAGGTATGTTTGTGTGACTTTTCACATTTAGTGAAGTTTGTATGTTTGATCGATGTTGATAGCTCACCCAGTTGTTGGAAAGGCGAAGGAGACAAAGCATAAATAACTCACACATAAAACACAAGCTGGGCTCTTCTATTGATCACACAAAACATGATACTCACAATGAACCCGATGAAGGGTATTTATCATTTTCCAACTAGTTACTTGCCTAAAATATCTTGACATGCAACCACATGCAGTCACACACTCAAAGTTGTCTATCACTTAACTCGACTTGACTCAACACTCAAACACTCAACCACTCAACCACTCAATCAATTAGTTAACTGACTCTCAATGTTTAGCCAACTCCTCATGCAGGAGTAATTATCTTATTTTAACACTCCCCCTTAATTACGACTTCTAAACTAAAACATGACTCATGACAACTCAAACATGCCTGTTGGTCTATGTCTCAGCGAGTCTTACAACACCCAAGTTTCTTCTATGAAACTCAAACACATCTTGTGCTAATGACTTAGTAAATATATCAACCAATTGGTCACTAGATTTACAAAGCTTCAAGTGAACTTCTCCATTGCTCACAAGTTCTCTAATAAAGTGATATCTAATATCAATATGCTTGCTCTTTTAATGAAACACACTATTCTTGGATAGTGCAATCGCTAAGGTGTTGTCACAATATATTATTGTTGATCCTTGTTGTTTCTGCTTGAGTCCATCAAATACTCTTCTTAACCACACTGCTTGACATGCTGCCGATGTTGCTGCTACATATTCAGCTTCTGCTGACGAAAGTGTCACAATAGGCTGCTACTTAGATGCCCATGAAAGCACACCTGAACCAAGATGGAACACAAAACCAAAAGTGCTCTTCCTATCATCCAAACTGCCTACAAAATCATTGTCTGTGTACCCAGCAAAATCTTTCCTTTTTGTGCTTGCATACATTATGCCACAATCTCTAGTTCCTTATATGTATCTCAAAATTCTTTTTCTTGCACTCCAGTGCGTGCCTTTTGGAGTCTCCATAAACTTGGAAATCAAACTCACAACTTGCATGATATTTGGTCATGTAGTTGTGAGATACATGAGGTTTCCAACCAATCTTTTGAATAGAGTTGGATTGACATCTGATCCTTCATCATCCTTGTTTAAATTTGTACCTGTTGCAACTGGTGTAGGGATAGGTTTGCAACTTTCCATTCCGAATCTTTTCAACAAATATTTGACATACTTATTTTGACAAATAAAAATTCCTTTTTTAGATTGCTCAACTTCTATGACAAGAAAATATTTCATGAGACCAAGATCTGTCATCTCAAATTCCTTCATCATGGCTGCTTTAAATTGATTTATCTCAAAATCACCTGTAAAAATCATGTCATCAACATATAGGAAAACAATCAAAATCTGCCCATGCTCATTTACCTTTGTGTACAAGGTAGGTTCAATGTTGCTTCTGCAAAATCCATTCCTAATCATGTAGTTGTCAATTCTACTATACAAGCTCTAGGTGTTTACTTCAGTTCATAGAGCGCTTTTTTCAACCTGTAAATTTTTCTTTATTACTTTCAACTTCATATCCTGGAGGTTGCTGCACATAAATTTCTTCTTCTAGAATTCGATTCAAGAAGGTCGATTTCACATCCATCTGATATACTTTCCACTTGTTCTAAGCTGTTGTGGCTAGAACTACTCTTACAGTATCCAATCTGGTTACTGGAGCGAACGTTTCTCCAAATTCTATTCCTAGTTGTTGCAAGAGTTCTTTTGCTACAAGTATTGCTTTAAATCTGTCAATTTCACCTTTCTCATTCAACTTTGTCTTGTACACCCACTTTACACCAATGAGATTTTTGTCTTTTGGTAAATCAATCAAATCCCATGTATCATTCTTTTCAATAGATTCAATTTCTCCATCATAAATATTTAACTGGTTTATGACAGTTATGCCTCGATTCATGAAAGAATCAATGTCCTTTGTTTCCTTCATCTTAGAGTTTCAAAATCTCTCCTAGTATTCGACAACTTAACAATATTGACTTTGGCCATAGCTGTATAGTTTTTCACCAAAGTATCACATGCTACTTTTGTTGAGGACGTAATCATAATCTTCTTGAACACTGCTGAGTCCACTCCCAGTTGGATAACCTGCAATGCTTGTGCATTCTTCTTCTTGTCTTTCTTCCATTGATCCCTCTTTGTATTATTGAGAGTTCGTTCTTCTACTACATCCTTAGGTTTTGAAAACCCAAACTGGACATAATCCCAATCGTCATGTGCCTGCAACGTGGTCGCCATCTTAATGACCCACAATGAAAACTATGACTGAAATGATAAATTCCGGACTACAATCCTTGTATCAAACATCTTTCACGTTGGCTAAAGTTACAAATCAAACGATGAAAATTATTATTTTTCAAATTCACCTACTTCTACTTTTATTTAAATGCAACTCTAACTCAATATTTATAAGAGTTTTTTTAATATATTCTTAAATAATTTGAACATTGTGTATAACTGTTATTTTGATAAATAAGAAAGTTTTTAAAAATTCCCACCGTACTTCATACCATTTAATATTAATATTATTTATATTCCATGATTTTTATATTATTTAATGACGCTCGGGGTTTATTTCATTTATTATATTTCATCTTTTTGACGATACCAAAAATATATTGTGGTTGCTTTTTAGTTACAAGCAGCTTAATACGTGTTAGTTTTATTGTTAAAGTCAAAGGTCAACATGCCGAAATTAATAAAAAAATTATAAATTTAATGATTAAATTTTATAAAATAGTTTACTTTTATAAGTCCTCCTCATTCAATCTCGTTAATTTAAGAATATGGACTATTATTATAAATTAATAATTAAATAAGATGGTTAGCATGTATCATTCAACATAAGTGTTTAGCAAATCACTCATTTTATCACTTTATGTGGATATAAAACTTTAATGTTGATAAAAAATTAATTTTTTTGGCAAGTTTATATTTTTCTTATTGGTTTTTTCATGGTGGACTCTGGTGTGTTATGGTTTTTTTGGGATGTGGTATTGATAAGCCATGGTTTTGGCCCATAGTTTTGTAACAAAACTAATTTATAAATCAAGACTTTGCATAATAAAATGGGGTAAAATTTCTTGGGTTAAGAATCTTGTTTCATATTTTTTTAAATGCATATATGTTTAATTTGTATATTAATTCTTTTTTAGTTCACAATAATATTTTAAATAATATATTTTAATTTAATTGGTTTTTATGGTTTTTTAAATTTCAGTCTATTTGAAATATATTATGAAGTATTTAGATGTTGAAGTGTTTAAATGTTTGTTATGGATTGATTTTTATCAAATTACTAGTCATTAAATTTATATAAGTGCTAATTAGTTGGGTATTTTATTTAAGTAAAAAAAATACAAAAAAATTAAAAACATAATTGAATAATAGTCCCATCACTTTTCAATTTCTTAGTCTTTATTATTATTTTTATTAAAGAAAACCTTCCACCAAGTTGATTTGAAGGTTGTTTTCGCCTTCACCTAAACATGAGAATGCAAAGAAAATCTCTCAGATTCCATTTGCAGAGGATTTCTCTTGATTGATCATTGTAAAGAGGATTTTAAAACAAATATTGTAAAAAGTGCACTCTGACAATGTAGAAATGGAGCACCTTGTTATAAAATAAATCTATGGGGCAGAAGAACTCAGAAATCAATTGCGACAAAGTAGGTAAGTTTAAAACAAATATTGTAAAAAGTGCACTCTGACAATGTAGAAATGGAGCACCATGTTAGAAAATAAATTTATGGGGCGGAGGAACTCAGAAAACAGTTGAGACAAAGTAGGTAAGGTCAACTTCAGTTGTGGAAAGGTAAATATTTAGATTGCAGAAATCAATTGCGACAAAGTAGGTAAGTTTAAAACAAATATTGTAAAATGTGCACTCTGACAATGTAGAAATGGAGCACCATGTTAGAAAATAAATTTATGGGGCGGAGGAACCCAGAAAACAGTTGCGACAAAGTAGGTAAGGTCAACTTCAGTTGCGGAAAGGTAAATCTTTAGATTGCAAGGAGGATATTGCAACCACATAGGGACTTCGTTAAAACACAAAGTTCACTCATGGAAAAACAAAGTAAAATAAAAGAGATTGTGAAAATTTACTTGTGTAAGATTAAAACCATAACGCAACTGAGCACACTTTATATTATTTGTCAAAACATAAAGAAATTATATTGGCATGATAAATGGAGGCTGAAGGTCCAAATGAAAAACACAACAAACTTATTTACACATTACTGGATACTTTATATTATTTGTCAAAACAGAAAGAAATTACATTCGCATGATAAATGGAGGCTGAAGCTCCAAATGAAAAACACAACAAACTTATTTACACATTACTGGATTGCGGAGTAAACTTTGTAAAACTTCGTAAAACTGGTTTTCACGGGCCCACCAAATTTCTTCCATGATTTTCTCCTCACTACCTCACAAACTCTAACATGCCCAACATTACAAATGACTTTTACTTGCATATTTATCTTAACATACAAATTTGACATTAATTACATGACAAAGAAAATATAATATTTAATAGGCAACATGGGTGAATTTACATAGTAAATGATTTTCTGAACTTGCAGGTGTTGAGGAGTATGGGAAACAGTCATGGAATGAATGTTTGCCCATATCTATTAATAAACTTCATTAAATGTTTTAACCTCTATGATGTGTTGCGGAATAGTCCACCTTCAACTTCTGTTTTGACATCTGCCATTCTCCCTGCAAAAAAAATCACAAC
This sequence comes from Pinus taeda, assembly GCA_000404065.3. Lineage (NCBI taxonomy): Eukaryota > Viridiplantae > Streptophyta > Pinopsida > Pinales > Pinaceae > Pinus > Pinus taeda. The sequence continues at coordinate 156,827 of APFE030996412.1, read as the reverse complement.
CGTGAAGTAGTTGATTGGGCAAACATGATGGTTGTCAGTGTGTTTAAGGTCGTGGTTGGGACTATTATTTCCAACACACCAGTGCACTAAACACCAACAAAAACATATTTGCCCATATCTATTTAATAAACTTCATTAAATGCTTTAACATATGTGATATGTTAGGGAATGGTTCACCCTGAACTTCTGTTCTGACTTCTGTCATTCTACCTACAAACAAAATCACCACTGTGTAGTGGTTGGCTAGGCAAACATGATGGTTGTCAATGTGTTTAAGTTCGTGGTTGGAATTATTATTTCCAACACACGAGTGCACTAAACACCAACAAAAATAAAGGAAAAATGATAGCATAACCATCTCAAATGGTACCAACAATAAGAATAAGTAATAGTGACCACAACAACAGGGTATTCGCCAATCAACATCGACTTATCTTTCGGAAGAAAAATAATGCCACAATAAGTAACTCGTCTTTTCTTCCACTAGCAAGATTACAAGGATACATTTTCCAATTGCAACTGCAACAAGATATCTGCACGTAGTCTTTGCCTTTATTTTTTCATAGATTGACAAAAAAAATAGCCCAATAGAAAGTATGAGACAGTAAGAAATGTGCAGTTACTTCCTGTGATCTATTACAACAACTCTCCAAATTCATTAATTATTTGTACATGTTGGGGCAAGTTATTAGTTGCACTTTGATAAATCAAAATAGAATCCCGTGTGATGGAAAACGATGATGCAACATCATATTTGTGCTAATAGTTCATTTGGTCGTGGAAACAAGAGTTGAGCAAAGAGAAGTCCATTCCAGGTATCAGGCACTCCTGGAAGACACCAATGCAAACAATCCTGAGACCCATTTTTCGATTTGAGACTGTATCTGGATAAATGTGCATCATCCCTTAACTCTGAATTCCCAGTGATATCTAAACTTTCAATTCTTGTACCCTGAACATCACTCTCAATAGAAGGATAATTTGCTCGGTTGCGAGAACGATTGCGAATTGCAGACAACAGTTTGGTGTTATCGCAACGACTGCCCAAATTCGAATCCCCATTAAGGAAGTGTCGAGGTGATAGGGTTCTCATGAAGACCCTCAAATTTGGATACTTATCCAACTGTTTATCAAGCCATTTGACAACATTATGCACTCTCAAATTGCGAGCACTCTTGAGGTCTCTCAGCTTCGTAACATTCTTTGGTTGTCCATTTACATACATGTGCCATCTGTTTGCTTTTAATTTTCCCAAATTCCAATGGTGCCCTGTATTCAACACTACCACATCAAATCGATAAAGATTAGAGTGCGGGAACCATGCTAGTTGGTCAAGATATATTGCAAAGTCAATGAATAAGTTTCTCGGGTTTAGGGGTTCAATTTCACATAGGCTTGCTGACCAATAATATAATACAGTTGTGTTCGTCTTTGGGAATTTGAATGCCCAACCAGTTGGCCTTACTGTGCACGTGCACGTACTAAACCATATTCCTTGCCTACATCTTGAACATCTGGACTGTCTTTTCCACCTGTAATCAGGCACATAATAGACTGGAATTGTTTCCTTCCTAACAAATCCCCAACAAATGCAAGTGTTTTGTCCTGCATTCTATAAATAGTGCAAACTCCAATAGTGTTTCACAAAACTTGCACCATAAAAGTGAAAACTCCAATAGTGTTTCACAAAATTTTAAAAATAAAAATTAGAAAGGTCAATAGAATACACATACATACACATAAATAACGAGGAGAATGGAAAAAGTTTGATTATCCCCTAAGTTGTAAGAAATCTTGGGAATTTTTTTGGTAAAATCCCAAAAACAAACAATTCACTGAATACAGAGCAATGCTCTGTTTTTCTCCTCAAGATCTTTTGCACAGGGAAGCAAATAAAATTTCTAAGGACAGAGATTTTTAACACCAATAAAACCTTTATATTCATTAATAAAAACTCTGATACATATTTCTTCCTCTTACTGTGAGGGATTCACCTAAAAACTTTTACTAAAAACAACACTGCTGTGTAAAATCTTCATTCACAGTTAGTGTTGTAAAAGAGATTTTACATTTAGTACTGTAGAAATAAAAATTCTTACATTGATTTACTGATGTAAAAATCATTTTTTCATATGCTGTTGTAATACCAAAATTTTTTTTATTATGCGTTCCCTGCATGTTTCAAAATCTCCAGCACCCAAGCCATTACAAAATTAATTTCTCACGCTGCTGCGTATTTCAAAATGTCTTCTGCATGTTTCAAAATCTCCAGCACCCAAGCCATTACAAAATTAATTTCTCACGCTGCTGAGTATTTCCAAATGTCTTCATTTGAAAATTGATCAGCACTCTGATTTCGCAACCCTGCTCTGGTTCCCCACTACTGTGGATTCGTTTTTCTCTCTGCTTCCCTAGTTTTCTATTTGATGCCGCAAACCAAAAAAAATAATTCTCCACCCGGGTGCAATGATAAATAAAAAGTCAACACATTAACAAAACATATTACAAAAGCATTAATAAAAATGATGTTGACTTGCCCATACCACTCTTTAATTCGCGCCCATACATGCCGTATGAAAACATAAAGTTTTTACCTAAGACAAAGACACATTCATTTAATGCATTAAAGTTAGAACCGGAGGTTAAATAAGAAAAACACTCTGACCTATCGGAGGTTTGGAGCAGATCTATGTGCGTTGACCTGTTCGGAAGCATTTGGCACACCAACCTCTCACAAAACAATCGAATTTTAGCTTCCGGGGAGTGGGTGGTTTTGAGTTGTTACACTGGATGCGTGGCAGCAAGTTGGGGTGTTCGGAGGCCCTCTGATAAAAACAGCTTTTTGTGAAAAGCGGTGCGAAATGTACCTCGTGGTTTTGTGAAAACTATGTACCTCGTGGTTTTGTGAAGTAGTTTTCGGGAGTTAATGCTGGCCGTTGGAAATTAATATTTCAACAAGAAAGTGTTACCCTTCAAAGTCGGGCATGTCACTGTTATTAGGCTACCACCGATATTTTTCCTAAGAAAAATCAAGGCATTGGGTCAACCTGCATGCCCACATTCTTGATAACCAGCACTTACACATGTTACCAGAATATATAGGCCTCCTGCTATCCTGAACCCATTTTCCTTTGGTATACTCACATACTGAAAGAAAAGCACAATATTTCAATTTTAAAAAAATCCATTGAATGAAATCTGTGTATTTGATTCAACGATTGATATCAACTTACTTCCATTTAATTTTCTACTATGGTATATTGTAATAAAATTGCAGTTGTGATTGAGGCTCTTTGAACCTATCAGATCTGGCCTAGTGCAGCCACTGTCCTACAAGATACTAACCTTTCTTCTCAATAGCAAATAATTCTTCAACTTACTTCCATTTAATTTTCTACTATGGTATATTGTAATAAAATTGCAGTTGTGATTGAGGCTCTTTGAACCTATCAGATCTGGCCTAGTGCAGCCACTGTCCTACAAGATACTAACCTTTCTTCTCAATAGCAAATAATTCTTCAGTAGTAATGAAAGAGGAATTTTCAATTGCTGAGGGTTTCTCTTTTACATCTAAGCTGGACTTCATATTATTAACCTTCGGAGAGAACAAACCTCGTACTAGAACATTTTTTTCTGAACTAGAAGAGGAATTTTCAGACAACAATTCTTCGTCCGGTCTAGATGGTGATTTTTCAAGTGAGAAATATTTAGTTGCATTAGACGACAATCCTTAGATGCGCGGGAATTCTTTAGATGATATGGAATTAAGTTTTCCAGATTGGAGTTGTGTATGAAGACAAACTTGCTCAAGCAACTGATTTTAGATAGTGTTATTGATATAAAAGATTAAAAGATATTTGACGAATGACCGAAAAAACATAATTTTTGCAAATTGATGCCATTGTCATCGGATAACTAGGAAAAACTTTCATTTGGTTCAGAAAAGTCCTAGATCCTCCTGTCACAAAAATGACAGCCCAAAATTTAATGAAACCAATAGGGTTGAGTCTACTTCCACCCATAACTCAGCGATCAACTATATGCCCGAAATAATCCATATACTGTTTAGAAACAAAACAAAAAGGGCAAAACGACATGTCCAGAAGAAAATATTGCTTTCTCTGCCAAATTAAAGAAGGAGATGGATATTAAAAGAAAACAGTACCCAAGAAATGGATATGATTACATTAAATAGAACGCCCAAAACACAGTCCACGTAAACAAACGCCTCGAGAAAAGCATCTGTCGTATGTTCCATTTTTTTTCTCAAATTTGTTGGAAATTTGATAGAGATGGGTTAGATTCACATGTTTGCAAATTATAGTGTTTTAAAGATTCGTCCGTGTTAAATTTATTTGTAAATCTAAAAATATATTTTAAATAATAAAAATTTACTATGGTATTAAATTTAATAAAAGAAAAGTTCAAATACATAAAAGATAAGACAAACCTGTATAATATTACGGAGGGTTTTGTGTTCTACATTAATAATATTAAACACAGTTTTGAGTTCATTCGATTGGAAATAATAATCCCAATTATTGCAATAAATACTTTGACATCAACCATATTTGTTAGAAGTATTCTTGCAGGTTGCGTTTTTGTTTGAAGATGGAAGGATTGAAGCCAGACGCTCAACACTCCACAAACCTCTGTGCAACACTTCACAAACATCTGTACGATTCTGATCACACTCGACAACAACATCATATTAATTATTTTGCTCTGTGATGAATTAAACGTAAAATCGTATGTTGAGTTAAATATGAATGTAAAAGTCATTTTGTAGAAGAGGGTAAGAGATTTAAAAAAAAAAGAAAAAAGAAAAAAAGAGCGATAGACTCTGAGGAGAAAATGGTGGAAATTTTTGGTGGGCACCTGAAAACAATAGTTGTTGTGTTCTACTTTGTGTTATTCTGCCTGAAGTGGTTTGTTTTTACTTCGTGAATGAACTGCAGTCTCATGTGAATGTATCTGCAAGATTTAGAAATCAATTCTTATTTGTGATTCTCAAAGTTTTTACCTTTGTTTTTGCCATAAGTGAATTCTTTATATTTATTAAGCATAGTTTGTTTTTACTTGGTGAATAAGGAGCAGCCTCATGTGAATGTGTTTGCACAATTTAGAAATCAATTCTAAGTTTTATTTGTGATGCTAAGAGCTTTTACCTTTGTTTTTTCCATAAGTGAATTCTTTGTATTTATTAAGTCTATGCAATAGCTTCGCGAGATCCAGGTCCGTGAACATTTTGGCGAGGTCCGTGAACAGCTTGCGAATGTCATAAAGCTGCTCAAAATTACTCCGGGGTGCGGGAAGGTGACCTGAAAGAAGCTTTGAAAAAGTCATAACCTTATGCTCTCCACGTAAATTCTCTAAGCCGTTAATTTTTCTAACATGGTATCGGAGCAGGTTAAATATTGTTAGTGTAGAAACAAGTGTTTTTACTAGTAGTAAGAATTGTTTTGAGGGAAGATTGTTTTTAGCATATTTACCAACAGTTAGAAAGTTTTTTTTACGCTCAGAAATGGAAACATCAAGCACAAGCTTGAATAATCTTCAAATACCTCAGTTTAATGTTAAAAATTATGATTATTGGGCTATTACAATGAAGACTCTGTTTTCTTCTCAATACATTTGGGGTTTGGTGGAGAATGGTTTTCAAGAACCAGCAGATGCAGTAGCATACAATGTCTTATTTCAACAAAAAAGAGATTTGTTAAGGGACAACATGAAGAAGGATTCAAAAGCGTTGTTTTATATTTTTCAAGCAATTCATAAAAGTATTTTCCCAAGGGTTGCAGCAGCAACGAAGTCCAAGCAAGCATGGGACACCCTCGAGACAGCCTACCAAGGCATGGCAAAAGTCAAGACAACAAAATTGCAAATGTTGAGGAGAGATTTTTAAACACTTTACATGAAAAAATCTAAGAATGTAGACTCCTTTTTTACAAATGTAAGTGGGCTGGTTACTCAAATCAGGTCTCATGGTGAGACACTTGAGGAAAAAAGAATAGTTGAGAAAGTTTTGAGAAGTTTTCCAGCAAGGTTTGATCCCATTGTTCTGTGTTGGGCGCGGGATCCCCCAAGGGCAGTTTTGGAGCTAAAAGCCCATATTTTGGTTATAATTTTGTAATCCAAGTGTAAAGGCTTCGCATTTTGTGGTCGCAGAGTGTGTAGATGTTAAAGAGTCATAGGGTTGTTCACCCTTATTTTGGAAATGTAATGTCAGCTGTAAAAGATCTACCCATGGTCCACGGACCATGGGATTATATAAATAGAGCTAAGCTCTAAGTAGTTAGAGGAAAAAATCAAGAAAAATCGAACATGTACAAGAGATAGCTTTGAAGTAGAAGTTTAAGTCTTGGATCGTAGCATAGGTAGAGGCTCTGCAGATGAGCACGTAGAGGCCTAGAAGTTCGCAGCTGAGTGCGCGGATCTCTGTAGTTGAGTGCGCAGGGCAGGTCGAGTCTGTAATGGTTTTGAATTATCAATAAAGAGAAGTATTATACAATTTGTGCATCTTTATTTACTATTTATACATCTAGTTACATTGGGTATGAATTTAACTTATAATGCCTATATGATGCGTGAATATATGTAATTGTGTTTGTTAAGTGAACATAAGTAAGAACATCTGTTTACGCGAAGTTAACTAAGATCTATTAATAAGATGAGTAAGATACTTAGCGTAGTTTGGGAAATATCGTAGCTCACTGCCCTAGCAGCGCGAAAGTATATCAGCGACAGGTTGGGGCTGCGCGAAAGCCAATTGTACCTATTCGCAAAGGTACTGAAGAGTGGAACAGAGGGCTAAGCAAATTGCGTGAAGGCAGGTATAGTCGGAATAAACCGACATTACATCCATCTCAAGGGTGCAGAAACTTGGTTTCAACATCCCCTCATACTGCTTCAGATAAGACTTCAGTTCGCGCTCTATGAGCTGATGCCGAAAAGACCAATAGTGTAGGGATTTGTTTGGATAACTAACATTGAACTTGGGTCAGCCCCCCACAAGCCAACATTGTGGCCATATAAAAGACAAATGATCTCTCACAATTCTGAGTGGATGAACTTAATGCATTACTGATTTCTCATGAACATAGACTAAATAGAGCAACAAGCTCCTCAATGGAGCATGCCTTCAAGACGCAAGTATCATTTGGTTAAGGTCGAGGCAGAGGACGATCATATGCTAGAGGAAGAGGAAGAAGCCCACACAGAGTTCAAATGGAAGAAGCAACAATCAAAATCCAAGTCAAGGCCCAAGCCAAAATCAAGCACATGGTCAAAGGTATGACAAATCTCAAGTTCAATGTCATTACTACAAGAAGTATGGTCATTATGCTAATGAATGTAGAAAGAAGAAATATGACATTAGTAACAAACCAAGTGTAAATTTGACAAAAGAAAATCAGAACGATGATAACATGTTTTTAGCTTGTAATGTAGCACAAGAAGAACATAATGATATATGGTATCTAGATTCAGGGTGTGGCAACCACATGTCAGGGAAAATACAATTTTTTTCCAATCTAGATGAAAGTGTGAAATCTAAAGTGACATTAGGGACTGCTAGCAAAGTTTCTGTCATGGGAAAAGGAAGAGTTAATATCCTAACAGAGAAGGGGGAGAAGCAGTACAACTCAGATGTTAACTTTGTCCCCGATCTGAAACATAACTTCATAAGCATTAGACAGCTCATGCAAAAGGGCTACAATGTCTTTTTCAAGAATGATGTATGCACAATTTTGGATAAGCCTCCAAGCGGATAGTTAATTGCAAAGGTTCAAATGAAAAAAAATAGAATGTTTCCCTTAAAATTAAAATCAGATTTGCAGAAAGAAGGTGTACAAGCACAACTATCTATGAACTCACACGAAGCTGCGCGAAAAGAGGCAGTTATCATACAAGTAAACTTCAAAGCAGAGGCAAAAGATGAAAACTGATTATGGGATTTGAGATTTTGACATATCAACTTTGGAGGTTTGAATTTGCTGCATAAGAAAGGCATGGTGATGGGTTTACCACTCATAGAAAAACTAGACACCCTATGTGAAGGATGTATCTTGGGCAAGCAACATAGAGAGACATTTCCAACATGAAAGTCAATAAGGGCAAAGGCACCTTTGAAGATTGTCCACTCGGATTTATGTGGACCAATGTAAACACCATCAATTGGTGGCAGCCACTATGTATTGACCTTCATAGATGACTACACAAGGAAGACATGGGTATTTCTCCTAAAACAGAAAAGTGAAGTGTTTGAGCACTTTCTCCAATACAAAGCTCTTGTTGAGAAGCAAAGTGGACACTACATCAAAGTCTTCAGCATTGATAGAGGTGGTGAATATATCTCAAATTGTTTCCTTCGATTTTGTAGGGAGCATGGAATTCACAAGCAATTTACAACAAGATATACACCTTAGCAAAATGGTGTGGCAGAAAAGAAGAATAGGACCATTATGGAAATGGAAAGGAGTATGTTGAAGGCAAAGCATTTGCCAAATGATTATTGGGCTAAAGTTGTCGCTTGTGTAGGATATATCTTGAATAGATGTCCAACCAAAAGCATCGAGAACATAGTTCCTGAAGAGACATGGAGTGGAAGAAAGCACAATGTCACTCACATGAGAGTTTTTGGATGTGTGGCGTATGCACATGTCTCGGATGAGTTGAGGAAGAAGTTAGACAACAAGGGGGAGAAATGTATATTTGTTGGATATAGTGATGAATCCAAAACATACAAACTCTACAATCCATCAACCAAGAAAGTCATAATCAAGAGAGATGTGCAGTTCATAGAAGAGGAAGCATGTGATGGAAGTTTAGAGAAGATAGTCAATGTGAAAGCATGTATACCACATGAGGACAAAGAGGAATTAACAACAACAAGTAATTCCTCAATAGTGACTCCCTCTACACCTATTCAAGTGCAACAAAACAGGCAGTAAGCAACACCATCAACAAATAATAGGACAGTTTCGCACAACCAAGAAAGTGCTTCTCCAAGCACACCGCAAAGCGCAACACCAAGTGACATGTCAAGCCCATCTTCAGCAGGGACAAGAAGACCAAAATTCAGAAATTTAAATGAAATTTATGAACAGGATGAAGTTGACAGTAGCGTTGATTTGAATTTCTTATTTGCCTTCTTTTGCCATATAAATGACCCAATCCATTTTGAAGATGCAGTGAAAGAAGAAAAGTGGGTTGCAGAAATGGAGGAAGAAATAGAAGTAATAGAAAGGAATGACACATGAGAGTTAGTGAGCCTTCAAAAAGGAAAACATGTCATTGGAGTGAAGTGGGTCTATAAAACCAAACGAAATATTGAGAGAAAGATTGAAAGGCACAAAGCAAGACTAGTTGTCAAAGGATACAAGCAGCGTCATGGAAGAGATTACACAGAGACATTTGTGCCAGTCACGCGGATGGAGACAATGCACATAGTTGTGGCAGTTGTCGCGTAGCTAAATGGAAAGTGTATCAAATGGACATAAAATCAACGCTCTTGAATGGAGTGCTGAAAGAGGAAGTGTATGTTGCGCAACCACTTGGTTATGAGGTTGAAGGCCAAGAAGACAAAGTGTATTGGTTGAAGAAAGATTTTTATGGGTTAAAGGAAGCACCGTGCACATGGTACAATAGGATAGATGCCTACTTGTTGGACAATGGTTTCGACAAATGTGATGATGAACCCACTCTCTACATCAAAGAGAGCGGAGGTAAGATTTTCATTGTCGTCTTATATGTAGATGATTTGATTTTTACAGGGAGTGATGATTTCCTCATCCCTGATTTCAAACAAGTCATGTAGAGTGAATTTGAAATGATTGACTTGGGATTGTTAAGATATTTTTTGGGCATAGAAGTGAAACAAATAGAAAAAGGAATTTTTATCTCTCAAGCGAAGTATGTGGCAACCATTTTGAAGAGGTTTAAAATGCAGAATAACAAAACCGTATCAACTCCCACTGTCATTGGGGTAAAGTTGAGCAAATAAGATTGCAGCAGTAATGTCAATCTGACATTATACAAAAGCATGATAGGCAGTTTGATGTATTTGACCGCCACTAGATCAGATATAATGTAGGCACTATGTTTGGTGTCAAGGTTCATGGAGATATCCAAGGAGACAGATTGGCAAGCAACGAAAAGAATTTTAAGGTATGTCAATGGGACAAAACAGTATGGCGTTTTGTACACATCAACAAGTGATTTTACGCTGGTTGGTTACACTGACAGTGATTGGGCAGACAGTGTTGACGAAAGAAAAAACATGTCAAGATATGTTTTTCATTTGGGTTCCGAAGCCATTTCATGGGCCTCTAAGAAGCAGCCAATAGTGTCACTGTCAACAACAGAAGGTGAATATGTCGCAGCAGCAACAACAACATGTCACGTAGTTTGGATGAGAAGGATGTTGAGGGATCTTCGTCATGACCAAGAGGAAGCGACAACTATTTTCTGCGACTACACCTCAACGATTGCATTATAAAAGAATTATGTTTTCCACAAGAGGACCAAGCATATTAATGTTAAATATCATTTTATTAGAGAGTTGATTAAGAATGATGAAATTGTGTTGCAGCGGTGCAGGTCACAAGAACAATTTGTTGATATCTTCACAAAGCCATAATTTGGCATGTGAAAGTTTTGTTTATCTCAGAAACTGTTTGGGAATTGTCAATGGCGGCAATTGTGATTAAGGGGGAGTGTTGGAAATAATAATCCCAACCACCGCAATAAACATGCTGACATCAACCATACTTGTCAGAAGTATTTTTGCAGGTTGTGTCTCTGTCTGAATATGGAAGGACTGAAGCGAGTGGCAAACCATTCCGAAATGCAACAAGGAATTTGAAGCATTTAATGTATTTTGGTAAATAGATATGGGTAAGCATTAATTCAGCGACTATTGTCCCCATTCCACAAACACCTGCGCGATTATGATCACACTCAACAACAACATCATATTAATTATTTTGTTATGTCATGAGTTAAATGTAAAACAACAACAACATATTAATTATTTTGTTATGTCATGAGTTAAATGTAAAATTGTATGTTGAGTTAAATATGAATGTAAAAGTCATTTTGTGAGAGAGAAAGTAAAAGAGTTAAAAGAGGAAAAAAAAAAGCTAAGGTTTCTGAAGAAAAAATGGTAGAACAAATTTTGGTGGACACGTGAAAACAATAGTTACTATATTTTAGTATATATTAGTATATATTATTCTGACTAAAGTATTTTGTTTTTACTTGGTAAATCCAAGTCTTCCTGTTTGAAACATTCACTGCTTCACACGGACGAATCGAGCTCCGAGCCGCAGAACGTCTAGTGCTGAATTTCCGACGACAATTCCTGTATCAAACATTTTTAAGATTGGGTAATGTGATAAATCCGATCTTGAAAATTTATTATTTTTCAAATTCAGGTACTTCTACTTTGGTTTGAATGCGATTCTAACTCCTAATCCAAACAATTTATCAAAGTTTCTATCAAATGTATTTTTTTTTTTTCCAGTACGATACCTACAGATAAATGTATTTACCACACTGATAACCTATTCAATCAGTTTCTATTAACGTCGGCAACCGGTCTCAAACTCACGCCATTCCTGATAAAGATTTAATATTTGAGTATTCATCCCTGGATTTCACTTCTGTGCTCGTCGGCACCTGTCGCCCAGGACGGTGGATATTGAACATGTTCAGGTACCGTGACATGCTCACTTTCCTTTCCACTGTAAAGGGAGAAAAATATATTTAACACCAAAAAGCTTGGACATTTATAAGCATATGTGAATTTTTAAAAAATCAGACCGGTATGGTTGGGTATTTATTTATTTATTTTTATTAAATATGAACAATATTCATAACGTTCTTTTTCCGAGGAATATTTCGAATAGTTATAATAAATTATTTTTTTTAAAGCATTTCTTAAAAAATGATTTACTAAAAATGTCTGAATATTTTGTAAAACTGTTATTTTAATAAACATAAGGTTTTAGAGTTCCAACCATTCTTGATACAAATTGATCTTAATATTATTAAGAACTTCATGTTTTATATATTATTTAATGGCGATGGTTGTTTTCATCGTTAACTATAATTTGATCTTTTTAACGACACGGAAAATCTATTTATGCTTTTTATTTTTATTTAATTGCGGTTCTGTTTTTTTATTTTTTAATTGGTTAACGTTATTATATTTCTGGTCGAACATATTGCAAGCCGCTTATAATGAAGCGTTTGTTTTATTGGTTTATAGTCAAACATCTCGCGAGCATCTGTTTTCCAAAATAAATAAAATTATAATATTTAGAAGTTTTTTAGTAATTAAATTTTATAAAATAATTCACTTTTATAAATAACTTCTCAATCAATCTTGTGAAATACTTTATTTTTATAAATATCTTCCGTTGTTTAGAATAATGTTTTAATAATATATAATATAATATTATTTATTATTATTATAACATTATAACAAATAATAATTAAATTGAGATGGTTAGAAGGTACCATCAAAATGGTTTAATAAAGTTTAATAATATATAATATAATATTAATTATTATTAACTATACATTATTAATAAAATAATAATTAAATGAGATGGTTAGAAGGACCATCAAATTGTTTACGGATCACTCATTCTATCATTTATTATTCATTTATCTCAATTAATAATAATTTTTTTAAAGTATGTTTTAAACATTTATATATATTTAATGGTAATTTTATGGAAATCTTAATATTGAAAAATGATTTCAAGAATATTTTTTGAAAAATATTTTTGTAGTAAATTTTAATCATATGTTTTTTTGGTGATAAAGAACTTGTATTGGGAATGGGAAGGTGACGATAATGCCATCTCTCTATGGAGAGGGATTGATGTCTTGCCTTAGCGCTTTACGAGTTAAGATGTGGCATTATACTTATGCATGTGGTTTAATGATCTTAAGTAGGTGTTTGTAGTGTCAAAGATGGATCGTATGGTGGTAATGTTCGGTGCACACTCCGCATTGTGTCTCTCCAAAATCTAACTTCTAGTTATTAAGGAATTTTGATCCTTCAATATAAATGTAGGTGATCACAACATATTAGCGGTATAGTAGCCTTTAAAGTGACTTCCTAGTTGTTGTTTTTCTTCACTTGTGACTTCTTCCTCCTATCTTTTTGTTGGCTCTTCTACAAATAACTAGAGTTGTTAGTAATTTTTTGTTTTTCCCATCAATGTTTCCACAACTAGTTATGGTTCTAGTTTTCTATTTTTCTCCTTCATTTCTCTTATGGGCATACCACTTTCTCATTCTTTATCACCTTGGCTCTAGCCTTGTTGCCTGACGGTGGAGTGATGGTAATGGTTCATCAGAGAGATCACTATCATTGTGGAGGTTGAAGCTAACACTCACAGGGAAGTATGTGGGTGTGTTTCAGCCCCCATCATTCATGAGCAAATCCATTAACTAATTAGGGAGTAGATAAGTGACATTGAATCCTTAATGAGGCGACATTTTCACTGTTATGGTCGTTGGAAGCAACCAAATTGTCGCTGGATTAATTTGCATAGTGATCTCCAAAAAAACGGTGCGAAAAATGCCTGTTGGGATTATAATATAAAAAATAAAAATAAAAAATATGTCGTTGACCAGTGGGTAGTCAAAACCCACTGGCGGTTAACATATTTAATTATATGTCAAACAGTTGAGAAACCACAAGCGGTTAGAGCCGACAGACAACATAATGACTTATTTGTTTGACTTGAAAATAATATATAATGGTGGGCGGGTCCAAGGGTTGAATCTATGACCTTCGGCCCACCAAAGCCTTAAGACAGTTATGCTAATAGTCACAACGGCCACGAGCTTTGTAACTCCACCCTCTGAAACATATATAAACCCTTAGAATATGCAGCAACACAGAAGGGGGAGGCATGGAACTTCATAGCCTTTGGAACCCTAAGCTAGAACCGCGCCCTGCCTCGCACATTTTTGAGAAATATTCTTTGGAATCTTGGAAATATTCTTGTAGAGAATCTTGCAAGGAATCTAAAATTTTTCCTATAGCACGAGACTCACCATCAAAAAACAAGGTCGACTTTATAGTCATTTTTCACGATTTCTCGCCACAAACTCAATGGTGCATTCTGTTTCTTAAACAAAGGTTTGCATTTTTAAGTCACACCCAAAATTCAAAGGTATAAGGTGTACTTTGCCATGTATTCATTTTGATTTGTTGCTAATAAATGAAGAGGCCTCTCCAATTTGAGACAGGCCCAAAACTGTAACTCACATTCGGTGAACTCCATTATCAACTTGTTTTGTACCTTTATTTCTTATAGTTACACTTTATTTACACTTATTTTATGTGATATGATTTCATTGTTACATGCTCTTTTATATGCAATTCTATATGCATCATTGAAGTGAAAAGATCCAAATCAATTGCTCTACATAAATTGGAAAAATAAACATTTATAAATAGTTAAAATTTAAAATTTTACAACATTTAAAATAATGTACTATCTTCTATATTAGGGCTAAATCTAAAACCAAAAATTAAAAATAAAACTCAATTTATTATCACTAATATTAAATATTTGCTTAGTTTTATATGTGAAAATACGTTACTTAAACTCTATAGATTAGACATCTTTTTTTATGTTAATGAATTTATATGTGCCTCATTTGTGTGTTTTTTTTTTTTTTTTAAAAACACAATAATACGAAAACATTAACTTATATTGAGAGGAATTATTTAAATAATGATAATTATTAAAAATAATTACTGAATCTCAAACTTGATCATCCCTCTCACCTATTAAGGTTTCGTTCCTATTAGTAAGTTAAGCATTAATCTATACATTGGAAAGAAGATTGAGCATGTTCTTCATTTTTTTAAGATATTTTTTGTAGGGCAATATTAAATACGTTTATAATGATATTTATAATCACAATTTGATTCATATTTTAAATGAAGAGTGATTCAATTAAATTGGAATTTTAAAAAATAATAATAACAATTTAATTTTAAAATTTTTATAATTTATTTTTTTTATATATAAGTGAGTCTGTATTTACGAATAAAGTTATTCTAGATGATATAGTTTTCCTTAAATAAAAATGATAACTCAGCCTGTATTCGCGAATAACAACCAAAAATAATTGTCTATACTAGTGATTTGATAACTAACTTATAATAAATTTCCCATTTTATATATATATATATATATATACTCACAAGATACTCCACCTAAAAATGGAATATTGTATATAACTTCAACATATAACATTTCGAGTTAGGGAGCTAGTGATTTCTATGAATTAATGGCTTTCAAGTTGGTCCTAACACTCACTCATAACGATGGGGTCTTATACATTCAAATCTTTAGAGACTCTCTACTAGCTATTAAATAAATGTGGGAGAAAAAATCTTAAAAAAATTCGTATGACCTTTAATAAATTATATTCGTGTTTTCACATATTACCTTTTCACATATCTAAAATGACAAAAACAAGAGCGGAACGTGGAACATGGGTTGTTTCAAAATAGAAGGAGGAGACTATCTTAGGATATGCTCATGATTTCTAACTCTAAATATGTATTTTATTTCAATTTAACTCCATTTCATGTATTTTAGTCCATTTGAGTGAATATGGCTTTGTTAAAGGGTTTATTAGGAGCTCTTTTAAAATAAGATTTTTTTTACAGCCACCAAAGAAGACAAGAAATTGTTTTGAAGATATATTCACATAATAGGTTGGAGAACATGATCCTTTTAATATGAATGCAAAAGCATAATAATATTTTTTAAGAAATTTTCATGCATTTACAATATTGTGATTTTTTTTTATTAATAATATATATATATTTTTTTTTAACTTATTATAATTAAATAAAATAATATGTACATAATTCGAAAGAGTTGTATGCGTTACTAGATAGTGTTTTTTTTTGGTGTCTATGGTACAATTTCATTGGAATCTAAGTAATTGTGATTGAGTTTTGTAGAGGCCAAATGCTCATCCACGTCCAAGGTATCCCATAAAGGAGGAAAATATTGATGAAGTAGTTCAAGATTAAATATTGTGTGTAAACAAAGGAAAGGGAGAAGACTCAATTCAAAATCATTTTCAACCATAGCTTTTATGATTCTATAAGGCCCATATCAAAGTGGTTTTAGTTTCCTATGGGTGCCTATTAGGCACTCTTTCTGCAAATGCAACCACACCTTATCACCAACATGAAACTTGGGTGGAACCTAATGCTAGTAATTTTGTTAGGGTGAAAACATGAATATGGTTTACACTTTTGGGCCAAATGTGGTGATGAAATTTCAAGTTTTTCCTCCTTTATTGAATTGAATCCCTCAAAATTCATAGATATATATATATATATATATATATATATATATATATATATATATATATATATATATATATATATATATAATATATATAATATATATTTTATTATTTTTCAAAGTTGGCGAAGTAATATTTCAATTGCATTTTATAGAAAACATGTGTTCATGTAACATTTTTTTCAATTATTTAAATAAATTTAAAAACCAAATGTACCTTTTTGAAGAGGACTCGTAAACAAAGATAATGGTATTTTTTGAAACTTTTTTGCTATGTATATTTTACAATATTGATTTTTTATTCAACCTCTTTACAACAATTCAAAATAATTTCAAGTATTATGTTTAAAAGAAACTAGATGAAAAATATCATATGAGTTCGAAAATTTCAAATTCATATGCCATTGGATAGAGGATTCCTTCATGAATCCAACGTGATCAACTCTGCCACCTAAAGACAAATTTAGCCCTAAGTCTGCTAGGGCACAAAATGAAGTTGCATAAAAATTTCCAAACGGGTGTTGAAATCACTGATTTTGGGACTTAAGATGCTCGATCGAGCACTTAAAGAGCTTGATTGAGCACCTAAATTTGAAATTTAAATGGCTCGATCAAGGATTTCATAAACCCTCAATTGAGCCATTTACATGGTTAATAGGAGCTTGATTAGGAACTATGGCTCGATCGAGCCTCTATAAAAAGAAATGAATAATTTAAAATTAAAATTTTACCTCATTTTAAAATTCCAAATCTTATTAGAATATTTGTTATAATGTCATGTAAAAACCTTATTAATTTTAATATATATATATAGTGACCCAGAAGAACTCAACAGTGCACCTGAAACGTAACTACTAGTAAACCTTTAGGGGGATCGAGTCGCAACAAGGGAGATTTGAACCTGATTCTCTTGAGTTTCAACGATTTTACATATCCCAGATTACCAATTGAGCTGCCCCCCAAGAATTTATTTTTGTTATATTAAATTAAATGACAAAATGGTATTAATATAAAAAAAATTAATATTAAAAATAGTTAATTTGGATTAATATAATAATATTAAATTAATATAAATGAAAATTCTTATTTATGATATATACTAGCACAACCACATATTATAATATATTGATCGCGTTTCGCAAGATCGGTTGATGGTAATTTTGTGGTGTTCCTTTGAATGCTCGAAATGCGATGCGATAAAGGTTATAGTGCCATCACAATTTCACATCTCACATGTTTCGAGATAACCTTTTTAATGGTCCTGCAACCATACACTCTTCCTATTGAAGCAACACATCTTCCTGTTGTAATAATCCTCCTTCCCAAGTGCAAGAGACTACTACTCATGGACCATGAATCCAATTGACTTTGGCCATGATATACAATACATTACAGTACAATAAAATATAACGCTTCATGGAGAAAATACATGATTGTGACAAATACATAGGATTGCCATACGAATCATCTATAAACTATCCTATCACTAACCAAGACTCTATGGTCCAAATTTTACATCATTCACCCAATATAGTGGGGCTACATCAGTGATATACAACATGAAACATGACTTGGACACCCATTGACCCATAGATAGCTAATGACAAGACATGCTAGACACCATGGATCTCTCCCTAAGAAATACACCCAAACGATGATACAATGATAGTACATGGCTTCTACAATTTCACACAAAGGTGGTCTCCACCATACATGCCCAAAACATGAAACAACATGAGTACATGAAATCAATAAACAATGATATATGCTCCATATGGAAACACCAACATAATCCATGAAATATGCAATAATAGAAGAACTAGAAATATCATGTGCTAGTACATGGTCACTCAACACCTTGGCCATCAACATCTCATCAATGAATAACATGGAACAAGATCATGAAAAACCACTAGCAACCACTATCATGCTCCATATGTTCATTAATAAAATCATCCAATAGCAACAACATGACAATATATCATAGGGAAGCAACAAGTACATATCCTCATCATCATCTCATTAACCATCAACATAACATATCATCAACTTAAACATGATTAACACATCAATAGGCAACAACAACAACAATAGCATAAGATCTGACATTATAACACTATTTGTAGCACTAAACTCATCCATCAACATGCATCAAAATATCATGAGCAAAAATAATCATCCTTCTCATATCTCATCCATCCAATCAACACATGAGCAACAACATGATGCATCTATAATAAAAATCATGAACCATAAAGTACACAATCTAGATGAACTATCTTCAACACATCATTTGATCTCCATGGAAGCAATATATGCATGAAAACACATGATATAAATATCATCTAGTAGTATGATCAGCATCAAAATACTAACTATTCCATGCAAAACATATGATTTTGCTACTATATGGAAGCAACAATCAAACTCCTTTTCTACAACACACTCATGTCAAGTAAGCATAATAAAACTCCTCCAAAGTGAGCATGATGCCAACATACTGCAGATCCATTTAGAAGCACAAATGCTCCCCATGAATGTGTGATCCTTCATCAAACCTAAAAATTACATATAAGGATACTGCATGGCTACCATATCGTCATAAACATCAATAAAAAAACAAAACATATAGCTGCTCCAAAGCTATCAACTGATGTACATGCATGATCCATCTAAAATCAAACTGAAAAGAAATAGATCTGAAAATAAATTGCACTTCAAACCTCATGAACTCCCCCTGAACTCATGCATCTCTAAAAATGCATATTTGTCTTCATTCAAACTTTCCGATATGATTGCACATCCAATAACCTACATGCAATTCATGATGCAAACATATGCTCCCCCTAAGACCAAGTAAACCTCAGTTTTTGTTGGAAGTTCCTTGCTTCTCTTTTCTTCTCGAAACTTCCATTTGTTTAGACTTCTTCTTCTTGTTCGATTGAGCTTTCATAGTCTCCTCTTTCTAATTCGATCTCCTAAAACACATGTCCAGCTTGCAATGCTTGGCCTTATGACCGATATTGTCACAAACAAAACAACTAATGTGACCAAGGAATAGAGGAATAGGAAGATGTCTTCTATTTGGTATAATTTACATTCCTTGCATGTGCCCTGCAGTTAATAGCCCTATGGCCAAAATCATTTCCCGAGAAACCATAACCATAAAATCGACTATTATTCTTGAAAGAATGAGATTACCTTTGCATGCATGCTTGAGAGTGCATCTCCTTTGGCTGCTCCTTCTAATGAGAGGGTATGCTTTCTTCACTATTGAAATCTTCTGCAATTTGTCCATGTTTTCTATAATTGTAGCAATTTCTCCTTTTTAATCTTCTTTCAACTGCTCTTATTAGGTGAGAAGAGTGTATCTCTTTGTCATAACTTACCGCTTTCTGTCCATGAACTCCACAATTTTGGCACTTGTCAATTTTGTTCTTCTTCCTTGCCCTTGTTCACTTATTTTTTTGCTTCTTGCATGGCTCATGGATCTCATTATTTTTTCTACAACTAGGTGCTCCAATAATTTTTGATTTGCTTGTATATGCTTTAGCACTAATTTTGAGCCCCTCCAATTCTTCTCTTGCAGAAATTGCTTCATCCTTCAATTTCTGAAAATCATCCTCCAACTCCTTATACAACTTCCTCATTTCAATTCCAATCTTTCTTCCCTCTTCTAGCTGAATTTTCAGATCTAAAATTTCTTCTTTGTATGCACAGTCCTTTTCATCCAACATTTGTAGCGACATCCATAGATCTTTATTTTTAGGCATGATTTTTCGAATTGTTGTTTCTAGAGACATTAACTTTGATTGCTATTCAATATTGATGATCGATCTCTCATTTTTATGACTAGTAACTTCATCTTCTTCTTGTGAGGATGATTCATATGTTACTACAATATAAGAAGAATCATTTGCATTTTTCCTTATTTATGAAAAATGCAATTTTCCTCCAAGATACAAATTTTGCAACCTGTCCAACATTTCTTTGGCAGTGTCACAGTGTTTCACATACAACATATTATATCTTAAAATTCTATGCAAAACAATCTCTTTATATTTTTTGTTAAACAAATCTCTAACTCCATACTCTATGGATAGCAAAATATTTTCATCAAGAGATAGAAAATATGAATCCAACTTTTCTCTCCAAGTTGCAAATTTACCTTTATGAAGCATTGGAATTCCTTGTTGAGCCATTTTGGAAAATTTACAAGAATATGCCAAAAAATCTAAGATCCACTCAGTGATCAAGTTGCACCTGAGAGCCCTGCGCTAATACCAATTGTTGGAAACTAGATCACTACTCAGGGGGTGGGGGGTTGAATTAGTAGTGTGGCACTTTTAAAACTTTTCTTAGATTAGTTAATGTTTTACACCATGCAAAAATTGAATAACATAAACAAATATTAGAGCATCAAACAAAAGTAAAACAGGAAACCAATTACTCAATAAACACATGTATTTTTGGTGTAAAACCCTCATCTTGGGTAAAAAACCACCCTTGTTGTTGCTACGTTGCTCAGTACATTTTGTTAATTGCTGAAAAAATATACATGGATTAGCTTACAACCATAAGCCAGAAGACTTGGCTTCCTTCACAATATGATGACATCTATTAGACATGCAACTGTTTCTCTCTCGGATCTACGAAATACCATCCGCTGAAGGCTCCCATGATCAATGATCCTCTCCCAACTCCCGTTGGACTATCTAACTCCTATTGGATGGATAAATGGCTTCCTTCTACCGAATCTACCAAATTAAACTATACTCTATTGAAGCCATGGAAATTGTTGCTTCAACATTGGGGAAAACCACTCGGTCCAGACCTTGGTTGGCAGCTCCTTTTCCGTTTGGAGTAGTGGCTCTGACTGGGGATAATGGGACCAGTTTCCCAATGTATTTAATGATTGTGCTAATGGGATGATATGTGATGTTTTGGAGTAATGTTTAAGCTAGAAGTAATCTAATCTGAACTAATAATCACATGCATTTTATCCTAATTTAAACACTATCTAATTATAACTATGCCCAGGAGTAATTTGATGTATGCGATCTACAATAATGTCTAAAAGTAATTTAATAATAAATATCATTCAATTGCGATGAAAAATGAATTCGTTTTAACAATAATCATTTTGTATAAAAAGTTAGCTGAAATGATTGTGAAAGATATATCACATAAGGAATTATTCATGTATTCAACATAAAATATCGATCATCATCATACAGAAGTACAATAATGGCAATCAAGATTCAAACTTTCATATATAAATAACTTGAAAAGAAATCATTTCTTTATACATAAGTAAAAAACATTATGAGATAAAAGTACCGTTTATAATACGTCCTACTCATGTGCCTCAACAATATTGATCTACTTTCAGTCCATTCAACACCATCTAAGAGTACAAAAGTGTGATTTCAATAGAAGATGCTAAATCAGATAAAAATAAATCTTGTTCCATTAATTTCACCAGAACTTCCTCAAAGGGATAGAAGTGCATGTTTTGAAGATTGTTTTTGATAAAATTTCTGGACCGCTCTCTAAATGCATGAGAGGGGTTTAAATACTTAAACTATAAAACTAAAAATAGATTATTACAAAAGTAGTTGAGGAGGTTTAAATGACTTGCCTCAAATTATGAAGAAATAAAATCAAAATAGAAATGAACATGGTGACTAGCTATTCAACATTTGATCCTTTAGATCGCAAATGTCCATCATGGGCTTGAGGTGTGTTGGTTGGCCGACTTCAACTTTCAACTGTCTAGTGAATACGACATCAGCCAGTGTTGGCGCCATTTTCTCCGTAGAAGTGGTTAGGTGTCACAGGGTCATCCACTGGTTGTGAGGTTTTACCAAATGTCACCAGTATGCTTCGCAGTTTAACCTGGTCATTTTCCTTATTACTTCTTCTTTTTCTTATGTTGCTTGTTTCCATTGTAGTTCAATATGTTTCGCATTAGGAAGAAAACCTCGATTGGATTCTGCTACAAGGTTGGCACTATATAAATTTTCATTGAAATTTTCTATGACATTGTTTGCTATTGCTGTTGCCTTTTCTGCTTCTTTAAGCCAAGAATCCTAGTTCGCAAATAATATTTCTTTATGCGACTCTTCTAGTTTAGGTAAGTCAGCTTTTCTCCCATCTTCTGTATTCTGCCAAGTGATGAAGTTAGAGACCTTTTTAAAGATTTCATCATATTCAAGTCTCAATTCCATGAATTGGCTTGTCAATTTGTCGCTTATTTCTCAATAAGAGTTCCATTGTGAAATCTTCTGGCATAATAGTTATTTTTGGTGCATCAGCTGGGAGTTAAGGCTGAGTGATTCGGTAATAAATTGATCAATTTTTTGATCAACTTTATGTAGATCAGTTATTCCCTGTATTTGTGCTTCCTTCTCTCCTAAGCTAGTTTGATGTTTTATTAGCATCTGCTCGAACTCTTGTTGTAGCTTAGCTAACTATATCTCTGCCTACTGGTTAGATTTTTCTTGCTGTAATTGTTGTTCAAGCGACAAAATTTTATCTTATTTTTCTTTAAGAAACATTTTCACCTCTATTGCCTTGTCCATGGTCGCTATAGCGTAGGCACCTGCAAACTGTGAGAGTCTAGTAAGATTGGTGGATGGGTCGACGGGTGAGTCTTTTCAGAGAACATCCATCGGCTCATTATCAGGGGTAATAGCAGTTGTAAAGTCCAACTTCCTTTTCTTCCTTTGTCTTTTAACAATGGCCTTATGTTGTGGGCTATAAAACACATCTAGAGGGGGAATCTCCTCTATTCTCAAAAAAAATTTAGAGGTGGGGGTAACATGGATGTGTTCTACCTCTTGAGTATTTACAGTCTCCTCTACTTAATTTCCTGAGTTGTTTTCTATTGTGGAGTTTGCAACTCTGGTGTTTGTTCCTCTATGTTGAGCATTTTATTAAAATTGTCCAATTCTTCCTCTAAATCAATTACCAAGGTTTTTATTAGTTGTGTGGAGGCAACATGGATTTCATCCTTTTTGATGGTTGAAGTTTCTTCAGTTATCTTCTGTGTATATTTTGTTGTATCCTTTACCGACTCTCTGCTTCTGCTTTTCCCATTTTGTGATGACTTCTCCGATTCCTTGGTAGATTTCTTTTGGGATTCTGCTCTAGAATCGGTTTTATAATTTTCTTTGGAGTCACCTTCTATACTTACACTGGGAGTAGGCTCCCTTATTGGTTCAATCAATAATTGGTCCAATGGGACCTTTGATAACCTCCTTTCTCTGTATTTGTAAAAGTTTTCAAGGTCTTCAAGGTCAAAAAGTAATTGTGCCATATGCTTCACCTCTGTGAAGGTGTTTTTTCTTCAAAAATATGTCATCAAAGGCATCTTCCTCATTACTAAATACTTTTATTTTCACCGAACTGGTAAAATCTTTGACAGTGTCGAATGGGTCATATTGCTTTCCAGGGAATTTAGGTAATTCCAGAGATAACATATTCTTTGCTTCTTTAAATGCATGCCCTAGGTCGTGTAATGCAAATGATCCACACTGTAAAGGGAATGTAGGCTAGATGGCATTTTTTGATTCCTTTAATGTCTTGCTCATCCCTCCCTCACTAGCTGTTTGATAGGCTATATCTCTAGCCATCAATTTGTTTGGAACATAGTGTGGGAGGACATGGGGGGAGGTGATGCTGCCAAATACCCTGATATATGTAAATATCTCCTCTCTAAACCATCTAGCCATTAGGAGGATATCTACTTCAGCTTCTTGGGAAAACCTGGGGTCATGTCGGTTATAAAGCCACTTGTGAATAGGGATCATAAATCCATGACAAATGTTGAAAAAATGTGGTTGAAAGTTGGATTCACATATGTGCTTATGGTATATGTGAATGGGAAGTGGATTCTAAATAGTCCACTTCCATCCCATGATAGGGAATTTCGAACCAAAACAAATTGCATCCATTACATAGGCGCTCATAAAAAATGGAGGGTAAACCCTCGAAGCAACACTTCTTTTCCTTCTATACTTGATTATTGTTCTTGCAAAATTGTCAGACAAAATTTGTCCCCAATTCATTATAGTTGTGTTAACGACTACATCTATTAATGACAACCACTCTGAGGAGAATTTAGTACTATCAAGTTTGCCAAATAGTCTACATAGCATGGCCGCTGCAAAACTACGAGGGGGACAAATTGATGAAGTAGTATACATATCATTTTTGTCTTTCTTGATTTTGTCCTCATTATTTGACCAAGTCCGGGTGCAATCTACTGGGTCGTCGTTATCTTTGGAAAATTTCTCGATGAACTGCCTGTTGTAGATGACTTGTGGCTCTGGTAGGTGGTACATAAGACGTAGGTTGTTTGGGGTAAAAGATCCCAGAACCTCTTGGCTTCTTGTCTTGAATTCTCTGTCTGAGATGTAAACTTCATCAATAACCCATTTAACCATGTCGGTATAAGGGATTATCTTCGAGCGCATGACTATGTGGTGCAAAAATGAGAATGCTATCTCAAGCATGGAAGCATCTGCGGAATCACATCCGTCAACTATAATGCTTGTTTCCAGAATCCTTGGTTGCTCTTCCTCTAGTACATTATACATGGCCTCCCATGTAGAGGTTCCTCCCTCTCTGTTGCATGTAGTATCTATAAATAGAGGAGTCATTTCTGACTTCTTAGAGACAACCGCCTTGTCTTTCTTCACCATTTCTTTCAATGATTTGCTTTGTGGATTTTCCCCGAAAGTGAAGAAAAACAGCTATCAGATACACAAAGATGATAAT
Organism: Pinus taeda; assembly: GCA_000404065.3. Taxonomy (NCBI): domain Eukaryota; kingdom Viridiplantae; phylum Streptophyta; class Pinopsida; order Pinales; family Pinaceae; genus Pinus; species Pinus taeda. Next base: position 131,679 of record APFE030996412.1, on the reverse strand, counting down.
GAACGTAAAATGAAATAATGTGGATAACTTGTAAAGGTGATAAAATGAGTTTTATTCGAAAGCACATAAGAAGATATCATATCATGCTAAATGGATTTTCACACATAAATGCAGTTATCTCTTACTAAATGCCCACTAATGCTTCGTTATCCCTTAGCTTTAATGCTCATAAATGTGTGCATGATAAATTGGGAATAAATCTTCTTGGGTGGTGAGCCTTTGAACTGCGATAATAGTAATTTTGTGATTTGCGAAGCAATATCGCAGATCGTAATATCACATTATTCCTTTTCACTTTTCTTACATTCTCTTGTGTTTTTGCAAGATGTGAGATGCAAGATGTGAGTTACTTGTTTATCAATTCAAAACATAGCTACTTGCCAGGTTTTTCTATGTAAAAGACCCTTTTTAATGAGTGGAGGACCTAAAATATTTGCTTGTGATACACTTTAACGAGTGGCTCCGAGTCTTGATCGTGTTTCGCGAGATCGGTTGATGGTAAGTTTGCGAAGTTCCTTTGAATGCTCAAATGTTATAACGCCGTCACGATATGCAATGCAAGACTCAAATTTTGAAGAAAAAGCTTAAGGACTTAGTTTATGTCAGAAATATGATAGTTTTGAGCATAGAGTCCTCTTTCCATCATTTTTTACTTCATTTGGAGGGTTAGAAAGGTCTTTTGATGACGCTTAATCATGTTGTATGTGGGAAGGTAAGCATTTAGTATTTCTTTTGAAAAGAGGGGGTTTTATTGATATCTTGATTTATTCCAAAAGTAAAAGAAATGCCTAAATGCTAAGTTTGTTTTTTGGATGGATTTTTTAAAGGGTCCCTATTTATTAACGTAATATTATCTACTATGATTAATAGATGGGGGATTGTTGAATAACACAACATACTCTGAAGCCTTCGTGCCTCCACTTCCTCCATATGAGCCTCATTTCATATATTTTCAAACTCGACTCCCAATTCGCTCAACATGAAAATCACAACAACATCGCATCAAAGGACAATCAAATGATAAATTCGCAACACAATATGCAATCAAAACTCCACATAAAATATCCATAGCAGTTGCAAAAAAAATCTCCTCAAACTCTACTCCAATCCACGCATCAACACCTCACTCAATGCATACTAGAATGTCTAAAATAAACTTCAACTATATGCTGCTACAACTACAAATTGATTCATAAAATATCTGCAAACAACTCACATAACTTGCAGGATATTCTCCAAGCTCACACTCAAGCTCACACTCACTCCACACCACAGCTAGACAGTCAACCATACTGGCATTGAGCTTCCTCCAATATGTAGATGAACTCAATTGCTCAACTCAATAATTACAAAGAACTACTGGGCTTCACAACTCTATTGATATGCTAGATTTGATCCATATTAAGTTCATTGACTCTATCAAACCACTGATTCTACTTTCCTTTTGATATATTCAACTAATTAACTTCTGGAGGTCCCATGAACTTTACCAACCATAAACCAAAAATTTCTTATCATAAGCTTTGCCACAATACAAAAATTAGCTGATAAACTAGAGAAATTTGAAGAAAAACTTATGCAAATGATTAGTCACATGCATGACACTATCTCCATGCGACTAGAACATCACATTCACTCCCATAGGCTTTTCTCCATGTGGCTGGAGCTTTTCAGATGCTCCCACAAGCTTGGCTTTATGCAACTGAGGCTAATGATGAATAAAAGCAATGTATTTTTAGTCCAAAACCTCTGTCAGCTGTTGGAACACCTTCTTCTGTATCTAATCACTCCTCGAAACCTTTGTGACAAGTATACAATTGATGAGATAGGCCAAGGACAAGTCAATGACATGCAAGACTTATTATACCAATCTCAACACCAATCTCAACACCTTAATCTCCTCAAGCAACAACCACAACCTGTCTAAACATCCCCAACACCTGTAGCATCATCTCTAACTCTTGTAGCAAAATATCCAAGCTTCTACAATGGCAACACCAATTCATACAACTACCTCCAACATTGATAGAGGCACAAGCAAGCACGTCTCACACATGTAGAAAAAATACAATGTCTCTAAGCCATGTAGAGACATATGAAACACCTAGAGCAACACTCCAACCTCCTGTAGCAACAACACCTCCAATTACAACATACCAACCTCAATCCAATCACACATGTGGAATCCATCTCTACTTAGAAACCACAACATCATCAAATAACCTCCACTAGGTCTAATCATAAGTATGTTGACATCAATGCCAACTATCAAGACCATCAAGCCAAACACACATCACGTATGCACATGATAAGCAACATCTCCAAAATGTTGACATCAATGGAAACACTACAATACCAAAAATTAGAACATTATTTGTACAAAATAAATAATATGAAAATAAATTATATTTAACCATAATTTTAATTACATATATACATTAATCTACTAACCTTAGTCGAGTCCACATGCAAGTCCGGTAGGATGGGCATTTGATCATGAATCTGGGTTTGGTGACCCCTTGCATATGGCTCAATGATTGGGGCCTGCATCATTCATGCCTCTAAACCAAAACATCCCACTCATGTCTCCACATAATAGTGGCATCAATGAAACTCTACATATGGGCCTATGTACACAATGGCAAGGACAAATTATAATTAGTCTACAAATTAATTAGCATATTTACGTAACTTAAAAAAATGAAATGTTGAAATGTTAGGAATAAAAACGTTTACCTCAACTATTGGTCCATGAGGTTGTATTTACTGACTCTTCTCCACATTAGTGAACATATTATAGGATGGAGGTGGAGGTGGAGGAGAAGCCATGGAAACATGCTCTAGTCGAGGATGCCTTTGCTGATCAACTGCCTCATCGGATGACGTCATAAGCTTATCCATGTAGCTAGAATGTGTCTAAATTTTATCACACACTTATTAATATAAATGCAATCTAATACAAATTAGAAATTTTAATATAAATAATTATGCATAATTTGACAATAAGAGTCAAAAGTTTTGTATATATATGTACCTAGTCTGTGTCACACGGGCCATGCATCGTCCAAGTCTCACGAATGGCATCACGATACATACATGTATGTGTCAAAATTTGATCAAAGGGTAAACTCATGAGAAATGCATCACGATATAAGGGCACTAGTGGGTCACAAGGTAGTGGTGTTGGTCTCATAATCTCCATGTAATGAAACATGCACACTAACCAATGATGCCCCCATGTTGTCTGCAATAGTGTCCCATGTCACACCATCGAGCTGTGACAACTCCTCTAGGTCTCTAGGTAATACAAAGCTTCAAGACGGTAATGGAAAGAATCTTAGAGGTGGTGGTACATGCCCAAGGTCCATATGAGACCCCTCGAGCTCATAGGTACGTCCCATACTAGTACCATAAAAACAAGATTCAGTATCAGTGTAATCTGACCTCATATGCAACACAAATTCTGCATATAAATTTTTAGAAAAATAAATGGTAACCTGGTCATTGTTGGGGAACTTTCCACAAGCTCCAATGAATCTATCATACACAAAAGGGGTTGCATGAACATTACTAAAATATTTCGGTGGGATCAGACCTTTATGTCTAATAGGGAGATTCAGGGGGATGTTAAACAAATCCCCTTGAATATCATTTTCCTTAGTGGCTTCTTTCACCACCTTGCAAGAATCTGGGTCTCTAACCTCATGCCTCTTGACCCTATGTATGAATTGTAATATATGGCGATGTGGGCGCGACCTTCAGTATGTCTCGATTAACCTAGTCTCCCTATCTAGCATCAAAGATAATGTAAGACAAGTTGGTGAATTTACAAAGGTATTTTGTATCTCTACTATGATCTGTGTATGATGGGTCATAACATCCTCTATTGTGATATGAGTTGTAGCATCATCCCACAAAGGGATCAATGTTGAACTCTGATCCTTAGCTTCATCCCATTGAGGAATTGTAAATCATAAACATAATTTAACATATATATAATTAACAAACTAGATGCAAAATAAAGTATACATTAAATTCAAACACATTAGTTGAAGACAATTTAAAAATTAAAGACAATTTCAAGGCATAAATAACATAAAGTTTAAAGAGGATTTACAAATGCATGTACCTGAAATGGGCGAAGAAGGTCCACTAAATGTAGCATGGTCATGAACATAGACATAAACATTGCCTCTGACACTCTGATTGGTGTCGGAGGTAGGCTATACAATGGGAACATGAACTCTTGATGGGCTATGTGATCTATCACGAGCTCAACCACGTATAACAAAACCTCTCGCACTACGATGGCCTGCAGTTGGGCTGTATATATGGGATGCCTAAGCATATTACATATAATACATATAAACTAATCTAAGACAAAAGTGTTGACAAAAAAGCCATTTCTAAACTCAAGCAAAATAATCTAGTCTGAAGTCCTAAACTTTAGAGTCCTTTTTTTGATAATTTATCAGCCAAAGTACATTGAATTCCATGTAAACACGATTGAAATAAGTGATCAAATCTACCCTCACATGTTTTCTCATTTTTGAATAATGCATTTTATTCATAGTGCATAAATATGTATATGTGTGTGTGTGTGTGTGAAAAATTGAAATAAACTTATTTACAAATCTAATAAAATTCCATGCCAACCAAATACTAAAATAGACTTTACGTTCTTAATGTTTGACTTTGACACATGAGATGTACTAGGTGCAAGCACATGAAGACAATGTTTCTTGTACAACACATACCTAATGAAACAATATGGCACAAATTAGAGACTTAAGTCAAAATGCTTTTATTTACTAGACCAAATGCACTTTTCATAATGGATTTAATGTATCTATCAATAATACATGGTTGAATATCTATATATCTATATATCTATATATATAAAAGTGTGTGTGTGTTACGTCAATTTTTTTTATATTATGATAAATAGTTATAGAGTTATTACTATATATTATATATATATATATATATATATATATAAATATTAGATATTAGATATAATAATTAAATATATATCTAGGTTATTATAAATTTTTATGTATGAACCATCCAAGCGAGTTATTCTATAGGTATATCTATTATATATATTATATATAATATATATTATATTAAGAGTCATAGTTATCATTATGTTACATACTTGAATTACTATATGTGTGTTATGATAAATAATATAGAAAACTTTATGTTATATTAACTAGTTTTCTTTACATTTTTTAAATGTTTAAATAACAATTCATGTTACATATTAATAGTTCTAATTTTTTTTGTTTTTTTTTTTTTTTTTTTTTTTTTTTTTTTTTTTTTATTATATTATGTGTTATATATATATATATATATTATATATATAATAAATATATATATATTATATAATATATATATAATATATATATAGATAGATAGATAGATAGCTATGTTATATGTTAAGTTATATGTGTGTGTTATGTTAAATAATTTTATGTTATGCATGTTAAATCATTATAGAGTTTTAGGTTATGAATTAAATAATTATACATCTATATTATATGTGTGTGTAAATTGTTATATAAGTAAGTTATAATTTCGTTAAATGTATATAATTTTATAGTAATTATGTTATGAACTATAGTTATGATTATGTTATAACATGCTCTCTCTCTCTTTATATATATAATTTTATGTTATGTTAAATAGTTGTAACACTCTATTATGTTACATAATTTATATATATACAACCATAATATATAGCTATGTAATGTTATAGTTAAATATATAGTTATCTATTATGTTAAATAATTGTATATTGTATGTTAAATATTATAATTATATATAATTTGATTGACATGAGTTATATATATATTATATATAATTATTTTTTTTTAGATTTTAACTTTTAAGGATTAATATTTTATTCTAAAAAACTAGAATCATACTATATATAATATATATAATATATATATATATTATATAAAGAGTATATAGAATATATATATATTATACTATATATATATATTATATTATATATATATATATATATTATATATATATATTATATTATAATTTAAAAATAATAAAATTTAAAGTGAATTATTTTTGTAAATAGAAGGTTCACTTATGAGCAAAACATTATTCATTCATGTCAATATTAATCTCTTAATTTACTTATTTATTGGTTATAGTTTCATTGTTTTGTTTTGGAATTTTTTAGTATATATTTTTTGTCAAATTTGCTAGAAATTTAAAATGCGCTTTAAATAACAAAAAAAAATTGTAAATTTATTTCACAAAATTCTCAAAGGAAAATTTTAAAACATAGAATAATTAGAATTTTTTTTTGTTTAGATTACCATTCAAAATAAGAAAATATGCATTTAATACACAACACATTGCAAGTAAGAAACAAATTTAAAGCCTAAATTATATATATGTATGTATGTAT
>APFE030996412.1:88195-121860 GCA_000404065.3 Pinus taeda | reverse complement strand
ATATACATATGCACGATCCACTTGAAAGAAACCTCCTCTTGACTGGGTGGCATAAATACACTTCACTAACATTGACACTTATTCTCCTTTCTATGCACAACCATTAGTATTATGACTATTAAGGATAGGGGTCTAGTGTTATACTTCTATCAAATATATGATCAATGCGACATAAAGCAAATGCAAAGTCCCCTACACTAACTTTGTTATTTAACATTATCCATGTAACTACAAACTCAGCACCGTGATGTGGGTTTAACATTTCGATTGAACCACCTCTCAGGATTTGCCATACTAATATTATTGACACCTTACAGAGACACATATTCTTCTCTAACCACAATGGAGAATATGCATACAAAACCAATGTCCTTAAAATAGAGAATCCACCAAAGGTTAACAACCCAGATTCTGTAGTCACCACAACACCAAGAAACATGTAGATTATGGCACCTATCAATGAAAAATATAATCTCATCATGTCCATAATAGAAGTAAAATATTATGTCAAATATAGGAAACATGAAACATCAACATCACAAAATACATGGATTATTTATGCCTAAACTTGAGAAAATGAAAGCATAGACCCAAAACCTAGGTGTCACTTGAAGACCTGGGAAGGTAACCATACAAGGTAAAAAACCCAATATGGCCAAAGAGTGAGGAATCTCCATTATTCCTACTCAGAACTGTAAACAATACTAATAAGAGCTTGCAATAAAAACGAGATTATGTTACTGCTGCTTATAAAGGGATTTGCATGTAGGTTAATATAAAAGGGTAACCAATATACACACATTGTTAGAATATGATTCAAGATAAGTACCATAATTATAACCAACTCTTAAAGCGTGAAATTACCACTCTGTCCCAATACCTTTTAAGAAGAAAGACAACCACATATCAGTTAGTTGCATAAAAAAATACATTACATGTCATGCCTCATTCAACAATGGTACCATTTCAAATTAGAAATGTAAATATATACATATTCATTTCTTCTTAGGAATGTGAGAAATAATTATCTCAAAATTAATGGGAAACTAAGCCTCGGGCTAGAACTATCCACCCAACCATAGACAAGTTGTAGCCATTTCTCACTTGAAACTGTCATCTTTGAGCTAGATTCGAGAATCAGAAGGGCCTTTTTCTCTTGGATTAAACTCAATTGTTAATCAAAATAGGGACTCTAGAGGTTCTCCCACCTCCACTCATCAACTAATTTGCAGTCAAGAATGCATATGGTATCTAGACACCTACTATCTTCAACCTTTAGAGTGTAACATTGCAGCTCCACCTGGCTTGGGAACTCCATAACCCACAAATAAATCAAACTACAAAAAGGAAGCCTCCATAAATCCTCCAGGAATTTTCCAAGAATAATTCCTCCACCTAGCCCTCAAGGAACTCATAGAAAAACCATCTCCTCCATTCGGATAATAAGCAATCGAGATGTGGGAGGTTGGAGTGGGAGGAATCCTCTTTGGTTCTGATGGAAAAATAATGCATCAATTTCCTTGTGGTAATGGAAAAGTAACTAACAATCATGTTGACTCCTAGCCTTATGGAAAGGCCTCAAGATTGCTTTGGAAACAGAAATTACCAAGCTTAATATTTTAGGGGACTTGAAGTTGGTTGTTCACCAGATAAGAAAGGTTAAAGAACCATTTCTAAGCAGTTAGTGACTATAAGCCAAAAAATCCTTTTTCTCATTCAAAATTTCGAAGGGGTTAATTTCCTTGTATCCTTCGCAATTTGAATGTAGGGACCGACACATTGGCAAGAAAAGGGTCTTTGATGACCCGAGGGGAAATTATTTATGTTCAAAGGAAAAGTCTCATCCCTATACCATAACATCCTATGTCGAATTAATATGAAGTGCCGAAAGGTTGCTTAGCCCGATGCCTTATTCCTCTAGAGGATCAGGTTGTCGGGATCCTCTTAGGAGTCCTTTTCTCCTTCTCCAACATCGAAATTACATCAGGTATAACAAGTGTTTAATTGAAAGGTACATGTGGATTCACCTCAAGGATTCCTACAATAACTGTGGTCTTGTCCACTTAATGGAAGATCATTACGACCATCTCCAAATTTTATGTAATAAGGAGGTAAGGGCTCTCCCGCAGCAGAAATTTTTATTATTTTTTATTCAAATTGCCCCATTAACGTGGAAATTCAGAGGTAGTGTTTCTGCAATGAAGAATTTAGTCTTATCAGAACATTTTGGCTCATGCCAGACATGGGACCTCCTTTTATAAAAATGCACCTTATCCTATATTTCTCTCATTGAATTCTAATTGAAGTTCTTGGCAGTTTGGATTGTTAGGCCTGGGATAGCCACTTTGTTAACACTCTTTTGTATAGTAATATGGTGTGTCCCCAAGATTATGTGGATTTTGTAGATGTGATAGAGAGGATGGTTAATGCCTCTTAGGCTCTGCTAGCCTCAATCAACATGCTTGAGAATTTAGTGGAACGATAGAGATTATCATTTCAGTTATTCATGGAGACATAAATTCTCACTGATCGCGTGGAAAAGTAAGATTCCTTAGGTGATTTAAGGGAGGAAATTATTTTTCTCTCAGACTAAGTGAATTCTCTAGAAGTTACTTCGCCTATTGTCAATGGCACTCCAAATGTAACTCATGCTCTAGGCCCTTCTCTATTTATTGGAAAAAGAGCTCGACATCCTCTGGCCCTTAACAAGGGTGGAAATAGTGTTGACTGAGTATTCACTTTTGTTGGGTTTTTGTGGCTTGCTCAAGTATCCCTTATATATTTAGTATAATTTTTTGCAAGTGTAGTTTGTTTCTAGGGTTTTATTGCAAAGTATATAGCTGCAATATTTTTGTACAAGATGGTGCCTTTACTTTCAAGACAGTAAAAACTCAATTTACTTTGATAAAGATATACTTGTTGTAACTGAGTTCAAATGTAAGGGTGTTGGACCCTCTCCAACGCTTTTTTAATATAAATATATAAATACCTATTTCTTTATGAAAAAATGGGAAATTGAGAGGAAATTAATGCCTCACCTATAAGTGTTTTCCTCTTGACTTTGTGCCAACCATGAAATGATGTTCTCTATTTCTCTGCATTCTTCCTAGATTTTTGACTTCTTTCCCTCTGTTCCCTTTTTCCGAATCCACCTTCTCTCTTCTTCTGCATTTTAATTCTCTCTACCCTTCTCTTCTTATTATTCTGTTGATCTCTCCCTCTACTGATTTGTCCTTGGTTGTTCTAATTCTCTCCTCCAAATAGTGACCTCTACCACTAGAATCTTGTCAACTAATGAGGAAAGTGCCACATCCTTACCTTTTTCTATGTTGTTAAATGCTTTTTAGTTTGTCACAGTGGGTGGCTAGCACACCTTATCGGCTAGAATCTCACCCATTCTCTGTTTTTTTTTTTTTTCCTGTCCCTGATTTCTTGTGCACTGCTATAGAAAGCACAACTAATAAGAAAATACGAGGATTCCCCTTTTTTACCCAACTATCAGCTACTATGTACCAACTCCAATTTATGTTGTAAGGAAACCTTAAAGACATCCCCATCAAGAAACCTCCTTAGCCTTTGGAATACATGTCCCATGAATCAACCCATTTTTTTGCATAATATTTACATTAAATACATGAGTGTAAAATAGTTGGTGCCATCCTAGGGTTTCCTCCATTTTAATCAGCAAGCCTTCCTGTAAGGTTTCCCCTTATTCTTAGGTAACCTTTGTGGCCTTATTTCTTGTTTAACTTTGGTGGTCATAGAAGTACAATTTGGGACTTATGTTGACGACATATATATTCAATACTTAATTAAAACATTCTTACTAATATCCTCCGTTTCCAGGTTTGGTGACGGCACGACCACCAAGGCTTTGCAAAAAGTAATAATATTTTGTTTTCTACCATTCCTTTCAGTCGTTTATATATATTCAAACTTAATTACAACATTCAGACTAATATCCTCCATTTCTAGGTTTGGTGATGTCATCACCACAAAGACTTTGGAACATGTAATATTTTTTTTCTACCATTCCTTTGAGTCATTTATATATATATTCAAAACTTACAACATTCTTACCAATATTCTCCATTTCGAGGTTTGGTGACATCGTGGCCACCAAGGCTTCACAAAAACTAATAATGTTTTGTTTTCTACCATTCCTTTGAGTCATTTACTAGGTTTATTTTCTTTAAGGGTTAATGCCATTCTTATCCCAAGGTTTATTTTAATCTCTATTTATCTAGGTTTGCTTCTATGCATTCCACCATGTGGCCTTTCAATATTTATTTGAGCCCCACCTCTAGGTGTTAATCTATAATTTTATATTTTTATATTTCTTATTTTGTTGGCTAATTATAGGTATAAATATATAGAAAAATGCCACCTCTTGGTTGTTCTAAAAAGGACTGAAAACAACTTTTACTTGTCAATGCATTTGTTATCTCTCAATCCTCTAATCAACCACACATTTCTGAAAATGAAGTATATGATCATCTAGATGAGGACCATGAATCAGATAATGTACAAATTTTTGAGGAGGAACCGAAATCAAATAGGTCCAAAAGAACATTCAATTCCAAATGGAAGACAATATTTCTATGGGCTTATGACGCAAAATATTGTAATGGTGTTGAAAGGATAAAATGTTCATGGTGTGCAAAAAGGGAAACTCCATTTGCTAAATATGGAAGTAAAACTCTTCAAGTTAGTGGTTTAAACATCCATGCAATGTGGAGGCTTATAAATTTTCTTTACAATTTTTAGAGGGAGAAAAAAACATAGTACTCTTCCAATTACAAAACATGTAGAGTTAATGGTTGATGCTAAAAAAGAGAGAATATATCAGTGATTGAAAACATGTATTTTGTTTCCATATAGTATTTATCTTTGGAAGTATACAAGTCAATATATGACTTGAATTGTTATAAAAACACCCCTCACATGCCTATAACAGATGAATACTCAACATATACAAATACAACATTTGGAAAAGAGTTTGTAGAAACTGCTAAGGAGGTATATTGAAAAAAATTAGAAGATGGCATTTTGAAAAGCCTATTTTAAACACTTTTAGTTGATGAAAGCATCGATCAAACTATGGTGCAAATTTTGATTGTTTATATTACATATTTGAAAAATGAAGGAAGAGGTCCATGTTCTACAAAATTCATACACTTGCTAAAAATTAGGGATTGAACATCAAAATCAATGTGTGATGTTGTGACATCTCTTTTAGAAGAAATGAATCTATCCATGAAAAAGCTAGTTGGATTTGGATTTGATGGAGCATTATTCTTGAGGGGTATTCATAAAGGTTTATCTACTAAACTTCGTCGAAATGCCCCTCATTTTGGATATCCATTGTATATCTCATTGAGAAGAATTAAAAACAAATGATGTTTTGTCCTATTTTTAAGAGTTGCAAGCTATTGATAAATTTTCAAACAAGGCCTATTCATGGTTAGGGAAATATACTAAAAGACATGGATATTTAAAAGAGCTAATGGGGTCATTTCAAATCACAAGGATATAAGTGTTAAGATTTCTTCATATTAGATGGATTTCTATAACTAAATTCATGGAAAGGCTCATCAAGCTCATGCCTATTTTTTTAAGAGAATGGGAGTTAGTTGAGAAAAAAATGTATGAGCTGGATACAATATTTCAATTTTAATTTTTCATCCACTTTCATATGTGCTTATTGAGTTAAATAAGTTGAATTAAAATATTCAAGATGATCGTGTCGACTTTACATCTATTAGAGTGAGTTTTTATATCACTATTATCTTGTTTCATAAATGATTTCTATGAGACACATTTGGGGCAGGTGCAACGCACACATACTTTTTTTTAAGTAAAACACAACAAGGAACTCTTGAGTTTGTAGATTGCACAAGTATGGTACATGTACATGCATTAAGGTTTGAGAGTTTACTAAAGTCACAAATATTAGGGACACTAGATGATTGCATTATGTTGGAAAAAGGTTTTATAATGAGGGTAATTGACTCCCTAAATGAAAGGTTCACAAATTTATCTATTTTTAATGCAACAAAGTTTTTTAGTGCTTGTAACTATTATGAGGATATGGATGATAAAGATTCTCAAACAAGAACATGGCTGACATGTTTATGTGAGAAATTTAGTGTTGGAGATTTGGCTATTATAGACAATGTTAAATGTATGGGTGAAATGGATGACTTTATTTGTACTGTGTATAAATCTTATCCAAAATCACATATGTTTGGAGCATGTGATATATGTGGAGTTGAACCTAGATGGGTTGAAGGATTCCCATGTTTGATGCAACTATGGCCAAGAATTATTGTTATACAAGCTAGTACAAAAGTATGTGATATAGGGTTTTCAAAATTAAATCGGATAAAAAATGATGAAAGATCAAGACTTTCCTTAAAAACATTGGATATGTTAATGTTTTTATCTTTCAGTTCACCTCATGCTTTAAATTAGGTTGATTGGAACGCTATTTATGATGGATGGAAATAGATGAAACCTCAAAAGCCTCTCCCACTAGGAAAACAGATTCATATCTCTAATAATATAAGATCTAGTAATTTTGAAGAATGTGAATTTCTAACTTTCAGTGTTTATTATCACCTCTTACTCTATTGAGCACTTGAAAGAACCATTTTGGTAAGTGGAATTTTTTAGTTTTAGACCATTTGACTTTTACTTTTTCTTTTATAATATCTCTCAAGTTTTAACTTGTTCTACAATCAACTTATTTTACAAAAGTTTCTAAATTTTGTAATTTATCAATATACTTACCTTTTGATATTTTTGTTTCGTATCTCATAAATGCATGTCTATGAGCAAAATTTGAAGAAGAAAAATTTTAGGGGCTAATATTCGTAGGTGGGATAACTTACCATAATTTTTCCTTTTTTTTTTTTCAATTTCCATTATTTTCTAAAATGATTCACCTAAATTTTATAGTACACCATTATTTTACCTTAAAAATTGCCAACTAATTTAAAATCATTGGATCTAAATATTTCTACAAATATATGACCAAAAATTTTACATTTGCATATTAGGGACTAGTAACTTATTCACCAAGGTTTCTAAACTTTAAGATAAACTTCCATCCTTAAATTTTCCCTAAATTTGAAAGATAACATATTTGTTGTGATCATATGCATAGTCCACTATATACAAATTTAAAATTTAAAATCATGATTAATGTTATCACCTACCATTTGTGGAATGCATATATTCTAAGATAAAGACTAGTATTTATTTTGTTTATCATTTTTTTTGAAGATATGATTATAGGTTAAGTAGTAGGCATTGTATATGAAGGCATAACCATATTTTTTCCATCTTGTGTGTGAAGCTTTGATCAAACATATTGAATGTAATCATTGTATAATATTGTGCAAGATATACTAAGTTGGAGGTGGTTATTGGTTACATAGTCATTTAAGTTTTTAGGACACATTTATTATGTAATATAAATTTGGGATAGATGGTTTAATGAAAACAGATGGAGATACACGAAACATGATGTAAAAAACACTCGAGTACACCTTTGATTTGGGGACATAATTTACTATTTCATTTTGAAAATAATTAATACAATTTTTAAAATTTATTATTATGTAAATGTGCATTTTTCAGATTTGACTATATTATCTAGATTTTTTTAACTACCATTTGGTTTTTGAAATTTAATTTATTTAATAGAAATGAAATGTAGAGATAATATAGTGTTTTCAATTGAAATGTATTTTTTTAAGCTTTTCATTATGTAAGGGATGCCATGAATATATGCCCTTCTTATTGAAATTAGGACTAACCCTTCAAATTTGATCATTGAGAGTAATGTGACAAATCAATGATGGTGTTTTTCTATTTTTCAATCTTCTTCTTTTATTTGAATGTGATTCTAACTCATAATCCTGGAAATTTATCCAAATTTCTATCAAATTTGTAAAAGACATCACTCACAGCTAAATTTATTTACTATTTATCTGAACGGAAAATAGCATCCACCTATGGTATTCATCCACTCATGGTATTTATTCACACATGGAACTTACCCATAGTATTGTAACATTGATCCAAATGGAAAATGACATCCACCCATGTTGTTTATCCACCCATGGAATTTACCTGTGGTATTGTAACTAAAAAAGGCTTAAGTGACAAACCACATTTTGTAAAAGGACATAGTGTCCACCACAATGTAGCTTTTACAATTCTTCTTTGTTTTAATAAGAGTTTTCTTTGTGGGGTTGTTTACTATGTGTTCTCCTTTTTTTTTTGCATGTCAAATTTTCAAATGTTGGGGGCCTCCCCCAAGATCTAGATCAATGGTGTCAAAGTGGGTTACAAATGCATATCAATCAAGTTTATCAAATCCGGTTACAAATCCATAGCAATCAAGTTTTTATTTAAGAGTTTTCAAGGTTGAAGTCCACAAAAGGTTCTTATTCTTTGTCCCACAACCTATTTTTTCTTATTATTAGAAAATCCAGGTATTGGGGCTCGAATCGAGAATTTTGTTTTGGGTATAACTCAATTTTATTTTTATTTTGTGGGGAGGGGGTGGTTTCAACATCCTTTGCTACAATTCTCGATAGGTGTCAAGGATAAAATCGGGGGAAATTTTTTGTTTCTTTAGTTATGTCCCATTGTTGTTTGAAGCAATAGGTCCAAGATTCAAATTGGAGGGAGTTTTAGGCAGATGATTGACGTCAAGAGCTCTGGATGACCAAAGATTCTGAATATTTTTCATTTTAGTATAACTTATAGTTGTGTTGCTTCTCCAAAGCTCCTTTGTGGTATTGTGCAAGAATATTCATATTTTCATTATGCAGTCTATTGTATAATTTTGTATTGTATTTACAGAAGATATATTTTATTGGTTGTAAAGGTTTGAAGGCATTAAGTGTAGTTTTGAAGTCTCTTGTTGTTTAGTATTCTTGTATGTGATGGGAACCATGACTTTGATATCTATTTATGGCATGTTTGGTAAGAAGTTGTTAGATTGAGAGTGTAAGGATTTAAATCATTAAGGATATGTTCAGCAATGTTTAACAATAGTTATTCGAGACTTGGGATTTGGAGATAGAGAATCCCCTGAATGGTTTAAAGAAGAAGATGTTTCCAATTAGTAGGATCAATAGATATTAGATGTTGATATTGAACATGAAGGAAGAAAATGGTGGCAGCAAGAAAAGCATTCTCCAGCGAGAGCACCAGAGCCAAAACCACTTTATAAGCACCCATCATATCCTTCCCAATAGTGGGGATGGGATACAAAATTTCCTCAGTGATTTTTAGTTCATATCCTCCACTGCACTCACAAGTTTTACAAAAGAAACCACATCACGGGTCTTATCCTAGCCAAGCATCACAAGCTACCTTGTTTGAACCACCTCAAATGTCACATTTTCATAGACCCCAACACCATTTTCGAGGAATTATACACTTTGTGATCCAATACGAAGGAGGGGTGCCTCAATACCACTCTTCAGGTCATATAATGTGTGACTTACCTCAGTAAGGCCACTGGTTGAATCATTGTAATATGCGACCAGGAGGGAAATCGAGGATTATGACTAATATGATGCATAACCAAATTCCCCAACCCAACGCTATGTTGCCTACACAAGTAGAGGCATTGTTGCAACCAAAAATATTTCAAGCAATGTTGAGTGGTTTTCCTCATTTTCCTCTTGTGCCAACACAACAAGTATTCAATTCACATCCTCCTTCACCAACCATGTAGAGATACAATAAGGAATTTTTGGGTGGTGATTTTAGTTCATATCCTCCACTGCACTCACAAGTTTTACAAAAGCAACCACATCACGGGTCTTATCCTAGTCAAGCATCACAAGCTGCCTTGTTTGAACCACCTCAATGTCACATTTTCATAGACCCCAACACCATTTTGGAGGAATTACACATTCTGTGATCCAATACGAAGGAGGGGTGCCTCAATACCACTCTTCAGGTCATATAATGTGTGATTTACCTCAGTAAGGCCGCTGGTTGAATCATTGTAATATGCAACCAGGAGGGAAATTGAGGATTATGACTAATATGATGCATAGCCAAATGCCCCAACCCAACACTATGTTGCCTACACAAGCAGAGGCATTGCTGCAACCAAAAATATTTCAAGCAATGTTGAGTGGTTTTCCTCATTTTCCTCCTGTGCCAACACAACAAGTGTTCAATTCACATCCTCCTTCACCAACCATGTAGAGATACAACAAGGAATTTTTGGGTGGTGATTTCAGATACAAACAGGCAGTAAAGTAGGCCTAATAATGTTTGGCCATAATTCCAATCAAAGTATATGTGTGCAGAAGAAATTGAGAGCATTATTCGCATGCAACTTACTATAACTCACACCCATGATCCCTATGTTGATGATTATTATCATCAAGTAATTCAAGAAAAGAATTCTACTGGCTCTCGAGGAAAAAGTCAATTTTTACCATATTTTCTACGTGAATTATCACCTTGAACAAAATTTGTAACAGAGCCACATGCTTATCTTCAGGTAGAGGCACTTGGAAGAGTTCCATTTTTTTGTTCTGGAAGTGGACAGTTCTTCAACACCAAATGCATCAGGTGATGATGTAGATGAATCAAAGGGAACTGAGAGACCACTTGATTAGTAACCAATGTTGGTCGCAAGGATTGTTATTGAGGATGGGTTGTGTGTTCTTCTTGATGTGGATGATATTGATCGATTTTTGCAAGTATCTCAACTATAATATAATGGGGCCCAATTAAAAATAAGGCGATATATATTTTTGGAAGGATTAGCAACTTCTCGACACTTAGTTGATCCTATTGGAGTAGAGGGTGGCCATCCAATCAGGTTAGCTCCAAAATACGACCTTGTTTTTCTACACATGGTTTCTCTTTCCAAAGACAGAAATTCTTTATCAAAATACCTTAAGCTTATCACACCTATAAGTGAACTTGCATGAATTGTCTCCATGGCAGTTTTTCGTCATTTACGTTCTTTTCTTAACTCCAACTCTGAGTTCTTAACTCCAACTCCGAGTGCTACAATTGGAATTACAATGATTGTGGCTATGTTTGTTTTCAACATGGATTTAGATGCCCTTATTGCTTGTTTGACACTAGTAGTTTGTTCTTCAGAGGAACCACCACTTTGTCCTCTTGGAAGTTCTACTAGTAATGGGGCATCCATGGTTTTAAAATTTGTTCTGGAAAGAGCTAGAGATACCCTCACAGATTCATGTGCTAAATATACCATACAATATGTCTAGAGAAAGCACAAATAAATTTTTGATAGGGTTAGAATCGTAAGAATGCATCAACCACTTTTGTCAAATTTGATTTAAAACTGAAAACAATTTAGATGGTGAAAAAAAAAGAAAACTTGGTTCTGATTCCTTAAAAAGGAAGTCAAGAGAGGAAAGATCCTTGTTTTAAGCTTCATAAGTCAAGTGTGGATGTTGAAAAGACGATAGTGGAATATTTTGATAAGGGATAACTCACAAAATTAGTTTTATTAGTCATATGAAATTGACTGGAAGTTGATCGACATGATCATGAGAGGGATGCCATCCAAGCCCTCAAGCTCTTAGATAGATGAGTTGAGAGAAAAATATTGAAGAAGAGTTCAAGTCTAGTAAGACAGTCATTGAATGAGCTCAGGATCTAATGATGATAAGTGGTTACAATGAAGGATAATGTACATTTTGAATATCTTCTCACTTTAAAATCCTTTCATCGTAGTTGATTTCTCCAGGAACCAATCCTTTTGAGGGCCCAAATGATTTTCCCCAAGATGATGATGACATAATTTGAACTGATTTTATTAGAGAGGTTGTTGCTTTATTACAAAAATTTAAATATGAGTAATTTGAAGAAGCCTTTACAACATATAATTGGATAGGAGAATGTACTAAATAAGCCACCATACTTTGACCAAGTAGATTCATAAGGATCAAAATTATGGGTCACCCACAAACCCAAGGTTATGGGTCAACCACACAAAACCCTTCTCATCAAAGTCCATTTCCTAAGACGCACATTGTCAGTATCATAGTTGGTCAAAAGCATTACATGGTATCTCTATCCTTAGATATTTGTTAGTCATGGTTATGGGTCATCCACAAACCCACGCTTCATCAAAGTCCATTTTCTAGGCCACACACTATCAGTATCATAATTGGTCATGAGCATTATAGGGTATATTTATCCTCATATATTCATTTATCATGGTCATGGGTCAACCACAGAAAACCCTACTCTTCAATGCCTCTTTATATTCAATAAAGACTTCTCAGGAGAGAACTTCAGGCAATGGGGACCATTGCTTCTTAAGGGGGGGGGGAATGATTCAAATGGAAAGTGGCATCCACCCATGGAACTTACACACGATATTGTAGCAATGATCTGAATGGAAAGTGGCATCCACCCATGGAATTTAGCTGTGGTATTGTAACTAAAAAATGATATAAGTAACAAGCTGCATTTTGTAAAAGGAAAGAGTGTCCACAATGTTATCACTTAGGTTGTTCCCCAAAACTTGTGAGAAAAGGGAATACGGCCGAGGTAACCACTAACCAACCTTTTAGATGCAGCTTCTAGCCAAACTGCATCCAGAGAGGGCTCTCTCTTTATATTTTAGCTTTGTTTTGAGGTATTTTTGGCTAGTTATGATGTACAGGGTTTTGTTTTAAGTTTGTTGGATGGTGATCTTAAACAGAGTTGGGATACAAGTCTGAAACAGTTTATTTCATTAGGAAAATGGAGTCTATGAGGACGAACTACTGGGTGTGTTTTCTTTGATAAAGGGAAATACTACAGAGCAAGATAATCGATCTTGGAACAATTTTTAAAATCTGGAAATTGATGGAATGTGAGCCAGTGGATGAAGGGCAGTTAAGAATCCTTCATCATGTTGGCAGAGGGAAAGTGCATGAATATTATCAAGGAGCAATAAAGAATTCCTTGGCAATATTCAAAGTGAAAGAATCAGTGGAAACATGAGCAGCTAAGAATTCTCGTTTATGCTAATTCTGAAGAAAACATAATTAACAACAAAGATTGAACACAGAGTGTATTAAAACAAATTTTGGGCTATTCTTTTTCCCTGTTGCTAAGATTATGAAACATATATGAAATTTGCAAACACAGAAAACACAAAACAAAGTTTAGAATAACTTATTGATCCATAGAGAGACACAGGAATTTTGTAGCAAGCCCCAGAACATCAAATCCACATTCAGATGGTCCAACATCAGTGAATTTCAACAACCTTTGTATTAAAAAATCTCAGAGTTACAGCGCAGTCCAGAGAAGAAATCACCAACCCAAAATACATCTGACGGGGAGGTACTTATACAAAAAAGGAGTTACAAAATATCTTATGGAAAAATATCCTGCAATAAATTCATTCATCTACTTTACAGGAGAAGTAAATCAGAGAAATGAATGCAGGAGTAAATGTTGGTGTGCTGGATGTTTAGTTGGTCAGAGATATTTGACTTTTTGAATAGAGTAAGTTCGCTGGTAGCTGTCTCTTCATTTTTCATTCCTGCGTTGTCGTCCCCGCCCTTTTATCTCCACGTGGTCCTGCATTAATGAGTTGCAGTCCCAGCCTAATTTCCTCTTTTTGCTGTTTTCACCTTTATGACATGTGCCACGTGTTTTTGACACTTGATTAAATGCAGACGATAAAGGGAAATTGGAACTACGTTGGTAAAACTTCCAACATACTCTGCCACCGTTAGTCTGTTGGAAACTGATGTCTTTGTATTTTTATTAGTGTTTCATCAGCTTCAGTATACCTGTAGAAGTTCGGTTGGACTTCAAAAAGATGATTTATTTCATGTTCAATATAGAACAGATTTTCCAATTTGTCATATAAGCTCTGTCCAGTGGGAGGTCCTATGCCTTCTAAAGTGTTTGATGATGCAGTGATCTGGTTCGCAACATATGTGTTTACCCTGTGAGCATATTATTCATGTGTCAATAGTCTTTGATTGCTGGTTAACAAACTGGGTAGACCCTTCTGCTGTAAGACTGTAAACTTCTTTATAAAGGAATTTATTTCCATCTGCATTTCTTGGCACTTTCTTTCCAGGTTCTGTATAAAATTCCTCATGGTCAGCACCTTTTCCACTGTCAAAATGGTGTCTGTTCTGTCCCTGATCTCCAAAGCTACTAACTGTTCTCTGGTATGAGTATTCAAAAAATGGATTAGTTTATTGGCCTACTCAGGCATGTTTCCCAATGATTCCCTAGGCCTTTGAATTTCCACTTGGGCCCTTTCTATCAATTCTATTTGTTCATGGATCGTTTGAATTGATTGCCATTGGTCAGTGATAGACTGGCCAATTTTGGTCCACAAAATTGTTTTAATGTCTGCTAGAGATTTATGTAGTGTCATGCGGAAAGAGTTATATTTGCGGACAAATCTAACCTCCCTAGGAGTCTAAGACTCTCTAGTGACAAACAAACCAAACAAGAGCAATCCTTCTCTAAACACACATTATTCTATGAGAGATCAAGTGTTTTCCGATCTTACCTTAGGTCCAACGCTTGTTGTAGCAGTCCAGCCTTGCTGATCCAAATGAGCTCCTCCTTCACTTTAAGACCTGCATACACTAACAAAGAAAACGATTACATAACACCTGAATATTCATCATAAAACAAAGCATATTCATCACATAGACCAAGGAGTACATGAAATAATTCATTTACAACAAATCATTGAGAAGAATGGACTTATTTGTATTAAGGAAACAAAAAAGGAACCATTACAACCTGAGCCTTGGTGTTGTGCAAGCTCCTCCCAGGGTCCAGCAAGAGATTTCCTCTACTTTGACAAGCTCACCCACTTCCAATATGGCAACAAGAAAGGATGGTAATCTCTCCCCACAAGTTAACAATGGAATTCCTAATTCCAGCAGCATCTACCCTTTGGAATGTTCAGCTTTTAACCTCCCCTCCCTTGGCCCAATGCATGTATTTATAGTGTTCTAGAGGAAGTTATTTAGTTCCAACATCAATGGGATACTCCCTCTTTTGGATGGGGTAGCTCCTCTCTTGATGGGATAATTTCCTCTATCATAGGGATGCATGAACCATCTGGAGGCGCTCAATACACGTCAAACACTCTTCTAGAAGGCTCTAGAAGTGACCACAAGTAACTTTTTAAAGATGAAACTCGCGCCTTTTGACCTTTACAGGGGTACGCACCCATCCTTTGGCTTACAGAGCGTACAAGTACGCAGGTACAATGTGTTTGGGATGCGTACACGCAGGCAAGGTAGAGAGAACCTGCGTACCCAGAGATAAACATGTTTTTAAGTGACTTTCTCTCTTTTTGAAGTTTGACATGAAGAGCAGAGGTATGAGGCTTGACAAGGAGGATAATATGACTATTGATGGAGCCATATTAACTGCAGATAGTCATGGTGACAAATTTCAGTGTAACAATCCTTTCCCGACCCCATTCACCGAACAGGTCCTAGATAATGTAGATAGCCAAGAAGCATACTCTTTCACTGATGGGCTCTCTGGGTACCATAAGATCAAAATCGCGCCTGAGGATAGAAGAAAGACAACCTACGCAACTGAATGGGGATGTTTTCAATACATCGTAATGCCTTTTGGGTTGAAGAATGCGCCAGCGATCTTTTCATGCGTAGTCATTGCGGCATTCAAATAATTCATTCGTAAATTTCTAGAGGTATACTTTGATGATTGGTGTTGGGCGCGGGATCCCTCAAGAATCATTTTGGGGCTAAAATCCCATATTTTGGTCAAATTTTGTAACCCAAGTGTAAAGACTCCGCATTTTGTGGTCGTGGAGTGTGTAGCTGTTAAAGAATCATAGGGTTGTCCACCCTTACTTTGGAAATCTAATGTCAGCCGTAAAATATCTACCCATGGTCTATTGACCATGGGATTGTATAAATAGAGCTAAGCTCTAAGTAGTTTGAGGGAATGAAGAGGAAGAGAGTCATAGCTTAGAGTAAGAAGTCTAAGTCTTAGCGTAGGTAGAGGCTCTGCAGCTGAGTGTGCAGAGTCCTAGGGTAGAATTCCATAGCTGAATGTGCGGACCCCTACAACTGAGTGCACAGGGCGGGTCGAGTCTGTAATTGTTCTGAATTATCAATAAAGAGAAGTATTCTACGATTTCTACGTCTTTATTTCCTGTTAATGCATCTTGTTACATTGGGTATGAATTTCACTTATAATTCTTATATGATATGTTGGTTAAGTGAAAACAAGTAAGAATTTATGTTATGCAAAGCTAAATAAGATTGGTTAATAAGATAAGTAAGACACTTACCCTAGTTTGGGAGATACCACATTTCGCTACCCTAGCAGCACAAAAGTCCTTGAGCTACAGGTTAGGGCCACACAAAAATCTATTGTACCCTTTCATAGAGGTGTTGAAGGGTGGAATAGAGGGCTAAGAAACCTGCGTAAAGGAAGTTATAGACGGAATAAACTGACATCACAACCATCTCAAGGGTACAAAAACTTGGTTCCAACATCCCCCCATACTGCTTCGAGTGATACTTCAGTCCGCACCTTGTGGGTTGATGCCGAAAGGGCCAGTAGTGTAGGGATATTTTTGGTTAACTAACATTGAACTTGGGTCATGCCCCCTTAAGCCAACAAATGGTTCCATTGCCAGGACCGGAATCTTCATAAGAGATGTATGATGTCGTATCACTGGAATCCACTAAGAAGGATATTGGAGACTGGCTGGACAGAAAGATCCATGAATTCGTGGCATAGGAGAAAAGAAACCCACGACTGATAAAGGAACAGTGGTTGGACCAGTACTTGTATACAGAGATCCACAAGATCTTTTTCTACTCTTTCCCTATTGAGCTATACAAATGGATCACGAAGCTAGCGGATAGCCAAGGAAGGTGAAAACTTGATAGTGTTGTTTTGTGGACCTCAGACCTATTGCGAAGGTTAGAAGCATCGGAGGATAATATCGCTCGCGCTATCGATCATCAGCTCGATCGCGTCATAGGAGGATTTGTTACTGAATTCACTGTCAACACCTTAATCATCTATAGTGAGGCGAAGTGACGCTTTTTCAAAGGACTGCGAGGTAAGTATGTAAAATATTTGAATACTTGGATTGAAATGTTGTTTTGCGAAAAAAAGTGTTATGCAGCTACCTTGATGTTTGGGACTACGCGAAGCGAAAAAACTTAAAAGAATGAAGGAAATAAGGTCCAAAGTATAGCCCCTTGATTTCACCTCCGCGAAGGGATGAAGAACCAATAGCAAAGGTTTCTTTGCGAACTACTATTCAATTAATAAGACAAGGATTCCTGCGAATACCACCTCCGCCCACACCACCTTTGACTTCACCGCCATCACCGCCAACTTCACTCGTACCACCTGCACCTCCACCGCGGTTTAGTATGGCAAACATAGTGAAGTTGGCTTTGTTCAAAGGCTTGGGAAATGTGGATCCGAACCAATTCTGGTTCATTGTGAGTGATGTATGGGAAGCTCAAGGTGTTACAGATAATCGCATAATGAAGGCAACACTAGTAAGTTCTCTACAAGATCGCGCGCTAACTTGGTATATTAAGTACTCTAATGATAATCCAAATGCTGGAATAGCAGACATCCAGGCAGCACTAAATAGGGAATTTAGCAGGCCTAAATCTGAGGCACAATCAATTGTGGGATTCAAAGAGATCGCAATGCAACCAGGCAAGACGCCTTGGGAACTCGATCAAAGGCTGAAATGTATAATCTGTGAAGCCAACATGAATTTGACAGATGGACAGCATCATGAGTGGTTTGTGGCTTCACTACTACCAGGCTTAAGGAGTGCGTTGTTGCAGCAGAAGGTAACAACTCAAGAAGAGGCCTTGGGGATTGCCATGAGACTACATGAGACTCCAATGTATGATCTTAATCTAGGAGTTCAACACATTCATGTGCAGCTAAAGAATCTGTGCCTTGAGATGCAAAGTCTGAAGTAGGATAGGACGATTTGGCTAGAGGTGCGCGAGGAGGTATTGTACTAGAAATGCAAGAGTCTGGGTCATGACAAAGACCATTGACCGGTCTTTGTGAATTACCTTCCAGGAGGAGGACTGATGCCTTTAAGGCTGGAAGCTCCAGCAAGACCTAGCATGACACCTGCTTTATGGTGCGTTATCTGTCAGGTAGCAGGAAACCATGCCACGGATAACTGTCACTTGCTATAGAAGTATGTGCAAGCACCACAACAATTGTTCTCCAACTATTGTAGGTCAGTAGGACATGATGAGCATACTTGCAAGAGCTATGAATTGATGATGGATAGAAACCCTGCCTACAGGGTTCAAGCTAAAACACGGCCCCTTGACTAGAATGCAGGGATGACGCAGACAGGATTTGAGGGGCGCAGACGAGGCCGAGGCATAGGAGGACCTGGTAGGGGTCAAGGATAGTTGATTTGCTACAATTACTGAGGACTAGGACACTATGCCAACGATTGCACTAATCCAACACATCCTTCGTGCAAGTATTGCATGTTGTTTGATCATGAGATAGAAGATTGTCCTACATTGATAGCTAGGATACATGACAAATGAGCGCTACCACCTCCCCCGACTCAGAACCTGCAAATGATAAGGTCTGAGCCGCGCGAGGAAAATCTGAACATAAATATAGTGCTCTGGAGTGGAATCACGATGGGATATGACAAGGGGATATAGCTGGAAGACATTACATGGGTTCACAAGGCCCTGACAAAAGAAGCTAAGTTTGATTTGGAGTTCACTCGAGAAGCCTTCATGGAAGCTAAGAAGAGCTTCGCTGAGGCCTCCACTTCAGGAAGCAAGGATAAGCCTGAGCCGGAGATGGACCCCTCTATTCTCACAACTTTCCTGGAAACCTGTATGAAGTTACTGCGCGGTAGTAAGGCTATAAAAGGGCTACAATAACTCATCAATAGACGTGCTGGAACCACGCCAAGTGAGCCGCACATAGTGCAAAAGATTGGCAAGCATAAAACAAGGACGGGACAGGAGATGAGACTGACTTCACAAATAGGATAGTATGAAATGGATCAGGTCATTTTGGACCTAGGGTCGAATGCGAATGTTCTGCCAAAACAAACTTGGGAGAAAATGGGGAGACCTACACTACAATGGTCTCCAATTCAACTAAGGATGGTAAATCAACAGAAAATCATCCCCATGGGGCGGCTGCAAGGGGTGGCCATGGACATTGAGGGAGCGAGTGCACTGGCAGACTTTGAGATAATAGAGATACTGGATGATAGCAATCCCTACCCTGAACTCCTGGGAATTGACTGGGCTACTGATATGAACGGGGTAATCAATCTGAAGAAGTGAAAGACGATCTTTGAGAAAAAGTCATTGTGCATAATAATACCCCTGGATCTTAAAGGATCACACTATATGGAACCAGTGCACGATTATGAGAGTGTTAATGATCTGAACTGCATCTATAAGATAACATCATGAGACCAAGATTGGGTGAATCCCACCGTGGATGGACAGATTATGTCGGATAGCAAGTATTCCTGCACTTCAGATTACGACAAAGAAATAGAATGCTGGAAAAATTGGTTACATGAGGTAACTACGCTGAATTGCAACATGCTGACCCGATCACTGCGTTGTGTGTCGTCAGAGGTAAGAAATATGCCTACTTATGATGATCTAAATGAGTTAGATATCTTTTTGGATGCATTTGAAAGGGAGGTGCTAGAAAAGCAACACTTTTAGACCTTGGACTAGACACTGCGCGCTGCACCTGCAAGATGGTGGGGTACGCAAAAGGAAGCTTTGATGATTGGCGCTAATGTAGGAGGATGATGAGAGCAGGATTTGGGAAGCCTAAGATGTGACTGACAGGTAAGTACGATAAATATAATGATCCGCATGCACATTTGGCCAAATGGACGCAGGATTATGGAGAAAAGCCACAACCTGAGTGGGTGCAACTGTTCTGTCATACCCTGAATGTTATCCCAATGAATTGGTATATAGAAAAAAAGCTCCGCCATGGGACAGGTGAATGGGATATCCTACACAAAGAATTCCTGATGACATTCAACATTGAGGACAATTTTGACAGTATTAACGAAGCGCTACAAGAAGTGAAAGCAGCCATCTTTAGGATACCACATGATCCTTTAGACCTGATTCAGCCTGAATGGGCTACTAGGCTGACTCATGCACTTGAGTGTTATATTTTAACTGCTAAAGATGAGGATGTGGATCTGCGGAAGGTCAAAATTCTAGAAATAGAAGGACATCGTGAGGTTCAAGGACTGCAGATTGAGAACATTGATATAACTGCATCCATGAAAACAAAACAAGTGAACATTGGTAAGGAGGAAAAATCCAAATTTGTGAAGATTGGAAACTACTAGGACAATGCGACGGTGGATAAGGTCGTTGAATTGCTCCGCGAATACCTAGACTTATTCTCTATCAAGTTTACAGATCTGAAAGGAATAAGAAAAGACCTAGGAGTGATGAAGATCACATTAAAACCCGATGCGAAGCCGGTTAAGCAGAGGCCTTACCGCCTCAATCCGAAATACAAGGAGAAGGACAGCTTAGAGCTAGACAAAATGCTAGTAGCAGGCATCATTGAGCCTGTGGAAGAATCCAATTGGGTAGGTCCAATGGTGGTGGAAGAGAAGAAGACAAAGGATGAGTTAAGGATATGCATGGATCTCAAAAAACTGAATGACACTTGTGTGCATGATCCTTTCTCGACTCCATTCACAAATGACATGTTGGAAAATGTAAGTGACCAAGAATCATATTCCTTCATTGATGGGTTCTCTGGGTACCACCAAATAAAAATTGTACCGGAGGATAGGAGCAAGACAACCTTCACGACTGATTGGGGTTGCTTTCAATATACTGTAATGCCATTTGGATTGAAGAATGAGCCTGCAATATTATCGCATGAGGTTGTTGTGGTATTCAAAGAATTTATTCATAAGTTCCTGGAGGTATAATTTAATGACTGGACTGTATTAGGGCTGGTTAAGTGCCATGTAGAGAGCTTGCACTTGATTCAAGATACTTGTCGAAGATACCAGATTGTGCTCAATCCTATGTTACTTTTGGGAACCTATTGGGGCATGTGGTTTGCAGACAAGGAATGATGGTAGACCCCATGAAGATCATGGTGACACTGAACTTGGAAGTGCCAAGGAGTGTGAAACAGCTGCATGCTACTTTGGGGCATACGGGATATCATAGGAAGTTTATCAAAATCTATGCCCAGATCACTACGCTAATGGAAGAACTGTTGAAGAAGGATGTCACGTTCTATTGGAACGATGACTATAAGAAAATATTGGATATATTGAAAGATAAGATGGTTATGCGTTGATTCTAGTCTTCCTGGTCTGGAAGAAAGAGTTTCATGTACATGTTGACGTGTCATGTATAGCGCTAGGGGCCATACTAACACAGGATGGAGGCAAAGGCTTGGACCATCCTATCGTGTTTGCAAGCCGTAGATTATCCAAAGTAGAGAAGAACTATTCTACCACTGAACGGGAGGGGATAACTATGGTGTATGCGCTCTAGAAGTACTAGCACTATTTTCTAGGCCATTTTAAAATGTATATCGATCAGTCTACACTAAAGTACTTGGTCAATAAGCCTATGTTGGTGGAGCGAATCTGCAGATGGCTCTTATTGTTCCAAGAGTATGATTTTGAAGTTGTTGTGAAGCTTGGACGATTGAACACAAGACCAGATCATCTGTCACAAATCGAAACAGGGGAGGAACATACTAACTTGGAAGAAGGATTGCCTGACACGCAGCCATTTGTAGTGTGTGTCATGGATGGTAATTTCAAGGATACAATACACTTCCTAACAATAGGAACTGCATTGGAAGGATACTTTGTCCAGCAAAATAAGGAATTAATGGTGCGCACAGAGGTTTTCTCTTTCATTGCTGGGAATCTATACAAGATGGGGACTGATGAGATATTGTGACAATATGTACCTGAGTTTGAACGAAGCATCATGGTCATAGATGCTCATGGGGTTCCGCGGGAGGACATTATGCAGGGAGAGCAACCGCGCAAAAGATTCTACGTGCAGGTTGTGGTGGCCAACCCTTCATCAGGATTCAAAATTATATTGCAAGGCGTGTGATGTATGTGAAAGAACAGACAGGCCATCGTGGAGGGACGAAATGCCTTTGAATCCACAAATGATGTTGCAACCCTTCGAGAAGTGGGCAATAAATTTTGTAGGACCCATTCAGCCACAAGGGAAGACAGGGGCGAGGTACATTATCGCTGCGACAGAGCATTTGACTCATTGGGTAGAAGCGCAGCTGGTGAAGAATTGCATGGGTGCGACGGCCACGAAGTTCCTATTCGAGCATGTACTGATGCGATTTGGATGTACAAGGATCTTGATCAATGATCAT
Source organism: Pinus taeda (assembly GCA_000404065.3). NCBI lineage: Eukaryota > Viridiplantae > Streptophyta > Pinopsida > Pinales > Pinaceae > Pinus > Pinus taeda. Next base: position 99,408 of record APFE030996412.1, on the reverse strand, counting down.
GGTACGCACTTCCTGAATGAGATGATTAGTGCACTAACGGAGGAATTTCAGGTGTATCACCAAAAGAGCACACCTTATCACCCACTGGCTAACGAGACAATGGAGGCATTCAACAATGTGCTTGAAAATGCACTGACCAAGGTTTTCATTGCTCAGCGAAGTGATTGGGACCTATGCATACCTGTAGTATTGTGGGCTTATCGAACAACATGAAAAAAGTTGACAGGACAAACCCCTTTTAGGCTTTTCTATGGTGTGAAAGTTGTAATGCCTATGGAATACATCGTGCCTAGTCTGCGCATAGCAGCGCTCACAAGTATGACAGATCACAGAGCCCTAGAAGACAGGCTCGCGCAGCTGGAGGAGCTCGAAGAAGAAATATTTTTAGGTGGGTTTCACCAACAGGTCCAAAATTAGAGTGAAAAGGCATGGCATGATTGACACATCAAGCTTCGCACCTTTAAGGTGAATGACTTGGTGTTGTTGTATGACAGTAAGTTTGATCAATTTCCAGGGAAATTTAGAATGCATTGGTTGGGGCCCTATGTTATTAAGGAGATTACTAATGATGGAGCAGTCCAATTGGTTAAGTTGAATGGAGATCCCTTCCCAAGAAAGATGAATGGAAGTCGATTGAAGCCATACATAGGTGACCTAGCCATCTGATTATGTGATAGTAGCATAGTTTTAGTGCTTTAGGCAGTTGAAAGGAGGTGCAGGAATATAAAATACATTGCCCAGGTTGGCGAGTTGCGCAATTTCAGGACTGCACGAAGCACCGAAGTGTCACAGGGTCTGCGACAACATGAACGCAACTGCGCTACTTGTAGAAATAGCGCACAGGTCCGATTGAAAGTGATTGTTAAAGTCACTATTCACAATTTGATGGTCAGATTGTGGCCAAATGGAGCGGGTGGCATGCATTTAAGGCAAAATTTATGGATTAGATTCTTGAAAATTTGCCACCAATCTAGAATTAATGGGTCAAATGCGGGGGGAAGGGTCGGATTTGAATTCAAAAGGCCCTATATATCACAAGTGGTTGTCCAACAAAAAACACTTGGCATTTTAAAAATTTAGTTGTTGTGTTATTAGGTGTGTATGGACCGTGCGAATTTTGAGGCTTTGAGATCAAGTTCAGCATTTGAGAGATTATCAAAGGAGATGCAGGACCTCTTGAATAGAATGATGTCGACAATCGAGGAAGCTGCGCAGGAAATTGAGGTAGTAGACGCTACCCCAGAGAGTGTCAGAGTGGTAGTCAAAGTCCCTAAATCACCCAGAACACCGAGACCAAAGAAGGATAAGCAGGCTATGCTACCGATGTGCATATCACCAAGAAACCCACAAAGGACCAAGCTCACTTTGCAGGAGAAGGGGAAGACCATTAATCTGGAGGTACACGAGGAAGAATTTGAAGGAATCCTGGTGGATGAGGAGGATTTGGAAATGGAAATTGAAACCCAGTGTCCAGACCATATTACTGGGTTACCATAATATGTTCCTCTGCATAAGGGCAAAGCCAAGGTGCCAAAGGACATAGACGAGAGCAAGAGCTCCCTGCAAACTTCGTTGCTCCTGTATGACATTATTTTTGAGGGGCCACACTTAGGGAAGGTTCCTGTACTAAAGTTTGAAGAGTGGGACCTCACACATCACGAGAAATTCCCACATTTAACAACTGAGAAGCTAATGTGTCGATGGATTGACATGACTGCTGGAACGATCGAATTGGAGCTACGAACATGGCTCAAGGGTGTAGAGAAAGTCGCGCTGCTCAACCTGCTCTCTGTACCACATTACCACTACACCCCAGTGACTATCTTTGTCATGAGGCAGCTGCTCTACTCGGTGCATGATGGGTATTTGTGGCTAGAGGAGCCCACTCCTATCACAAACCACTTGATCAATCAGATCACACAACTTCCTTACTTAGGGGAGGATCCAGCGAATATATTAGAAGGAAAATGTGGTGAGTTGGCCCTCGCGAAAGCTATGAAGAAGAAATTGAAGTTGGAGAAGAAGAAGCCGGGATATGCCATCTCCAATGTTAACAACCCTGCAGTCAAGGTAGCAATGCAAATATTAGTAGGGAAGGTGATGTGGAAGTGTCGCACGGATGAGGTGCTTGCGCCTATGATTGCATTAGTAGCCCAATGCCCTAAGGGAGTCCAATTCAACTAAGTGAATTATCTATGTGATGAATTCCTTGAGAACTGTCACGAGGCACAAGAGAAGGGCAATACATTCCACTACGCGTGGCTCTTGCTGTCAATTGTGTGGTTGCATGGGAGCTACTAGAAGACAACCAATTCCCTTCGGTCGCACCGAAGCTTCCAAAGGTAGCGAAGTACACTTCACTGTGGGTGACCAAGGATGCACAACATATAAAAGAAAGCAAGATCTTTTGGATCTTGATGGAAATGAGTATTCGGATGGGGATCAATCGCAAGCTGTGGTTGTCACCCACAGTATACGCTAGTTTCCAGAGCTTTGAAGAGTTAAAAATGGATTTCCACCATGTCTTTATCAAGGTGTGGAAGGTCCCTATGAAGACATGGCATAACTTACCATATATGGAGACTGATGACGTTATCTTTGCAGTCCTCGAGTCTTGGCCGCTAGAGTGGTGTGCTACAATAGGCTCCACGGCGGAAACGGACAAGTCCACCATGCAGCATGAGAAGGTAGAAACAAAAATTTGAGTGGCACAGTTGGCAAGGAAGCGTAGGAAAGAGGAAGAGGAAGCTAAGGCCCAAGTAGCATGCGATGCCATGAAATTGGCTGAACAGCAAAGGGTAGGAGGAGAAGAGCACGAAGAACAAAAATCACCTTCCCCCGCAACTGAAGCAGAAATAGAGGAACCAATAGAACAAGGTGGCGCGGACCTGCCGACGACATCCACCCAAATCAAGAATAAGCAACCACAAGAGAAGTCAGTGCCACAAAAGAAAACCAAGGCATCCAAAAAATCCTCTGACCCAATCACCCTCACTGACGGAGATTTGCACAATATTGGAGAAACAGTGAGGGATGTCACCGCGAAGGCCTTCCAACAATTCGGAGAACAACAGAAACTGGTATTAGGGGCTCTCAGGACAGAGCTGCAGAAGTTGCATGCTAGCACTCCACAGGTTGGCATAGTGTCCACTAGCCTCGCGATCGGCACTTCCACTACCACGCAAATGTTGCGCAGAAGGGTGACCAATGCGATAGTGCTACTAGATGGGGAGCTTACTATAGAAAATGAGGCCGATAGGCCCACAGTCAGTAGCCTGAAAGGGGTGGGCTTAAATATGGTCATGCTCCCTCAAGAGATGCTCCACCTCTTGCAGGATGGAGTCACCACAGAACTTAGGTCCCAAGAGAGTCGTGCTCTATAGGTGATGAGCGAGTGGCGCATCAATATCGAGCAGTTGGGCTTGCAACGCAGCGAGGCAATGAAACAAAATAAATAGATTATGCAGGTTGTGGAGGAAGCCTACTGAATGGTCCCTGAGTTGGACATTCAAGTACAAGAACCAGTTGAGGCGTGCATCCATTAGTTGGCCACAGGGATGCGCTACGCTCGAACAAAGATGCTCAGGATTCAGTTGGAGCTAAACCTGCAGATCGTAGAATTGTAATTGAGGGCTCAGCCTTAAAATCCACCTGAAGTCAGGGAACAACATGCCACCATTGTTACAACAGCAATAGCGAGGGTCGACAGTGACATAGTAGACTACACGCGACTTTTTGAACAGTCATTCGAGGTCCTAACCACCCTTCCAGAGGACCCAAATGTAGAGCGCCTAGAGACAGAGGCATGCAAGCTACAAAAAAGATGTGATCAGGTCAAAGGGACCACACAAACGATCACCCTTACACAGAGGCTTGCACGGATGCAGGAGGAAAAGGCGCTTCAGGAACAGGTGGATGTCACTCAGCATAAAGAAGCGGAACTAAAATCACGCCTACAACCATGGATAAACAAGGCATATACGATCACAACTTCCATTGAAGGCAAACTCGTGACACTGTTGGCAACTCAGCAGAAGATTCAAGGTAGTAGTTCAACGATAGTCACCAAGCAAAGAACGGAAGAAGTCCAGCAAGTGGCCGCTCAATGCGCTGCCAAGGTTGTGGTCATCCAAACAGAGCTAGGAGGTCTTTGTGCTAAGATCTCCGTGCCTGCAGAGTAACTCGAGGTCAAGTCATGATGTTTGTGGTGGGGGCTCGTTGGGCGCTAGATCCCCCAAGTGTCGTTTTGGGGCTAAAAGCCCATATTTTGGTCAAATTTTGTAATCCAATTGTAAAGACTCCAAATTTTGTGGTTGCGGAGCATGTAGGTGTTAAAGAGTCATAGGGTTTTTCGCCCTTATTTTGGAAATGTAATGTCGGCTGTAAAAGATCTACCCATGGTCCGCAGACCATGTGTTTGTATAAATAGAGCTAAGCTCTAAGTAGTTTGAGGGAATGAAGAGGAAGAGATTCATAGCTTAGAGCAAGAAGTATAAGTCTTAGTGTAGGTAGAGGCTCTGTAGCTGAGTGCACAGAGGCCTAGGGTAGAAGTCTGCAGCTGAGTGCATGGACCGCTACAACTTAGTGCATAGGGCGGGTCGAGTCTGTAACTGTCCGAAATTATTAATTAAAGGAAGTATTCTACAATTTATGCATCTTTATTTCCTGTTTATGCATCTTGTTACGTTGGGTATGAGTTTCACTTATAATTCTTAGATGATGCACGAATGTATGTAAATATGGTGGTTAAGTGAACGCAAGTAACAACTTTTGTTATGCGAAGCTAACTAAGATTGGTTAATAAGATAAGCAAGACACTTACCCTAGTTTGGGAGATGCCACATTTCATTTCCCTAGCAACATGAAAATCGCTGAGTTGTAGGTTAGGGCTGCGCAAAAACCTAGTGTACCCTTTCACAAAGATGTTGAAGGGTGGAACAAAAGGCTAAGAAACCTGTGCGAAGGCAGGTATAGCCCGAATAACCTGACATCACAACCATCTCAAGGGTGCGGAAACTTGGTTCCAGCATCCCCCCATACTGCTTCGGGTGAGACTTCGGTCCATGTCCTGCGGGTTGATGCCGAAAGGGCCAGTAGTGTAGGAATTTGTTTGCATAACTAACGTTGAACCTAGGTCAGGCCCCCTCAAGCCAACAATTGGACAGTGTTTGGATTGGTCAAGTGCCATGTGGCAAGTCTGCACTTGATGCTAGATACATGTAGGAGATACCAAATCATTCTCAATATGAAGAAGTGTTTGTTTTGTGTCCCTTTTGGGATCTTGCTGGTTCATGTTGTATGCAAACAAGGATTGATGGTATACCCCGCAAAGATCACAGTGATAATCAACTTGGAGGCATCAAGGAGTGTGAAACGGTTGTGCACAACTCTGGGGCATACTAGATACTATAGAAATTTCATCAAGAGATATGCCCAAATCACCGTGCCTATGGAGAAATTGTTGAAAAAGGATGTTATGTTATGTTGGAATGATGAATGTTAGAAGAGCTTGGATGTGATGAAAGAGAAAATGTTCACCGCGCTAATCCTAGTCTTCCTGGATTGGAAGAATGAATTTCATGTGCACATGGATGCATCATGTATTGCGCTCGGAGCTGTACTGACACAATCTATGACGGAGAACTGGATTATCCCATTGCATTTGCAAGTAGGAAGCTGTCTAAAGTGGAGAAAAAGTATTCTACAATAGAGCTCGAAGGATTAGATATGGTGTATGTGTTCCAGAAGTTCAGGCACTATTTGTTGGGTGGACACTTTAAGATGTATACGAATCATTCCGCGTTGAAGTACCTGGTCAACAAGTCTGTGTTGGGGGGGGGGGGGAATATTTAGGTGGTTGTTGTTGTTTCAGGAGTACAACTTTGAAGTTATTATGAAGCCAAGACGACTAAATGCGGAACCTAATCATCTGTCGTGCATTGAAACTAGAGATGAACCTACTAACTTAGAGGAAGGACTGCCTCACACATAGCTCTTTGTAGTTTGCATCGCAGACAGTCACTTTGAAGATATTATCCACTTCCTAACGACAAGAATGGCTCCAGAAGGTTATATAAGTCAACAGAAGAAGGAACTGGTAGTGTGAGAGGTAGACTTTTCTATCATTGCAGGGCACTTGTACAAAATGTGATCAGACGAAATATTGTGACATTATGTGCCTAAATTTAAATGATGCATTATCCTCACTGACGCTCATGGAGGAGCCGCGAGAGGACATTATGTAGGGAAAGCAACGAAACAGAATATTCTACGTGCTGGTTTGCAGTGGCCAACCCTGCATAAGGATTTGAAAGTATATTGTAGGGCATGTGATGCATGTCAAAGGACTCGCAGGTCATCACGGAGTGATGAGCTACCTCTGATCCTGCAGGTGACGTTACAACCATTCAAAAAATGGGCAATTGACTTTATGGGACCAATTCAACCTCAAGGAAAGAAGATGGGTGCGTGGTACATCATCACCGCGACTGGATATTTGACCAGATGGGTGGAGGCATAGCCTATGAAGAACTGCACAGGCGTGACAATAGCAAAATTTATTTTTGAGTGTGTTCCGACGCGATTCGAGTGTCCAAAGATTTTGATGAGCGATCATGGTACGCGCTTTCTTAATTAAACAATCAGCGCGTTGATAGAGGATTTTCTGGCGTATCATCAAAAAATTATGCCTTATCATCCATAGGCTAATGGGACAGTGGAAGCGTTCAATAAGATATTGGAGAGTGCACTGATTAAGGTTTGCAATGCTCAGAGAAATGACTGGGATGTGTGCGTAACCACAATGTTATGGACCTAGATAACGACTTGCAGGAAGCTGACTGGACAAACACTTGTAAGACTCATCTATGGCGTATAAGTTACGATTCCAATGGAATACATTGTACCTAGTCTGCATGTTGGGTCCCTATAATACTAATGATTACCCCATTACTATTGTATTTGTACCCCTTATTAATATTGTTGTGCCCCTATTGTCCCCATATTGTTATTATTGTGCCCCATAGAATCCCTCTATTTTTATTTTTGTGGCTTTATATTATTATTGTTAGGTCGGCTGGGTTATATTGTGACTCCTTAGGCTCCTACATATAGAAAGGAGGTTTTGTCATTTGAACCATCCAAGAATTGTTCATTTATGTAATGTAAAGGAGCTTTCCCCCTCAAAGAGGCTGAATTCTAAGGTGTTGATCTATCTTTTCTATCTTTTCTTGAGCTGGTTTCATAACATTTGGTATTAGAGCTTTGGATTGTAGGGTTTCCCTGCTCCAAACAGGTCATCGTGGCATTTTTTCCATAACATTTTTTCTGCGACATTTGAGAAGCTAAAAAAAATACCCATTTGAGAAGACATCGCGCTGAAGCTCAGGTCCAAATTTTAAAGCTTTTTTCACTATATTTGCGGAGATATGATCTGATGAAGTTGGTCTTTTTGCAGACTCCTGAATCACATTCCAAACAGGTGACCTGGGGAAAATCGTCATAACTTTCTCTTTGAGCATCAGATTGAAATTTCGTAAAAAGGTACAGAAAGAGGACAGACTGTAGCTTCTTCTACATAGTTTGTAGAGCCAAAGGTCGAAACAGTGACTCGTGGCACGTCGTCCAATTTCGCTCTACTAAACTAGTCTATAATTAGGTCATTGTGGGAGATTTGGCATAACTCTGCCCTCGAGAATCCAATTTGGATCAGACTAGTGGCATTGGAAAGAGGATCTGAGGGATACTGTAGGTCACAATTTTAGAACTAGATGATTCGAAATTACAGAGATACATCAGATTCAATATTGAGCTCCTACAAAGTGAAAAAAAGGTGTGTAGTTTTTCTTAAATTTTTGCATAAGCTTGGTTTCAAAAATTAGTTTGAAGGAATTAAAAGGGCATAGTAAAGAATTATTATCAGTAATTGATGCCCTGAGGAAAGAAAATGCAAACACCTAGTAGGCAACCTAAAATCTCTAGCATGATTCATGAAGAAGAGGAAGAAATGCAACATGATATATCAAAATTACGAGACCATGTGCAACAAGTGTCACTTGCACAAAAATCAACAGAATCTAAGATGGATGGTTTAAATAAAGATGTAGAAGCTAAGATGGATGGTTTAAAGACAAGTATGGAAGATTTGAAGATAGGCATGGAAGATTTGAAGACAGATTTGAAGACAGATTTAACAAAGTTTCTACAATAAATACTTACTAACGGTGAAAGGGTAGTAAAGAAAACTCATGATGAGAACAAAAGAAATGTTAATCATGATTTCATAGACTCTAATGTTGTATCGAAGACCCACCATATTCCAAAAATCAATATGAGGAAGTTTGATGGCAAGGATCCCGCAACATGGATATTACAGATGGAGCAATTTTTTGATATCAATAATGTGCAAAACACACAAAAGGTATGTATGGAAACTTTATATTTGGAACCAAATCAGTTTGTATGGTATCAATGGCATTGCTCTCGTAAACAATTTATCACTTGGGCAATTTTTACGGAAGAATTGATAGCACATTATGAGGATACAAAAAGCACCACCTTTTTTAGCCAATTGATAAGTCTCAAACAAAAGGGTTCAATAATGGATCACATTGAGGAGTTCCAAAAATTGAACATAAGGGTAAAAGATATTCCAGAGGAGCATAGGATTGATGTGTTCATAGGATCTTTAAAATATAATATCCAACATGATGTTTGCCTTTGGGAACCTGATTCATTAGAGAAGGCATTCAGGTTAGCAAGAAAAATGGAAAGCAAAATTATGGAAACCAAGAAGCATACCACTCACAACTATAAAGATCGAAGTGTTGTTGCCCCTAGTATTCCAAAACCTATAAGGTTGACACCACAACAATTGGAAGAAAAAAGAGCAAAAGGGATTTGTTATAGTTGTGATAGCAAATACACTAAAGATCGTAAGTGTGTTGAGAAGAAATTATTCTACATAGATTGTGAAGAGGAAGAAAAAGAATTGAATTGCTTCTTATATCCAGCACCAGAGTGTCAAGTGATGCTTGCAAATGGAGGAACAATAAATTGCTCTAGAAAGTTCCATAATATCAAGCTATCCATGGGAGAATATGTATTGACTAGCCCAATGCTTTCCATGCCAATGGGAGGTGTTGATGTTGTACTAGGAGTCCAATATCCTTAGGTACAATAGGTTTTAATTTTCAAGAACTTTTCATGAAATTTTCTGCGTAAGGAATGGAAGTTGAATTTAGGGGTATTGCAGGGAAACCAGGAAAGGTAATCAGCTCTAATAGTATGACAAATCTTCTAAAAAAGGAGCAAAGAGGTGTAATTACACAATTATGTTTGCTAGATGTTTCCACATCGAAATCATATATTTTCCCAGATCTCCAAAAAAGTCTTGGACAATCATTCCAAGGTATTTGAGTCTCCCAAAGGTCTCCCACCTATTTTTGATCATGATCATGCTATTCATCTGATTCCAGGAAGTGTTCTTCCAAACATCAGGCCGTACAGATATCCCTATGCCCAAAAGAATGAAATTGAATGTATGGTTGCAGAAATGCTAGAGGCTGGTATAATTCAACCGAGTAAAATTTCTTTCTCTGCTCCATTAGTATTGGTGCACAAGAAGGATGGATCATGGCGCATGTGTCTGGATTATAGGGAGCTCAACAAGCTCACTATTAAAGATAATTTTCCCATTCCTGTCATTGATGAATTACTGGAGAATTGCATGGATCAATTTACCTCACCAAGTTGGATCTTCGTTCAGGATATCATCAAATTAGAATGAAGACTGAAGACATTCTGCAAATAGCGTTTAGAACTCATGAGGGTCATTAATAACTTTTGGTCATGCCTTTTGGCCTTACCAATGCATCTTCAACATTTCAAGGTTTGATGAATTCAATTTTCAAACCATACCTTAGAAAATTTGTGTTAGTATTTTTTGATGATATACTAATCTACAGCAAGTCTTGGAAGGATCATGTTGAACATGTTGACAAGGTGCTACAACTATTGGAGGAGAAATAATTACATGCAAAAAGATCCAGATGTTTCTTTAGAGTACAAGAGGTGGAATATCTAGGTCATATTGTATGTCAGGAAGGAGTTAAGGTATAGCAATATTTAAGCCACTAAGGAATTGAAAATCCACACATCCATAAAGCATCTACGAGGATTTCTTGGGTTGACAAGGTATTATCGCAAGTTTGTTAAGAATTATGGGAGAATAGGAGCACCTCTAACAACATTATTGAAGAAAGATGCATTTTCATGGACTCCAGAAGCAACAAAGGCCTTCGAACATCTTAAAGAGGTAATGTGCTGAGCAGCAGTCTTAGCTACACCGGACTTCACAAAAACCTTCACTGTGGAATGTGATGCTTCAGGAAATGGAATTGATGTTGTTTTAATGCAAGATGAAAGACCCATTGCTTTTGAAAGTTGTGCAATCAAGGGAAAGTTTTTACACAAAGCTAGTTATGAGAAGGAAATGTTGGCAATACTCCATGCACTTAAGAAATGGTGACCCTACCTAATGAGAAGACATTTCAAGGTAAAAACAGATCATGATAGCCTTAAATACTTTTCAGAACAAAGATTATCCTCTGAAGAGCAACAAAATTGGGTCACAAAGATGTTGGATTATGACTTTGAAATCATCTACAAAAAAGGGAAGGAAAATGTGGTGGCAGATGCACTCTCAAGAAACAATGAGGATGTGGAAGCATTATTGTGTGCCATTTATATTATCCAACCAGATTGGATAAATGAATCAAGGGAGGAATGGAAGAATGGCGAAGAAGTGTGGGCACTTATTTGAAAGTTACAACAAGATTCCAGTACATCTGATACATTTAGCTGGCACAATGATTCTTTATGGTAAAAAGATCTCTTATACCTCTATAAGAATTCCCAGATAAAACAAAATATTCTTATGGAATTGCACACTTCTCCCTTAGGAGGGCACTTAGGATTTCTAAAAACTTACCACAGGGTTAAGAAGGAATTCTTTTGGGATGGCCTTAAATCAGATATTCAAAAGTTTGTGGCGGAATGTTTTGTTTGCCAACAAAATAAAGTGGAAACAATTAAGACCCCGAGTCTATTACAACCTTTATCCATTCCAAGCCAACGTTGGGAGGAGGTTTCAATGGATTTTATCACAAGTTCACCCAAGTCTGAGGGAAAGAGTGTCATCATGGTGGTAGTTG